>CM035093.1:60627633-61227633 GCA_020205505.1 Panax japonicus
AAAAAGATACTAAAAACAATTAAAGATAACAATAATTAAGTTTAATAATATCGGATTCATAGGTATAAAACCTACTCATCAAATACCCCCAAACTTAACCAATTGTTTGTCCCCAAGCACACAACACAATGCAAATGCAACTAGATACATGCATAAATTCCAGCAGTCAAACAGAACAAAATCTATTCATCAAGCCTCAGAGAAATCACAATAAACGCTAGTACATCATTCAAGACATATTAATAATTTCCTCGTCAATCATCAAATCTTAACCCATTATTGATATAGTGTGTGTGTGCTTAACATCCATGCTAACTGATATGATGCTAAATACAACACATAATAAATCTCTTTAAAGGAATCATACAGTGTAAACTCATAAAATTCACGAACAAGCTAAAACCAACTAAAGACAAATATCCACCAAAATTTAAGAGTCCAATCCGGGATATTATGCTTTATTGTGCTTTACGGGCTTTTTGCTCTTTTCCCGTTTTTTTTTTTTGTTTTTTTTTCATATATATATATATATATATATATATATATATTTTTTTAACCATGACTGTGCAATGTCTCATTCCATTAGGCTAACAGTGCTACCCCTTAGCGAGCTTTCGACCAACGACTCCCAGACCATATAAAACCTTAGGGCGCTAGGTTTTAAGATACCCCTTCGGGCGTACTTGCTCAAGTAACAAAGGCCCCGGAACAAAACTAGCCACGGTATATTTTTTTTATTTTAAGCTTATATATCCCAAATTTTTCCCCCAAACTTAAGTTTTTATCTAAATTCAGTCATCTTCGCCTATTCATGTCTTTCATTCATTCAAACTAGCATTATCCTAGAAGTCCATTATGTGTCAATTTAAACTCAATCAGTCAACATAGTTATTTTTACTGTGCTATCCTTATTATATCAGTTTCAAACAGGTAAAGATTCAAATCATGACAAGAAATCACATCAAAGTCTTAACAGACAATACTATACTTGTCTACTAAATTCCAATCTCATCACTGGCCAAAACAAACTTAAACTATCTAACAGCTGGAAACATGCAAATACTTAAAAAAAAATTAGGAAATTAAAATGAAAACTACATGAATGCAAACTACATGAAAAACTATTAACTAAATACTATATGAATGCACTAGACGAATACTACATGCATGAACTGGAGCTGGAAAATTACACCCCCAAACTAAACCGATGCAATGTCCTATTGTATATAACAAACACAATTTAAGAAATTAAGCACTGAAGACTTCCCTGAAAGATAGAAGCTTTATTCCTCGTCAGTATCCTCATCCTCTTCAAATATGATGTACTTACTTGGTTACTTGGTTATAGCCAAATATGATGTTTCAATCAAAGTTGGATGAGCAATTTGAGCTTTGAACCCTTACTTTAGATAGATGTGGCTTGAATGTAAGTTGATGCCCGAATTGGTGAAGAAGGATGACAAGATGGAGCTTGAGTGACTTAGTTTGGGTAGGAGATTTAGTGTTTGATTAGGATTTGGAAGAGAAAGATGGTTGTTGTGGCTAGATTAAATGAGGGTTGAGAGTTGAGTGAGTTAAAGTTGGAGTAAGAGAGCAAGAATGTGTTTGTATTTGGGATTGGAAGAGTCTTTCCCGATTAGGGCTTTTATTTTAGTTATTTTTCAGTTGGAGCCGCTAGGCACTTGAATTTACACTGTCTGGACCGCCTAGGCGCTTGGTTGCAGAATGTCTGGTTCGTATGGAGCGCCTAGGCGCTTGGTTTTGTGCTAAACTGGACCTGCCTAGCGCTTGGGGAGCTGAATGGCTACTGACTTGGAGCGCCTAGCGCTTGATTTTGGCTTGGCTGGACCGCCTAGGTGCTTGGGTCAGTGTACTTGCCTGTTTTGGTGTTTGTGCTTCTTGTATGCCATACCTCCATTAACTTGTTTCCTTCCACACCAAAATTTACGAAAACGATTATAAATTTGAGATTTTGACGAGTGGACATTCATCTTATTAAGATCATAAATCGTAGGCCTCCTTTCCTGCATAAATTGAATATCTGTTAGAGAACGTCAGGGGTGCAACAAATCTAACTATAAAAGTTTAAACCACTAATAAACTAACAGTAAAGCAATTATAAAGTAAAAATAGAAAATAACAATAAAAATTCCTGGGTTGCCTCCCGTTATCGCTTAGGTTTATAGTCTTCAGCCCGACTTTCTCTCTTTCTCTATCCAATTCCCCTTCAAAAATTGAGGAACCGTCCATCCATTAGTAATAACGTACCTTTCGAGAGTTTGCCATCAGTAAGGGTTATTGATTCAAAATTCACCTAGCTTGTTCTTTATAGGTAATTCTCTTTTACAACCTTCAAATAAACTAGGCATTTTCCGAGTTATATCTATGAACGAATTTTTACGTTGAAGCTTTTTAGAACAACTGGTTCTTCATCTCTTTTCCCATTCTCTTCACACCATGGCACCAATTTTAAGCTAGCTTTCATATCATATATACCTTTATCGAAAAAAATGGACTACCAATTGGACACATGATTGCAAATCTAACCGGATCCTTAAACTTTGGTGGAGAAGATATATGGGGCACTATCAAAATCGGTTCATCTATGTCAGAACTCAAGGCTAGATCTTTGGCGACCTTCTTTTCTTGCTCCCCACTTGTCTCCTCCCTTTCCACATCCTTTTCTTTTGGAACATCTGATTCCAGATTTAGCGTGGGCAATCCATCAGTCTCAGGAACCATGTTGCTTGACACTTCACCTTGAGGGCGATTGATGATGGCGTTGAAAAGTTGTCCCACCTGGTTCTCAAGATTTCGAATCGACATCTCCTGACTATTCGTCTGCTCCTCAATCAAAACCATGAACTTGGAAATAAGTCCTTCCAAGTTTAAAATCCTTTCTTCTTCATGATTAGGGAGTTGAACTTGTAATTCAGGACTGTATGATTGGCATGGAGCAAAGGGTTGGGCTAGATTGTCATCGCTCCATGAAAGATTTAGTGTATGATTTAGTGCATTTTTGAATGATTAAATGCATTATTTGGTAAAGTGTAAACAATTGAAATAAATTGTTTATAAGTTTAAGAAGTGATTAAAATATTGTTATAATATTAATAATATTAGATGTTAAGTTTATTAAGTGATTGATAATATTTGAATAAATTTAAAGTATGTAATATTTATCCTGGTTTTCGTTTGATTAATGCTTATCTCCTTCTCATCATCCTCATGCTTATATTGTGATGAAAGTCATCTTTGGGTTACGTGCATAGATGGACTTGGTATGATTATGATCAGTGATCATTCGGTATAATCATGACCTGTAATGTTATAAATGATGTGGTAATGGTCCTCAGTGGCATGTAGTGCATTGATGGACAATTTTTGGTATTATTATGACCAGAGATTATTCGATATAGTCATGACCATTGATGATTTGATGAATATCCTTGGCCCGTAGTACAGGGATGATTTGATGATGTGGTTTATTTATTAAGCTGAGTCTCAGCGATAAAAAATGATGAAACATTTTAAAACATAGAAGATAATAGATATCATGCTCTACTTGACTCTTCTAATGGATTGTTTATTCCGCTGCAGTTAAACTTAATGTCTATTGTATTTTATCAGTTTAACATTATTGAAGACTAATGATAATTTATTCTGCATTATCTTAGTCATAATATTTCTTACTAGGCTATGTGAGCCCACCCTTTCTTTCACTGTTCTCTTCAGGAAATGAGAATATAGCTGGGACGAGTCGGGGAACGGAGTGACTGTCCAAATGATAGCATTAGTAGTCCTCACTATTCTGTTAAATAGTGTGATAATAAATGTAATGAGGACTCCATTGAGTGTGGATATTGTCTAGATGACAATATTTGTATTAAAGCTCATAGCGTATGTTTTGTCGTATATTACACGACGTTGTATAATTAGGTTTGTATTTTTATTCTATACATGTATTGGTGACTCAAGATGGGTGATGTATACTTGTTTTGGAGCATCACAGCATCGTGCAGTTTGGACTGATGTGTCCCTCCCCTCCATCTTTGAAGCATATTGTTGGTGGTCATTCTCGTTCCTTAACAACGGTTGATGATACTGGCATCTTTCATCATTGTTGAATCTCCTCTTCTTGAAATTTCCACTTTTATTGTGTTGTCCATGATTACCACCGAAGTGGTTACCATTTATGGATTGTTGATTTCCTCCACGTTTGTTGTCACCGCTTCGATGACTGCTACCACTGGTATTATCATTTTGTCGGCTGCTATTTCTTGGTTGGGTTGACTCATTATCACGCTTCAATAACTGAGCCCTATTTACAACATCTGAATACAAACATAGTTTGTGAGAAATGAGTTATTGACGTATCTCGGGTTTTAAACCTCTTAGAAACATCTGTGTCATACGCTCCTCATTATGTACCAATGAGACCCAAACCGGATAACTCCACAACTTATCCTCGTACTACGACACGGTCATAATATTTTTCTCCAACTGATGAACTCTACCTCCTTCATGTCACGATACTTTTGGGAAAGTACTGTCATTGAAAAATTCTTGGAACTTCTCTCAAGACATCATTAGTGTGGCAGGTTGAGTACGTTTTATAGATTTCCACCAATAATCTGCCTATCCTCGCAACATGAAGGTGGCAAAGGGAACCTTTTGCTCCTCGGAGCATCCCAAGACATCAAATATCTTAGTGATCTGCTTTATCCAGTCTCTGCTTTAAGTGGTTCTGGCATTCCCTAAAACATCAGTGGTCCGACTCCTTGAACTGCTTAGCGGTGACCATCCGTGAGTTGCCTATGTTTCCACCTACTTTTAGGCAGGATTCTCTCTTGCCTAATGTTGCATGAATTGCAAAAAGCCTCTGAACATTCTGTCGTTCATCATTTGGTTGGTGTTGTTGTTTACCTAAGGATTATTGCCTTCCTAATGCACATTCTCCTAGGTATTGATCGTTGGTGACTCAACGGTCTTATGTGCTCTATTGCTGATCTCACATTCTCGGATGTCATTTTCAAACACTACCACAAAACAAGGGTTAATTGATATGCCACATATTATCCCTATATTCTGACGGACCAGTTAACTAACAAATAGTTTAGGTAGGTCATACTAGCGAATGAATTACCCATCTCTCCCCTCCTAGTTCTAGTCTCATATCTCAGCAAGGGATCATATCCCTAACTTTTGATACCAACTGTGATGCCCCCAAAATAGGTATACATCACCCATCTTGGGTACCAAATACATGGTACAAAATTCAAATACAAACTTAATTATACAACTGTTATGTAAAATACGACAAAACATAGGTGAGAGTTTAAACACGAATATTATCTTCTAGACAATATCCAAACTCAAATGGAGTCCTCATTACAATTATTATCGCACTATTTATAGAATAGTGAGGACTACTATAGCCATCCACTCGGAACCATCACTCCGTTCCCCGACTAGTCCCGACTACGTTCTCATTTCCTGAAGAGAACAATGAAAGCAAAAGGGTGAACTCAACTAGCCCAATAAGAAATATTATGACTAAGATAATGCAGAATAAATTATCGTAGCCTTTAACAGTTTAAACTGATAAAATATGTTATGAATAAGATAATGCAGAATAAATTATCGTTAGCCTTCAACAGTGTTAAACTGATAAAATATAATAAACATCAAGTTTAACTGCAGCGGAATAAGCAATCCATTAGAAGAGTCAAGTAGATCATGATATCTACTATCTTACATGATTTAAAAGTTATCATCAACTCATCCCTGCACTACGGGCCAAGGATATCATTAGTATCACGTCCATGAATTATCCATGCACTACGGGCCAAGGATATTCGTGTAGTCATCAATGGTCATGATCATGCCAACAACACACTATGTGTAACGACCCCAAAATAGGTCCATCCATCAAACCCATTCTGAGTCGCCAAATACATGGTATAGGAAAACAACTACAAACTTTATTACAACAATTGCCATGCAAAATACAACAACACATATGTGTGAGTTTGTATACAAATATATATCAACTGTGACTCATATTCCAACCGTGGACAGCACCTCATAATGACACCTTACATAAAGGTATAGTCGAAAACTCTTTTAGAAATTAGAATCTTTGGGAATGTGATCAAGGAAACCTTCGTACATGGGAGGGCCATACGTCTAGGTTATTATAGATATCATATGGCCACAGAATTATCCTTGGCTGACCCAATAGACCCCAAAGAAAAACAAGAAGATTACTATCATATTCTTCCAATGAAAGTCTTCTCCTGACATATCATTATCTCACCTGTCTCTAATTGAGAGTTATATTTCAAATAGACTCCAAGATCATTAGATAGTGCTGGTAGATATACTCAGCAGTGGATGAGCACATCCATGTCTTATGATGACACAAGGTGGTATGTCATTAGACATCTTGTATGACAGTGGCAAAACACCCTTCCAACGTTGGGTTCGCTTCACCCTAGTTGATTTGCCAAACATAACTACTAAATGATAACCATCGTTCTATTTCCCTGTTATTCCCAGCTCGACCCAGCTACACTTGTATTACCTGAAAGGAATTGTGAACCAAAGGGTGAGCACAACTAGCTCAGTAAAGAATGTCATGACTAAAGATAAATAAATTATCAATAGCCTTCAACAGTAATAAATCAGAGATTTAGAACATATGGTATATGATAAAAAATTTCAACCATAGTTGCAGCGGAATGAGCAATCCATTAGAATAGTTAAATAGACAATAAAGTCTATTATCTTCTCCATGTTAAAAGTCCACCAACAATGTTTATCCCTATAACATCAATCAACAATTCCTGTCTACAATCACATGTATAACTCATAATCGTAATAGTTATTCTAAATTCCTTTTCTCATCAAAGACAAAGATAATTTTTATCACCTGAAATATCAAAGATCATGGTTATACCAAATCACAGTTCATGTTCATAATCATACTAATAAATTCATCTTTGCACTACGACCAAAGATATACATCATAAGTCATCTTTGCACTACAGGCCAAAGATATACATCAACAAGTCATCTTTGCACTACAGGCCAAAGATATTCATCAGTTGGTCATGTTCATCTAAACACTTGTTCATCTTTGCACTACGGGCCAAAGATATTCGTCCGAAATCATTCATCTTTGCACCACAGGCCAAAGATATACATCAACAAGTCATCTTTGCACTACAGGCCAAAGATATTCATCAGTTTGTCATGTTCATCTAAACACCCTGTTCATCTTTGCACTATGGGCTAAAGATATTCATCAGAAATCATTCATCTTTGCACTACAGGCCAAAGATATTCAATTATATCATCATTTAGGACTGAGGATGATGAAAATATTTTTAAAGAAACGAATCCAGTGAAACAAAATGACAAGGATTAAGGATTAAGGATTCGTACTTTACTTTATCCATGTCCAAAAACAACTCAAAATAATCATAGTGGTGTAAAATTCAAGAATGATCAAAACATGGATACAATCAAAGTTAGTATCCACAATAGATATTTTAGACAAAAAGAAGAAATTTCATTTTTGGTGAATAGTGCCGTATACGTGAATAGTAACTCCGACACCAAAAGATAGAAATTTCACAAAAAACATCTTCACGCTTCAAGAATAGTACTCGTGAATAGTAACTCATGAATAGTAACCCCGACATGAAAAAGTTCCAAATTGATAAAAAGTTCCAACCAATATTTCGGCATAATGATATTGAAGAAATAATATCATTTAGAAGAAAATAACCTCCCTTACTATCCCTTACCTCGAAAGACAGTACTTCTAGTTGAAACACCGGATATAGGCTATGACTTGAACTTGCACCGTATAGCAATACACAAAGTATACTCAAAATACTCAGAAGAATACGCTTGATATTATAGAGAGAGAAAACTTTAGTTTCTGGTGTGATTTTCAATTCTAACCTAAGCACCCTATTTATAGGAAAATGCTTAGAACACCAAAGCAGAAAATTTAATAAATTAATATATTAATTTTCCAAATCATCATACGCACTCCATCAGCTGAAATCAGCCACTAACACATGTTTAAATGAGGGAAACAAAATTTAAAAAACGTTTTTGTAAATAAAAATAATTAAAACTTATCAAAAATCAATTATTTCGGAGCTTCGAACTTCAATAATTCATAATAAATAGCTCTTTTGTCAAAAAAATTCGAAACACGCGAATTTCCATAGGAAATTCAATTCTCTACAACTTTGCAGAAGAAAGTTTTTCCAAATTCCAAACAGAAATTGACCGAAATCCACAAACGGGTGATTTTACAAGCTATAATCAAATTTCAGTCAAGAAATAGGGTCCACCGACACATAAAACATGCTTTAAATATTTTTGTAACAAAATACTCCTCTTCCACATATACTCATATATCCCACATTCATCGTAAAATATTATAATTATTATATTATTAAAATATAATAATATATTTAAATGAATTATTTTATCAGAAAAAGATAAAATATTAATTTTCAACAATTATCACATTAAAAATTTTCTCCATCTTTATCCACATAAAATTAATATTTTCCTCAACATATAAATCAATAAGTAATTATTCACAAATAATATTACAGAATCACAGTACTGGCAACCAGGCCGTTCCCAGGAAAGATGGGGCTTTCCAATAAGAATTTCTCCTTACTGGTGCGCAATTAGGTGACCAAACCTCTCCTTAGATAGAACTTTCTAGACATTGCCAATAATGTTATCTAATAATATTATTAAGATAATATGAATTATTGCTTCAATAATGAAAATACTGTGTAATGACAATTATTGAAACAACAAGCAATATAAAATATCAATGCAGCAATTATTGAATCAATAAAATAAAATACTGAATAGTAATTACTGTAACAATTATTGAGTAGTGCCTTCTTACGTAAGAATTAATAATTCAAAAATACTGTGCAATACCGTGTACTACTGTGCAACAACGCGTATTACTTTACTTTACCCACCGGGTATTCCAACAGTGTTAACAGTAACGATTACGCCGTTATTTATAAAAAAATTTAATTTGTCGCTTTCTTCATCCGACAGTTATTTTGTTACGGGGCCCATAAAAGGCTGCGCCGTCGTACGAATATTCCCCGATAGAAAGATTATTCCACGACCAAACGAATATTCCCCGACAACAATGAGTATTTTATAATCACTTGCTTATTTTGAAAAAAAATTCATATATCACCCTTAACTTTAACCTTTTATCAATTTAACCATTTACTGAATTGTAATTATAAAAAAAATTGACTATTTTATTTCATAAAATTCGGGGTCTTACAATCTCCCCTCCTTATGAAATTTCGTCCCCGAAATTTACGTACCTGGTATTTCGAAAATTTGAGAATACCTTGCTTTCATTTCAGATTCTATCTCCCGGGTCATTATGATTTCTCCATTACTCATCTCCCGTGATAACTTCATTTGCGTTCCTCATTTGTTGGGAAGTCATGACAACCGCTATCCCTCGAACTACTCGGCTTTGACTTGTCTGGGCAGCATTTGGCGTCATCACTACTGTTGGAATATACTTTTCTATAGGGCATATTCCTCCCTCAACTGCCTCTTCGTACTCCTGATTCATGATCTGAATCATCAATCTTCGATCCATATCAAATTCAGGTTGACCGTTCTGTACAGGGTAATTCAAAACTCGATGTTGAGTTCTCCCAATTACTTTCCAAAAAGAGAAATTCATATCATCTATTTTAGCCTTCTTAGATCGGACATCTCTTTCCACAATATCCACGTGTCGTGTGACTTTTACCCATGCATCACTCATTCTTACTCGTTCAGTTTTTTCTTCTTTCAGCTCAGATTCCATCTTTATCATCTTACACTCTGCCAAAGAATACTTATGTTCAAGCATTACATATCGGGTAACACAAGCTTGAATTATTGCATCCTTTTGCTCCACGACCGCCTGTCGTTCTTCAGCCTGCTCTTCTAACTCATGAATACGATTTTGAAATTCTACATTTTGATCATATAATACCTCTAATAAACTCTCCTCAGGTACCACTTCTTCCTCTTCTGCCTCACTCTCAGCTGTTACCTCTGCGACTATCTCGGGTGCAGCTATCAATTCTTCACTCACCACATGGATATCTCTAATTCCTTCTTCGTCTGACATCACATTTTCATGGTTAGTGATTAGAGGTATCCCCACAGTCTCAATCACTCCATTGTTAGCATTCTCAGCTGTCATTCTCAAATACTGCCATAAAACAAGGGTTAATTAAGCAAATTTACATATCACATAATATCCGTATATTATGACCAACCAATAATTAAGCTTAGGTAGGACATACTAGCGAAGGATTTACTCGTCTCTCCCCTCCTAGTTCTATTCCCCGATCTCCGTCAGAGATCATATCCCTAAGCTCTAATACCAAATGTAACTCAGGACACCAACTTGTGTCAGCACCTTACATTGGTACCTATCAGTTTGCTACCGCAGAACGGCGTCCCCTACGGAGAGTCTGGCTTCGGTACATCTCCCATCAACAGGAAGTCACCAGTGAGAGGCTCGGGGCTCTTTACTTATAGCTCTGATACCAAATATAACGACCCCAAAATAGGTCCATTCCATCCAACCCATTCTGAGTCGCTAAATACATGGTATAGAAAACAACTACAACTTTATTACAACAATTGTCGTGCGAAATACAATAACACATATGCTGTGAGTTTGTATACAAATATATATCAATTGTGACTCATGTCTCAACCGTGGACAGCACCTCATAATGACACCTTACATAAAGGTATAGTCAAAAACTGTTTTAGAAATTAGAATCTTTGGGAAGTGCTCAAGGAAACCTTCGTACATGGGAGGCCATGCGTCTAGGTTATTATAGATATCATACGGCCACAGAATTATCTTTGGTTAACCCAATAGACCCCAAAGAAAAACAAGAAGATTACTACCATATTCTTCCCAATGGAAAGTCTTCTCCTGACATATCATTATCTCCACTGTCTCTAATTGAGAGTTATATTTCAAATAGACTCCAAGATCATATAGATAGTGCTGGTAGATATACTCAGCAAGTGGATGAGCACATCCATGTCTTATGATGACACAAGGTGGTATGTCATTAGACATCTTGTATAACAGTGGCAAAATACCCTTCCAACGTTGGGTTCGCTTCACCCTAGTTGATTCGCCAAACATAACTACTAAATGATGACCACCGTTCTATTTCCCTGTTATTCCCCGCTCGACCCAGCTACACTTGTATTACCTGAAAGGAATTGTGAACCAAAAGGGTGAGCACAACTAGCTCAGTAAAGAATGTCATGACTAAAGATAAATAAATTATCAATAGCCTTCAACAGTAATAAATCAGAAATTTAGAACATATGGTATATGATAAAAAAATTCAACCATAGTTGCAGCAGAATGAGCAATCCATTAGAAGAGTTAAATATACTATAAAGTCTATTATCTTCTCCATGTTAAAAGTCCACCAACAATGTTTTATCCCTATAACATCAATCAACAATTCCTGTCCATAATCACATGTATAACTCATAATCGTAATTGCTGTTCTAAATTCCTTTTCTCATCCAGGACAAAGATAATTTTTATCACCTGAAACATCAAAGATCATGGTTATACCAAATCACAGTTCATGTTCATAATCATACTAATAAATTCATCTTTGCACTACGACCAAAGATATACATCAATAAGTCATCTTTGCACTACAGGCCAAAGATATACATCAACAAGTCATCTTTGCACTACAAGCCAAAGATATTCATCAGTTGGTCATGTTCATCTAAACACCTGTTCATCTTTGCACTACGGGCCAAAGATATTCATCAGAAATCATTCATCTTTGCACTACAGGCCAAAGATATACATCAACAAGTCATCTTTGCACTACAGGCCAAAGATATTCTTTTGTTGGTCATGTTCATCTAAACACCTGTTCATCTTTGCACTACAGGTCAATGATATTCAATTATATCATCATTTAGGACTGAGGATGATGAAAAATATTTTTAAAGAAACGAATCTAGTGAAATAAAATGACAAGGATTAAGGATTAAGGATTCGTACTTTATTTTATCCATGTCCAAAAACACCTCAAAAATAATCATAGTGGTGTAAAATTCAAGAATAATCAAAACATGGATACAATCAAAGCTAGTATCCACAATAGATATTTTAGACAAAAAGAAGAAATTTCATTTTTTGGTGAATAGTGTCGTATACGTGAATAGTAACTCCGACACCAAAAGATAGAAATTTCACAAAAAACATCTTCACGCTTCAAGAATAGTACTCGTGAATAGTAACTCGTGAATAGTAACCCCGACATGAAAAAGTTCCAAATTTGATAAAAAGTTCCAACCAATATTTCGGCATAATGATATTGAAGAAATAATATCATTTTAGAAGAAAATAACCTCCCTTACTATCCCTACCTCGAAAGACAGTACTTCTAGTTGAAACACCGGATATAGGCTATGACTTGAACTTGCACCGTATAGCAATACTCAAAGTATACTCAAAATACACACAAGAATACGCTCGATATTATAGAGAGAAAACTTCAGTTTTTGGTGTGATTTTCAATTCTAACATAAGCACCCTATTTATAGGAAAATGCTTAGAACACCAAAGCAGAAAATTTAATAAATTAATATTATTAATTTTCCAAATCATCATACGCACTCCATCAGCTGAAATCAGCCACTAACACATGTTTAAATGAGGGAAACAAAATGTTAAAAACGTTTTTATAAATAAAAATAATTAAAACTTTCAAAAATCAATTATTTTGGAGCTTCAGAACTTCAATAATTCATAATAAATAGCTATTTTGTTAGAAAAATTCGAAACTTGCGAATTTCCATAGGAAATTCAATTCTCTACAACTTTACAGAATAATGTTTTTCCAAATTCCAAACAGAAATTGACCAAAATCTACAAACGGGCGATTTTACAAGCTATAATCAAATTTCAGTCAAGAAATGGGGTCCACCGACACATAAAACATGATTTTAATATTTTTGGTAACAAAAATACTCCTCTTCCACATATACTCATATATCCCACATTCATCGTAAAAATATCATCATTATTATATTATTAAAATATAATAATATATTTAAATGAATTATTTTATCAGAAAAATATAAAATATTAATTTTCAACAATTGTCACATTAAAATTTTTTTCCATCTATATCCACATAAAATCAATATTTTCCTCATCATATAAATCAATAAGTAATTATTCACAAATAATATTACACAATCACAGTACTGGCAACCAGGCTGTTCCCAGGAAAGACGGGGCTTTCCAATAAGAATTTATCCTTACTAGCGCGCAATTAGGTGACCAAACCTCTCCTTAGACAGAACTTTCTAGACATTGCTAATAATGTTATCTAATAATATTATTAAGATAATATGAATTATTGCTTCAATAATGAAAATACTGTGTAATGACAATTATTGAAACAACAGCAATATAAAATATCAATGCAGCAATTATTGAATCAATAAAATAAAATACTGAATAATAATTACTGTAACAATTACTGAGTAGTGCCTTCTTACGTAAGAATCAATAATTCAAAAATACTGTGCAATACCGTGTGCTACTGTACAACAACGCGTATTACTTTACTTTACCCACCGGGTATTCCAACAGTGTTAACAGTAACGATTACGCCGTTATTTATAAAAATTTAATTTGTCGTTTTCTTCATCTGACAGTTATTTACGAGGCCCACAAAAGGTTGCGCCATCGTACGAATCTTCAACGACAGAAAGAATATTCCACGACCAAACGAATATTCCCCGACAACAATGAGTATTTTATAATCACTTGCTTATTTTGGAAAAAAAAATTCATATATCACCCTTAACTTTAACCTTTTATCAATTTAACCATTTACTGAATTGTAATTATAAGAAAAATTGACTACTTTTATTTCATAAAATTTGGGGTCTTACACTATGGGCCAATGAGGACTTTTACCACATCATTTGTAACATTACAGATCATGATTATACCGAATGATCCTTGATCATAATAATACCGATCAACAGTCCATATATGCACTACGGGCCAAAGATGACTTTTATAACAATATAAGCATGAGGATGATGACAATGATATAAGAATTCAATTAATTGAAAGCAAATGATAAATTTTTAAACATTTATAATTTAATTTATCCAGAATTCAAAAACGTTCAAATTGTCAATATGATACTTCTTTGTGGAGTAAAATTCAAGAATAATATTATATCAAAAATGATTTGGACCGAAAAGAAATTAATTTTTGTCATGAATAGTATCCTAGGTGAATAGTACCCGAGTGAATAGTATCCCACGAATAGTACTTCAGGAATAGTACCCCGTGAATAGTACTCCAACATAAAAAGGTTAAAACTTATCAAGAATGCTCAGAATAATATTTTCATAAAAAGATACTGGATGAAGCGCAAATATCAAGGATATTATACTAATTTCATGGAATATAGAAGCCAAAACCTATCAAAATGAGTGTAGAATTCGAAATCTAATATGAAATAATATTACTTACATACTACAGAGTATGGAAGAAAATATTATTTTATACGAATATTGAACAAAAATAACATCTCTTACCTTAAAAATGAGAGTATTCCAACTGGTATAGCGGGGATATTCTTGAAGAAAAATTTCACTATTTTCTACATTCAAAGCTTCCTAAAACTCGAAAGAAATACGCTCAATATTATAGAAGAAGAATTCTCTGATTCTGGTATGCTTTTCAATTCTAAACTAAGCATCCTATTTATAGGAGAATGGAAAGGATACTATTTTAATTTATTCACGGACGCACAGTGCAGAAACTTCACGGGTGACTGAATCGGCTGAAAATAAATTTCTGATTTACTATGCAAACACTATGCAGCCACTATGCATTAAAAAATATAATATATTCTATTTTTCATAAAAAAATAAAACTAATAAAATATATATTTATATATATAACCACCCTTCCTTCCACGCCATTCCATTTTCAATTTCCCTCCCGTGACAATTTTTCCTACCTCCCCCATATGTCATTTTCACGTGGGCCTCACCATATAATATATATATATATATATATATATATATATATATATATATATATATATACTGAATAACCTTTTACCGATTATTTTGAAAAATGAGTAAGTGGGGGTCCAAATAATACGCCAAAATTTACAATAAATACTTCATAAAAATCCCCTCAATATTTTTAACAACATTTATTCATCATTAATATAACCCGCAATATTAACAACCAGATCGTTCTCAAAAAAGAGAGGGCTTTTCGATAAGGATTTCTCCCTATTGGCGTGCAATTAGTTAACCAAACCCCTTTCCTCGATAAAACTTTCTAGACATTGTTAATTATGCAAATAATAATATGAATAACTTGTCATCTATAATATTGATTTAATAATATAAAATATTGTAACAATAATTGAATCAAATAACATGAGATACTATGCAGCAATTACTGTAGCAATAATTGAATAAATCTGAGTGACTTCTCACGTAAGCATCAATAATCAATATTATGTGCTACTATGTAACCACGCGTATTACTATACCTTTACCATCGGGTATTTCAACAGTTAACGGTAAAACTTCCGCTGTTATCTTTATAAAATGATATTTTTTGTCATTTTTTAACTCCGACAATAATTCTGTTGTGGGGTCCACCAATGATTGTGTCGTTATACGAATATTCCCTGTTAAAACAAATATTCCCCGACCAATCGAATATTTTATAATAACTTGCTTACTTTGAAAAATTTATAAATATTACCTATAATTATAACATTATATCAAATTCACACCTTAATATTCAAAAAGATATTTCGAGAAAATTAATCTTTATTCATGAAAGTTGGGGTCTTACAGTATTGAGGACTAAGGATAATTTATTCTACATTATCTTAGTCATAATATTCTTTATTGGGTTAGTTAAGCTCACCATTTTCTTTCATTGTTTTTTCGGGAAATGAGAATATAGCTGGGACTAATCAGGGAATGGAGTGATGGTCCAAGATGGTGACTATAGTAGTCCTCACTATTCTGTAAAATAGTTTGATAATAATTGTAATGAAGACTTATCTTGAGTTTGGATATTGTCTACGAGACAATATTTGTATTAAAACTCATAGTTTATGTTTTGTCGTATTTTACACGACGGTTCAATAGTTTTATAAATGAAGTTTGTATTTAAATTATGTACCATGTATTTGGCGACTCAAAATGGGTTGTGTAGACCGATTTTGGGGGCATCACAGTTGGTATATGATCCCTGGCGGATATCTGAGGCTATAACTAGGAGGGGAGAGACGAGTAAATCCTTCGCTAGTGTGTCCTAACTAAGCTTAACTAGGAGGGATAATATGTGGCATATCAATTAACCCTTATTTTGTGGCAGTGTTTGAGAATGTCATCTAAAAATTTTGAGATAAGCAATGGAACAGATGAGATCGTTGAGACACCACCAATTAATAATTAGGCTAATGTGCATCAGGAAGGCAATAATCCTCATGTAAACAACAACACTGACCGAATGATGAACGATGGGATGTTCAGGAGCTTTTTGCAATTCATGCAATACCAAACGATAGAGATTCCTGTTTAAAATGCAGGTGGAATCAATGGCAACTCAAGGTTGGTCACTGCTAAGCAATTCAAGGAGCTGGGACCACCGAAATTTTTGGGAAAGCCAGAGCAACTTAAGGCAGAGACGTGGATTAAGCAGATCACCAAGATATTTGATGTCCCGGGATGCTCAGAGGAGCAAAAGGTTTTTTTCGCCACCTTTATGTTGCGAGGAGAGGCAGATTACTGGTGGAAATCTGTAAAATGTACTCATCTTTCTGCACTGAAGATGTCTTGGGAGAAGTTCCAGGAATTATTCAACGACAAGTATTTTCCAAGAAGTATTCGTCACATTAAGGAGGTGGAATTCATCAAGCTAGAATAGAACAATATGACTGTACCACAATACGAGACTAAGTTTGTGGAGTTATCCCGGTTTGCATCCCATTTGGTGGATAATATAAGGAGAGAATGACATGAATATTTCTGAGAGGTTTGAAACCCGAAATTCGTCAATACCTCATTTCTCATAAACTTTGTTTGTATTTAGATGTTGTGAATATGGCTCAATTATTGGAGCGAGATAATGAGTCAGGTCAACCAAAAGACAACGACCAACAACACGATAATAATCGTACCGGTGGCAACGAACATCAGAACAATGATAACCATCATGGAGGAAATTATCATGGCAGAAATGGTAACCACTTTGGTGGTAATCATGGTCAAGATAATAAGAGAGGTGAACTAAGTGGGAACAATTTTAAGAAGAAAAGATTCAACAATAACGGAAAGACATCGATAGCAACATAAGCACCAGTAACCGTTTTTAAGGAAGGAGAACGACCACCGGTCATATACTACAAATGCAGACAGGAGGGACACATCAGTCCAAACTGTACGCAGTAACCGAACGTATGTTTCAATTGCAGAAATGAAGGTCACTTAGCTTGATTTTGTCATGCAGCGAAGTGAAGTCCAGCTGGGATAGTGACACCAAAGGCTGTCCCGGACAAGTCAAAGTCGGTGGTTCAAGGGTGAGCATTTTTTGTGACTTCCCAAAAAGCAAAGAACCTGAACGAAGTTATCACTGGTAAGCTAATCATAAACTCTTTTGAAATTTATACCTTATTCGATACCGGTTCTACCCACTATTTTATTTCACCTAATTGTGCTCAACGTTTGAACTTGACTCCTGAGAAATTAGACTTTGACTTATCGATTGAAACTCCATTGGGAGAAACCTTCATTACATCCACCATTTATAAATCTTATTTGATTCAAATTGACACTTTCACATTACCTGTTGATCTCATCTCTTTGAAAATACTTTCATTTGATGTGATTTTAGGGATTGATTGGCTAACTACTCATCGTGATAAAATTGATTTTTTTAGTAAGGTCGTTAGTTTTCATATTCCTAACCAACCTGTTATGCGAATTCGAGCAACCAAACCACTAAAGTCAATCATTTTCATATCAAACCATAAAGTCATTTGTTTATTGAAAAACAGATGAAAAGCTTTCTTAGCCCATGTCGCCAATTAAAATAAAAATATGTTAGATTTGAATAATATTTCTGTTGCAGATAAATTTCATGACGTATTTCCTGAAAAACTTCATGGCCTACCTACAGAGCGTGAAAATCAAACTTTGTATTGACCTTGAACCCAATACAAAACCCATTTCCAAAATCCCATATTGAATGGCTCCTATTGAACTTCAGGAGCTAAAAACCTAACTACAGGAGTTGGTGCCCAAGCCTTTATCTGGTGACTTCCTTTGCAGAATACACTAAAGCCAGACTCTCTTTAGGGGACACAATATTTATGCGGTGGTAAACTGATAGGTGCCATTGTGAGGTGCTATCCGAGGTTGGGCTATGAGTGTAACGTCCACAAATTTTAAACTCCTTATTAATTAAATATGTGATTTAATTGTAATGAGTTAGTTTTGTGAGATTATTTAAACCTTAAGTGATTATGTGAATTTACAAAATGATTAAAGGGAGTCACTAATAGTTGATTTAAATTAGTGGTCTAACCCTAAGATTCTAATACCAAAGACTTGATAAGAGTATTAATTAAATATTCAATTTATCTGAATATAGTAGTAAGAGTTGAACGTGTTGATTAATTTCATTTATGAGAAATTAATTGATAATGTGTTAATTAATAATTATTATGAATAAATAGTAATTAATGTTTAATAGATTAATAGTTTATAAAATAATTATATGTTTACTTGATTTATTTGTGCAATATAGTAAACCTTTATTATATGGTAGTTACTATATATTTTATATAATACAAGGTGATACATTAATATGTCTATATATTATATATATATAGACTATATAGTAAGAGTTATTTTCATTCATGTGAGTTGCATAATAATATTGTTATATGTATGTGCACTGCTTGATACCTTGTAATTGAGTATTACATTGTATGCCTTTAAATCATTATAACCTATGTTATGTAAAATGAATTTTGCATACATAAATTGATAACCAAAGTTTATATTATGTGTATATATGGTTTAACCAAGTTTTTCATTACATTGTTGCATTTCATATGGCTAAAACTTAGGCAATGATTTCAAGGCCAATGGCCTATGAGGAGTTGTTGAACCACTTCTTAGCAACCAATGTATTCTTCCTTTGCACCATGAGCTCTAATCTTGTGTAATGCCAATGTCTAGTTCATAGTTTTTTCTATAAATGAAAGCTCCAAATTTAGTTTGTGCTGTTTGGTAAATCTTAGTTTGAGAGTCTTAAGTTGCTGAGCATATCATAGAAGCATATTCAAAGTGTAAGAAGACTATTAAACTTCAAAAGGTATAAATCCTAAGCTTTTGTTCTTAGTTGGGTTTGTCAAATTCTTGAGAAATACTTGAAATTCTTTGTTAGTTTATTTGAATTAACATGCCATGATTTGTTTAAGAAGTTTACTTACATGTTTGAACTCTCAAATGATGATTTGGAGCATGCTTGAATACCAAGTTGGTTAAGGCTCAGCAAACATAGTCTGCATACTGTCTCTAATTCAGGCACGGCGCAGCTGCGCCCTATATATACTAGGGTGTAGCACAGCTACGCCGTAACCCAAAATCAGTCATGTCTCTACCATGGCGCAGCTGCGCCCTATTTGTACTAGAGTGCAGCACAGCAGCGCCGTACCTAAGATCTAGTTGCTGATTTTTGTTGGTTATATGTGTTACTAAATTGATGTTATAACCTATATACATGCCTATAGAGGAGTATAACATGATATATAAAACCTTTGTATGTGGTATGAAGTAATCAACTTGGATTAGTGAGGAAGTTGTAGCAAAACTTAAAGTTTTCAAAACTAATTTTGAGGAAAACTTATGTTCACAAGTTTTGAACTTATGAGACCATTTACATGACTGATTTGGAACCTAAGTGATCATGATATATGATGTATAGTGTCTTTATAATGATTCAAACTTGCTAGCTTTGTGTTAGAAAATGTTTTAAAGGAAAACTTGTTATATTTAAGTAATATACATTAATACTACATGATGTAGGTTCTGGTGTTTAAAGATGTTAAGCATAACTTAATCACATATGATATGAGTTCTAAAGTTGTCTTGTATGTGTATATTGCATCATTCGGGATAAAATGATTTCAAAGACAACCTTGGACATTTTTTCAAACATAAGTTGCATATTATTTGAGTACTTAGATAATAAAGTAGTAAGATGTCATGTTATATCTATATTACTCCTAAACATGATCCATATGTATTAAGCATTATGATTACATGATTTTTATGTTTTAATGACATATAACTTATAAGTTAAACTTGTGGTAGTGAACTCAAGTATAATCATGTGGTATATGTGAAACTCTAGCATGAATGTATGTTAATAGGTATGTATAGGTGTATGTTAGAGTTGGACTGAAGTCAGGAAGTGCAGAAGCACCACCTTGGTCTGGCCAAGGGACATCGCAGCTGCGCCGTCCCTAAGCCTAGACCAGGTGCAGCTGCGCCGTCCTGCAGTCTTGCCAAGATTCTGCTTTTGGTTCTGAAATTTAAGGCATGCTTACATGATCTCTTTATCTTGTAATATATGACCAATGTGCCAAGTAATGTGTTGAGAAGCATGTTATGTGATGATTTGATTCTTTAAGTGTAGACTCGTACTAGTTTACACATACTAATTGAAATGATCGACTTGATAATGTTAGGTCGTTTCAACGCGAGTTAGTTAAACCTAGTATTATATTATAGCTAAACAATCAGGCAAGTTTCCGAACTTCATTATTTGGTTGTGCAAGTATCTTAAACCCTTGCATTACTTTATTTGATGCATATCGTAAGCAAGTTCCTTGAACCCTACTTTTGTTAAGCAAGTTTCCGAAGCAAGTTTCCCTAAACTTACTCTAAATTATATAAAGCAAGTATCCAAATTTATTGTGTTGCAAGTTTCCTAACTTACACAACTTTGAGCTTGTGAATATTTTCCTATCCTTCTCATATTGCATTAAGTAGGATATTGTTGAATTGAAAGTTATTCATTTAATCTTGAAATATTATTTCCAAGCATGCTATTAAGTTGTTTAATTACTTTACAGTTATTCCACATCGATATCATTGACATTCACACTTAGTGCACTTAAGCTCGTATAGTCTTGCACTTGTACATCATTTAAAGTTCAATAATTCTTGAACTGTGGTAAATAGAGTCTGAACCTTTGTTCGGTTAGACAAGCCTATGAATTTTTATAAAAGCTATCCAAACTAATTGATGGTAAGGATTCTTAGACTGAAAGAACACCCCTCTTATGATAGGGGAGTACCCCAGGTATCTAATATAAGATACAACAGAGCAGATTTAAATGTTATGAATATAAATAGTGTACGTGAGGCTGATCCCCTCAAGTACTTATTCTTTAGCCAGTAACCAAAGGGTCAATTAGTTATTGATTCCATTGGAGTGTTATAGTTCAAAGTCTACTTGACTAGCAGTTATTCTAAAAGCAATCATTGTCTTTGCTTATAATATTCATATTGTTGAATCCTTCAGATATTCATATTATTGAATCCATTTCCAGATATTTTTCCATTCATCATGATATATCCTTATTGTTGTATTTAAACTTGTTGAGAAAACTTGTTGCTCATCTTTCCTATATCATGAACTATATTGCAGCTAAGCCCGACACCTCAAAAAAGGACAAGGGTAAAGGGAAGATGTAGGATAATTGCAAGAAACAGAATTTATCTTATGCTTAGTTTAAATTATGATTATGTAATATGAACCCTAATATTTATTTTAGGGTATTATTGTAAGATGATATTAAGGTTATCGTATCTTGGGACTAGTAACACCTTTTGAATGAACGACGTACGTTTATTATATTTCGCATTTTAGTTATCGTATGTTGTTTCGAGGTGGATGTTTGTAGTTTATATTGATGACATAAACGGGGTCAGAGGACCCGGATTCGGGGGTGTGACGGGTTGGTATTAGAGCCATAGGTTATAAATGTTAGGAATGCGAAACCTATGTTATAACCTTATTAGAAAACTCAAGTAAAGTATGTAAGTGATGGGTTGAAGAAATCCATCGAGTTTTATTGTGATACTAAAGTTGTTTATTTAAATCAAGAATGATTGATAGATGTCTTAAACTTCTTAATACTAACATGGATATCATATCACATAAAGCCTAATAATTTTCTTCCTTTTCTCAGATTATGCCGCCTAGGAGAATTCAGAGGAATCAGAGGGAGGAAGGATCTGTTAGCAATGGTGGAGGGGCAAATGTTGATCTAGTACAGAACTTCGTTAACCTGTTAACCGAGGCAATGCAAAACAGACCCCCGCCAGCAGCAGGGCAACCAGGACAACACTTGGCTAGCTTTAAGGACTTTAAATTGGTAGGACCACCAGAGTTCCTAGGAACCCTGGACCCAATTGAAGCCCAGACATGGATAGAAAAGATGGAGAAGGTGTTTGAAGTCGTACGCATGGCCGAAGCACAGAAGACGAGTTTTGCTACTTTCATAATGAAGGACGAAGCTAACTATTGATGGAAAGCCAATAGGGGCCGAGCAGTGGAAGGAGTTATTCCTTGGGAGAGATTTAAGGAGCTATTCCTCGAGAATTACTTCTCAGAGAATACGCAACAGGATATGGAAGTTAGGTTTCTGGAACTGAAAAAATGTAGTATGTCTGTCGCAGAGTACGCGGCGAGATTTAACGAGTTAGCCCGATTCTCTTCACATCAGGTTGACACGAAGGGCAGGAAGGCAAGGAGGTTCAAATTAGAACTGAAAACATGGGTGCAGAAGGCAGTGGCTGTGTTGAAGATCAAGACTTACTCTGATATTTTGGAAAGGGCTATCATTGCCGAAGGAGGCAATTAAGCCATCGCTCGATTCAAACAAGAAAGGAAGACCGGTCAGGAAGGATTGAAAGGGGGGAAGCAGCAGAGGCAGCAACCCCAACAAGCATAAATGGACAGAGAGCCAATCCTCTAGAGGCAATAAGTTCGAAGGGAGGCTAAGAAAAGTATGAAGTGTAACAATTATGGGAGGAACCACTCGGGAGAGTGCATAAAGGGAAAAAGTGTTTGTTATCGTTGTGGACAATCGGGGCACATGGCTCCTCAGTGTCCGAATAAGAAGAAGGGAGGTTGTTTCTCATATGGAGCCATAGACCATCAAATTAAGGACTGCCCAAAGAAAAATGGTGATACAGCTAGCGGCAACCACAACAACAACAACAACAATGGACTGAACATTGGAGGGTCAACTAGTCAAGCCAACAGACCAACGGCACGAACGTTCAACATGACCGTACAAGATGCAGTGGAGTCTAAGGACGTGGTGTCAGGTATCATTCCGATCAATGATATAAATGAATACGTGTTATTTGATTCAGGTGCTATCTGCTCTTTGGTTTCTGAAGAATTTGCTAAACGGTTAGACTTACCCCGTAAGAGATTAGAAGACCCTATGAACGTAGAGGTAGCGAACATAGAAATTATCCCCATAGAATCATTCATAGGAATTGTTATACCGAATTGGGAGGATTTAAGCTTAAAGTGGATTTGATACCGATTCATTTGGGGGAGTTCGATGTAATCCTTGGAATGGATTGGTTATCGATTCACGGAGCAGTTATAGACTGTAAGAAGAAATGTGTACAGCTTAAGAGTCCGAATAAGTCGAAGGTGGTATTTTATGGTAGTAAATTGTCGAGACAATCTCATTTTCTGACGATGGTGCAAGCGCAGAGATTGCTTATGAAGGGATGTATAGGTTATTTGGATCATGTGGTTGATACTCAACGAGTCGAGGGTGAACTGAGTTAGATACCTATTGTAAGGGATTTCGTTGATGTCTTTCCAGACGAGATTTTGGGATTGCCACCAGATAGAGAGATTGAGTTTGTCATTGATTTGGAACCAGAGACAGCACCGGTATACAAAGCACCGTATCGTATGCCACCGATAGAGATGAAAGAACTGATGGCTCAATTACAAGAGTTGTTAGATAAGGGATACATTCGACCAAGCATATCACCTTGGGGAGCACCATTCTTATTCGTAAAGAAGAAAGATGGGTCGCTGTTGATCGATTTCGTAATCAATGAATACGTGCAAGTATACACGGTCAACAAGTAATAAAGTGAAAGTAGAGTATCATTCCCACGAGGAATTATTTAATAAAAATTACCAATTACTAACTCTTAACCAAATCAATTTTATTTAAACAATCGCAAATTGTGAATTTTCTAGTTAAGAAAACTAAATTAAACAATTAAAAGAGATTAGTTTAAAAGAAAGCAAATAAACAACTAAGATTTGATTAAATTTAGGTAAATAAGGATTAAGACTCCAATATCCCCAATTATGAATTATAAATCAATTATTCAACTATTCCAATTATTATGTCTACTGAATTGTTAACAGGAATTCTCAAATGTCAAAAGCCCTTTCTCAAGTGATCATTTGGTTTCTATTTAACCAAGATTAATTTTGCTATATCTCTATGCAAAACAATTGAATTAAACTCGTTACAATCCCAATTCCTTATGTGTTACATGCGGCAAATAGATATTTTCATTCTATTCACAAACCTAATTATTCACTGTGCAAATAACTAAGTCACATGTCACCATGCCCAGTTCTAACCCTAGAATTCCTTTCTCAATTCCTTCTAGAGTAACAAGGTAATTACTGATCAGATAATTAATCAATAAGCACAAAGCAAGATGAACAATTCACTTCAACATAAATAATTAGAATAAATCAAATAATCAATTTATAATCATAAAAAGTTTAATTGAAATTTTAATGAAAGAGTTAGTTCATAATTAATGAATTAAAATCAAGAATCCACAATTAAATAGACATTAAAAGATAAAAGTAAGAGAATAGAAGAGAAGAGAATATAATCTATTGTCAGTAGCCTTGAGACTCCTCTTTCGCTCCTGCTTTGAATCTTCAATGGTCTCCAAGTTGCTTCAATCCCCAAAACTAATAAAAACTAGGGTTATGTTCAAATATAAAGGAGTGTTTAATCTAGTCTAATCTATGTAATCTCCTCCTATTTTATGCCTTACATCATGTATTTATTAGTTACAAGTCCAATTTTTTATTTTGGAACAAACCCAATCCAATTTGGAGTCAAAAAAGTGTCAAAATTCGCCCAAAACGCATCCAGGCCGCACCCAACCTCTTCCCCAGTGCCCCAGCACTGGGCACGATACTCAAACACTGCCTTATAGTGCCCCGGTGCTGAAAATAAGCCTAAAATTAGCGCCCCGGCGCTACCACTTTTTCTGACATTTTCTGCTCTGACGTCCATAGAGAAAATGGCCATAACTTCTTCGTTCAAACTCCGATTAAGATGATTCAAGATGATCCAAAAAGAAGAAAAGTAAACTACAACTTTCATTCTTTAAGATTTTCGAAATAAGGTCTGAAACAATACTCAAATTGGCTCTAAAGTAACTGTTGTGTAAATGGCAAGCCGAAAATACAAATATAGCCACCCCGAACGTCGATCCAAGTTACTTTTGTCCCAATTCCTACAAAACAATATAAAACATGCATGAATAGACACAAACACATAAAAATATCCTAAAAGACTTGAGAACAACAATAAATTAAGCCCGAATATAACCAATTCATGTGTATAAAACTCACTCATCAGTCGCTAAGTCTTTATATCGACTACCGAGAGTTGAACAAGGTCACCATTAAGAACAAGTACCTGTTGCCCAGGATAGACGATTTGTTTGATCAGTTGAAGGGGGCAAAGTTCTTTTCAAAGATTGACTTGAGGATCGGTTATCACCAACTAAAAGTGAGGCCAGAGGATATTCCAAAGACGGCATTCAGAACTCGGTATGGACAATTTTAGTTTTTGGTAATGTCATTTGGATTGACAAATGCGCCAGCAGCCTTTATAGATTTTATGAACAGAGTGTTCAAGTAGTATTTGGATAAGTTTGTTGTCATATTCATCGATGATATTCTAGTATATTCAGAGACAGAGGAAGAACACGCTGAGCATCTTCGGATAGTGTTGGAAACATTAAGGAGGGAGAAGGTATATGCAAAATTCTCCCAGTGTGAGTTTTGGTTGCAAAGAGTGCAATTTTTAGTGCATGTTATCGATAAGAATGGTGTTTCGGTGGATCTAGTGAAGGTAGAAATGGTTATCAATTGGGAGCAGCCGAAGACGCCGACAGAAATTAGGAGTTTCTTAGGATTGGCGGGATAGTATCGAAGATTTATTCGGGATTTTTTGAAATTAGCATCACCGTTGACCAATCTTACTAGAAAAATAGTTAAGTTCATTTGGACGGAAAAGTGTGAAGAAAGTTTCCTAGAATTGAAGAAGAGGCTTAGTCAAGCACCTGTGTTGGCTTTACCAGACAGCATGGGAGGTTTTGTAGTGTATATTGATGTGTCACATAAGGGTCTTGGTTGTGTACTAATGCAACACGACAGGGTCATTGCGTACGCCTCACGTCATCTAAAAGATTATAAGAAGGGATATCTGACTCATGATCTGGAGTTAGCAGCGGTAGTTTTTGCCTTGAAGATTTAGAGGCATTATTTGTATGACGAGAAGTGTGAGATATATACGGACCACAAGAGTATGAAGTATATCTTCACGCAGAAAGAGTTAAACATGAGGCAGCGCCAATGGTTAGAATTAATCAAAGATTATGATTGTGAGATTCTGTACCATCTAGGCAAAACAAATGTAGTAGCAGATGCCTTGAGTAGAAAAGGCAGAGAGAAGTTATTGAAGTTAACTATTCAAGAAGAATTGGTGAAAGATTTTGAATGATTACACTTGGAGATTAAGTATCCGATGGAGACCAATGAACAATTATTTATAGTGACAGCGAGTCTGACTCTATTGGATAAGGTTAAAGAAGCACAAGAAAAGGATAAAGATTGCAATAACATCAAGAAGCGATTGACTTAAGGTGATGAGTTGAAATATAAGATTGATAGCACTAGACTGTTACGATTTGAAGGAAGAATTTGGGTACCATTAGTACCAGAACTGAGAGAAGAGATTTTATAAGAAGCGCACAATACGAGATACTCGATACAACTAGGAAGCACGAAGATGTACCAAGATTTGCGTCACCACTTCTGGTTGCCAAACATGAAGAGAGAGGTTGCAAAATACGTGAGTAGATGCCTAACTTGTCAGAGAGTCAAGACAGAGCACCAACGACCAAACGGGTTATTACAACCATTAGAAATTCAAGAATGGAAATGGCTTTGTGGTGGGACTTCCAGCAACGCAGAAAGGGCACGATGCCATATGGGTGATTGTAGATCGTCTTACTAAGTCAGCTCACTTTTTGCCAATTAAGATTAAGTACAGTTTGGACCAGTTAGCCAAATTGTATGTTAAGGAAATTATCTCGAGGCATGGAGTGCTGGTATCTATTGTATCAGATAGTGATCCGCGATTCATACCAAACTTCTGGAAGAGTCTTCAAGAAAGAATAGGGACACAACTATGAATGAGTACCACGTATCAACCGCAAACCGATGGGCAAAGTGAGAGGACGATTCAGACACTTGAAAACATGCTCCGAGCTTGTGTGATAGACTTCAAGGGAATTTGGGAGGATCACCTTCTATTAGTAGAGTTCGCGTATAACAATAGTTATCACACCAATATTGGAATGCCACCGTATGAAACACTGTATGGGAGAAAATGTAGAACGCCCTTATGCTTGGACGAAGTTGGAGAGCGGTGACTGTTGGGACTAGAATTGGTACAACAGACGGTAGAAATCATCAAGGTGATAAGAGCTCGACTAGTAGTAGCTCAAGATCGCTAGAATAAGTATGCGGACTTACATCGCAAGAAGAGATATTTTGAAGTAGGAAGCTATGTTTTTCTGAAAGTATCTCCCTAGAAAGGGAAGATTCATTTTGTGAAGAAGGGCAAGTTGAGCCCTAGGTTCATAGGACCTTTCGAGATTCTGAGGCGAGTCGGTGAAGTGGCATACGAGATAGCGTTACCTCCTGAACTTGAGCACATTCACAATGTGTTTCATGTGTCAGTATTACGGCCATATAAACTGGATTATAAGAACGTTATGTTCTATGAACCAATTCAAGTCGAGAAAGACTTGTCGTACGAGGAAGTTCTTGTCCAAGTACTAGATAGGAAGGAACAGAAGTTGAGGAATAAGATTATTCATTCCGTTAAGATTCTCTAGAGGAATCACGTAGTATAAGAAGCTACGTGGGAGCTAGAAGAGAAAATGTGAGAGAATTATCCATTTTTATTTGAGTAACCTTATGTTTTTACAATTCCGAGGATGCAATTTTTATAAGGGGGGAGGTATGTAACGTCCACAAATTTTAAACTCCTTATTAATTAAATATGTTATTTAATTATAATGAGTTAGTTTTGTGAGATTATTTAAACCTTAAGTGGTTATGTGAATTTATGAAATGATTAAAGAGAGTCACTAATAGTTGATTTAAATTAGCGGACTAACCCTAAGATTCTAATATCAAAGACTTGATAAGAGTATTAATTAAATATTCAAGTTATTTGAATATAGTAGCAAGAGTTGAACATATTGATTAATTTCATTTATAGGAAATTAATTGATAATGTGTTAATTAATAATTATTATGAATAAATAATAATTAATGTGTAATAGATTAATAGTTTATAAAATGATTATACGTTTACTTGATTTATTTGTGCAATATAGTAAACCATTATTATATGGTAGTTAACTATATATTTTATATAGTACAAGGTGATACATTAATATGTCTATATATTATATATATTGTGAGACCCCAAATTTTATGAATAAAGATTTAATTTTCTTGAAATATTTTTTTTTAATATTATGGTGTGGATTTGAGATAATGTTATAGTTGTGGGTAGTATTTATAAATTTTTCAAAGTAAGCAAGTTGTTGTATTATATTCGATTGATCAGGGAATATTTATACAATGGCGAAATCATTGGTGGACCCCACAACAGAATTATTGTCGGATTGAGAAAATGACAAAAATATTTTTATGAAAATAATGGCAGAAGTTTTACCGTTAAAACTGTTGAACTACTCGGTATTAAAAGTACAGTAATACATGTGGTTGTATAGTAGTACACGGTATTAATTATTGATGCTTACATGAGAAGTCACTCAGTATTGTTCAATTATTGCTACAGTAATTGCTGCATAGTATCTCACGTTATTTGATTCAATTATTGTCGATATTTTTTATATTATTAAATCAATAATTGAGAGGACGAAATATTTAATATTATTATTTGCAATATTAATGATGTCTAGAAGTTCTTCCAAGAAGAGGTTTGGTCACCTAATTGCGCGCCAATAGGGAGAAATCCTTATTGGAAAGCCCCCTCTTTCCTGAGAATGACCTTGTCGATTAATATTGTGAATTATAATAATGATGATAAATATTGTTAAATATATTGAGGTGTCTTTTTATGAAGTCACGAAAGTTTATATATATATATATATATATATATATATATATATATATATATATATATATTATATAGATTTTGTTTTATTAGTATTATTAATGTAATAAAATAGAAAAGCTTTTTATATAAAATAGAATACTTTTATAAAGTTATTTATTTTATTAGACTATAAATAGAATATATTATATTTTATTAATACTTTTATAAAGTTATTTATTTTATTAGACAATAATTAGAATATATTATATTTTATTATGCATAGTGTCTGCATAGTATTTTGCATAGTAAAATTTTTTTATATAAAACAAAATAATTTTATAAAGTTATTTTTTTTATTAGACAATAATTAGAATATATTATATTTTATTATGCATAGTGTTTGCATAGTGCCTGCATAGTGTTGACATGGTAAGATCTTTTTATATAAATCAGAATACTTTTATAAAGTTATTTGTTTTATTAGACTATAAATAGAATATATTTTATTTTATTTAAAAGATTTTGTTTTATTAGAATAATTTATTAATACTGCATAGTAAATCAATATGGACCATCCGTTTAAAAGTAAACTAATTTGGACCGTTCATGAATTAGTTACTATTCAGTCCATTCTCCTATAAATAGAAGCTCATTCCTTCATTACTTCTTACGAATTCACTGAAACTCTAGAGAGAGAAACTATAGAGAGAAAGAAGAAAAGTATTCTGCTACTTCACAACTCCTATATCCAGTTTCTTCTAAGGTAAGGGGTATTATTTCTTTCGTATTCATGAAGAGAACTTCTGTTATTCTATTCTTTATTATTTTGTTGGAATAACCTGTAAACGGAGGCTACCCTATACTTTGTGAAATTCTTCTGTTATTCCATTCTTTATTATTCTGTTGGAACATCCTGTCAGTGCGTTTATGCATGACCTGGTTCCGTTGTTTATTATTCTGTTGGAATATCATGTTGGTGCGTATTACGCCTGACCTGGTTCCATTAAATATTATTCTGTTGGAATAACCTGTCTGTGCGGTCTATCGCATGTATGGTGATTTCTGTTGATATTCCATTCTTTATTATTCTGTTGGAATATCCTGTCGGTGCGAATTTTGCTTGACCTGGTTCCGTTATTTATTATTCTGTTGGAATAACATGTTTGTGCAGTCTATCGCATGCATGGTGATTTCTTTTGTTATTCCATTCTTTATTATACGAAGTTGGTTAAAGTTTTGACTTCTATACTCCATGAAATTAGTGAAATATCCTTGATATTTGCGCTTCAACCAATATCTTTTCATGGAAATATTTTTCTGAGCATTCTTGAATTTTACTCTACAAAGAAGTATCATGTCGACAATTTGGACGTTATTAGTTCCTGGATAAATTAATTCTTGAACTTGTTTTATTGAATTCTTATATCATTGTCATCATTCTCATGTTTATATTATGTTGAAAGTCATCTGTGGCCTGTAGTGCATAGATGGACTTGGTATGATTTTGACCAGGGATTAATCGGTATAATCATGACCGTAATATTATAAATGATGTGGCAAAACTCCTCATTGGCCCATAAGGCATTGATGGACAGTTGTTGGCATGATCATGACCATTGATGAATACACGAATATCCTTGGCCCGTAGTGCATGGATAATTTGTGGTTGTGATACTAATGAATATCTTTGGTCGTAGTGCAGGGATGACATTGATTATTTATTAAGCTGAGTCCCAGCAATAAAAGTGATGAAAAACCTTTTAAATCATAAAAGATAGTAGATTTTATTCTCTACTTGACTCTTTTAATGGATTGCTTGTTTCGATGCAGTTAAACTTGATGTTTGTTATATTTTATCAGTTTAACACTATTGAAGGCTAACGATAATTTATTCTGCATTATCTTAGTCATAATATTTCTTACTGGGCTAGTTGAGCTCACCCTTTTGCTTTCATTTTTCTCTACAGGAAATGAGAACGTGGCAGGGACTAGTCGGGGAATGGAGTGACGGTCCAGATGATAACAATAGTAGTCCTCGCTATTCTATGAAATAGTTTGATAATAAATGTTTTGAGGACTTATTTTGAGTTTGAATATTGTCTAGAAGATAATATTTGTATTAAAACTCACAGCTCATATTGTATATTTAAGATAGTATTTGTATCCCGTACCATGTATTTAGCGACTCAGAATAGGTGATGTATACCTATTTTGGGGGTGTCATAGTTGGTATCAAAGCTTAGGGATATGATCCCTGGCTAAGATGTGAGACAAGAACTAAAAGGGAAGAGACGGGGAATTCCTTCGCTAGTATGACCTACTTAAGTTTATTTGGTATTTAATTGGTCGGTCAGAGTATAGGGATAATATGTGATATGTTAATTAACTCTTGTTTTGTGGCAGTATTTGAAAATGACATCCGAGAATGTTAAAAATAGCAATGGAGCACAGGAGATCGTTGAGTCTCCACAGATCAATAATCAGGATAATGTGCATCAGGAAGGCGATAATCCTCATGCAAACGACAACACTGACCAAATGATGAACGATGGAATGTTCAGAGGCTTTATGCAATTCATACAACAGCAGGCAAGAACGGCTCCTGTCCAAAATGTAGGTGGAAACACTGGCAACTCTCAGACGGTCACCGCTAAGCAGTTCAAGGAACTGGGACCACCAGAGTTTTTTAGAGAGCTAAAACCACTAAGGCGGAGACGTGGATAAAGCATATCTTCAAGATATTTGATGTCTTGGGATGCTCGGAAGAGCAAAAGGTTCCCTTTGCCACCTTCATGTTGCGAGCAGAGGCAGATTACTAGTGGGAATCTGTAAAGCATACTCAACCTATCGCACTGAAGATGACTTGGGAGAAGTTCCAAGAATTGTTCAACGACAAGTACTTTCCCAAAAGTATTCGTCACATGAAAGAGGTAGAGTTCATCAAGCTGGAGCAAAACAACATGACCGTGTCGTAGTACGAAGCCAAGTTTGCCGAGTCATCCCGATTTGCGTCCTATTTGGTTGATAATGAGGAGAGAATGACGCAAATATTTCTAAGAGGATTGAAACCTAAGATACGTTAATATCTTATCTCTCATAAACTATCTGTGTATTCAGATGTTATTAATAGGGCTCAGTTATTGGAGTGCGATAATGAGTCAACCCAACCAAAAGAGAGCAGCCGACAAAATGATAATACCAGTGATAGCAGTCATCGAAGCGGTGACAATAAACGAGGAGAGAATCAACATGCTAGAAATGGTAACCACTTCGGTGAGAATCATGGCCACAATAATAAGAATGGACATTTCAAGAAAAGGAGATTCAACAATGATAGAAAGACGTCAGCATCAGCACCCGTTGTTAAGGAAGGAGAACGACCGCCTATCATATGTTTCAAATGTGGAGGGGGGGGACACATTAGTCCAAACTGCGCAATGCCATCCAAAGCATGCTATAATTGTGGAAGAGAAGGTCACCTAGCCCGATTTGTCATTCACCAAAGTTAAGTCCAACTGGGATGGAGGCATCTAAGGTCGTCCCAGACAAGACAAAGCTGATAGTTCAAGTGAGAGCGTTTATTGAGGAACCCGAGCAAGGTTATTACGGGTAAGTTAATCATAAATTCTTGCGAAGTCTATACTTTATTAGATATCGGTTCTACCCATTCTTTTATCTCTCTTTCTTGCGCTCAACGTTTAAATTTGACTCCTGAGAAATTAGACTTTGACTTATCTATTGAAACTCCGTTAGGAGAAACCTTCGTTACCGCCACTATTTATAAATCTTGTTTAATTCATATCGATACCCTCATGTTACCTATTGATCTTATCTCTTTGAAAATACTTGCCCTTGATGTGATTTGAGGAATCGATTGGTTAACTACTCATCATGCTAAAATTGATTATTTTTGTAAGGTTGTTAGCTTTTATATTCCTAACCAACCTGTTATACGAATTCAAGCAACCAAACCACTAAAGTCAATCATTCTCATATCAAGCCATAAGTAAAAAACCCCGAGCCTTTCGCTGGTGACTTCTAAGTCTTGGAATACACCGAAGCCAGACTTTCCATAGGGGACGTCGTGAATAACGGTGGCAAATTGATAGGTATCAATGTGACGTGCTATCCAAGTCTTGGATGAGGGTCACAGTTTTGAATGATATTTCTATCGTTAGTAAATTTCTTGACGTATTCTTGAAGACTTCTTGGCCTACCTTAGAGCGTGAAATTAAATTTGTATTGACCCCAGTACAAAACCTATTTCTTCAACCCTTAAATATTTCTTCAACCAAAATGAACGTATAATGCGCCAAAGACGTTGGCTCGACGCGTTGAGTAGAAGATCGTATGCATTTAGGAGTGCGATGTTGTTAACACAAAAACCCATTTCGTATAACTTTCAAATGATGAAGATAGAGTTAAAGACTCTAGGGACCCACGTGAAGATAACAAATATACGATTAGAATCGACTTTAATCGATAAAGTTAAAGCCGCTCAAGCTACATACTCAGAGCTGATGAATGTGAAGAAGAAGGTTCAAGAGGGCGTTATTCTAGAAGCAAGAATCGATGAAGAGAGGAAATCTCAACCCTCAATTTTATTGGTCCATTTGAAATCCTTGATCGACTAGGAACTGTGGCCTATAGACTCGTTTTACCGCCAAGTATGTTGCGTGTTTATAACGTTTTTCACGTATCGATGTTACATAAATATGTGGATGACCCGAACCACGTTATTAAATTAGAACTAGACGATATAGCAGAAGATTTAACGTATGAGGAGATATGTGTTAAAATCTTGGATAAGAAGGATTGTATTCAACACTCAAGGGTTATACCTCAAGAGTTAGAATCTGAAATGCAGTCAAGGTATCCTGACCTCTTCGGCATACCATGTACGTACGTAAATTTTGAGGGCAAAATTTCATAAGGAGGGGAGATTGTGAGACCCCAAATTTTATGAATAAAGATTTAATTTTCTCAAAATATTTTTTTTATTATTATGGTGTGGATTTGGGATAATGTTATAGTTGTGAGTAGTATTTATAAATTTTGCAAAGTATGCAAGTTGTTGTATTATATTCGATTGGTCAGGGAATATTCATTTTAGCAGAGAATATTCGTACAATGGCGCAATCATTGGTGGACCCCACAACGGAATTATTGTCAGATTGAGAAAATGACAAAAATATTTTTATGAAAATAACGGTGAAAGTTTTACCGTTAAAATTGTTGAACTACTCAGTAGTAAAAGTACAGTAATATGTGTAGTTGCAAAGTAGCACACGATATTGATTATTAATGCTTACGTGAGAAGTCACTCAGTTTTGTTCAATTATTACTACAGTAATTGCTGCATAGTATCTCACGTTATTTGATTCAATTATTGTCAATATTTTTTATATTATTAAATCAATAATTGAGACGACGAAGTTATTAATATTATTATTTGCAATATTAACGATGTCTAGAATTTTTGCCAAGGAGAGGTTTGGTCACCTAATTACGCGCCAATAGGGAGAAATCCTTATAGGAAAGCCCCCTCTTTCATGGGAACGACCTGGTCGATTAATATTGTGAATTATAATAATGATAATAAATGTTGTTAAATATATTGAGGTGTCTTTTTATGAAGTCACAAAAGTTTATATATATATATATATATATATATATATATATATATATATTATATATAAATTTTGTTTTATTAGTATTATTAATGTAATAAAACAGAAAAACTTTTTATATAAAACAGAATACTTTTATAAAGTTATTTGTTTTATTAGAAAATAATTAGAATATATTATATTTTATTATGCATAGTGTTTGCATAGTAAAATCTTTTTATATTAAACAAAATACTTTTATAAAGTTATTTATTTTATTAGACTATAAATAGAATATATTATATTTTATTTAAAAGATTTTGTTTTATTAGAATAATTTATTAATACTGCATAGTAAATCAATATGAACCGTCTGTTTAAAAGTAAATCAATCTGGACCATTCATGAATTAGTTACTATTCAGTCCATTCTCCTATAAATAGAAGCTCATTCCTTCATTATTTCTTACGAATTCACTGAAACTCTAGAGAGAAAAACTATAAAGAGAAAGAAGAAAAGTATTCTGCTACTTCACTACTCCTATATCCAGTTTCTTCTAAGGTAATGGGTATTATTTCTTTTGTATTCATGAAGAGAACTTCTGTTATTCCATTCTCTATTATTCTGTTGGAATAACTTGTATACGCAGGCTACCCTATACTTGGTGAAATTCTTCTGTTATTCAATTCTTTATTATTATGTTGGAATAACCTGTATATGCGAAGTACCACATACATGGTGAAATTATTCTATTATTCCATTCTTTATTATTATGTTTTAATAACATGTATATGCGAAGTGCCGCATACATGGTGAAATTCTTCTATTATTCCATTCTTTATTACTATGTTGGAACATCCTGCCTGTGCGTTTATGCATGACCTGGTTCCGTTATTTATTATTATGTTGGAATATCTTGTCGGTGCGTATTACGCCTGATCTGGTTCCATTAATTATTATTCTGTTGGAATAACTTGTCTTTGCGGTCTATCGTATCCATGGTAATTTCTGTTGTTATTCCAATATTTATTATTCTGTTTGAATATCCTGTCGGTACGAATTTCGCCTGACCTGGTTCTGTTATTTATTATTCTGTTGGAATAACCTGTCTGTGCTGTCTATTGCATACATGGTGATTTCTTTATTTAGTCCATTCTTTATTATACTAAGTTGGTTAAAGTTTTGACTTCTATACTCCATGAAATTAGTGGAATATCCTTGATATTTGCACTTCATCCAGTATCTTTTCATGGAAATATTCTTCTGAGCATTCTTAAATTTTACTCTACAAAGAAGTATCATGTCGACAATTTGGACGTTATTAGTTCCTGGATAAATTAATTCTTGAACTTGTTTTATTGAATTCTAATATCATTGTCATCATCCTCATGTTTATATTATGTTGAAAGTTATCTGTGGCCTGTAGTGCATAGATGGACTTGGTATGATTATGACTAGGGATTAATCGGTATACTTATGACTGTAATGTTACAAATAATTTGGTAAAAGTCCTCATTGGCTCGTAGTGCATTGATGGACAGTTGTTGGCATGATCATGACCATTGATGAATACACGAATATCTTTGGCCTGTAGTGCATGGATAATTTGTGGTTGTGATACTAATGAATATCCCTGGTCGTAGTGCAGGGATGATGTGGATTATTTATTAAGCTGAGTCCCAACGATAAAAGTGATAAAAAAACCTTTTAAATCATAAAAGAAAGAAGATTTTATTCTCTACTTGACTCCTTTAATGGATTGCTTGTTCCGCTGCAGTTAAACTTGATGTCTGTTATATTTTATCAGTTTAATACTGTTGAAGGCTAACAATAATTTATTCTGCATTATCTTAGTCATAATATTTCTTACTGGGCTAGTTGAGCTCACCCTTTTGCTTTCATTGTTCTCTTCAAGAAATGAGAATGTAGCAGGGACTAGTCGGGGAACGGAGTGACGGTCCAGATGATAGCATTAGTAGTCCTCACTATTCTATGAAATAGTGTGATAATAAATGTATTGAGGACTTATTTTGAGTTTGAATACTTTCTAGAAGACAATATTGTATTAAAACTCAAAGCTCATGTTGTATATTTAAGATTGTATTTGTATTCTGTACCATGTATTTGGCGACTTAGAATAGGTGATGTATACCTATTTTGAGATAAGCAATGGAGCAGATGAGATCGTTGAGACAACGCCAATTAATAATCAGGCTAATGTGCATCAAGAAGGCAATAATCCTCATGTAAACAACAACACTGACCAAATGATGAACGATGGGATGTTTAGGAGCTTTTTGCAATTCATGCAACACCAAACGAGATAGATTCCTATTTAAAATGTAGGTGGAACCAATGGCAACTCACGATTGGTCAGTGTTAAGCAATTCAAGGAGCTAGGACCACTGAAGTTTTTGGGAAAACAAGAGCTACTTAAGGCGGAGACATGGATTAAGCAGATCACCAAGATATTTGATGTCCTAGGATGCTCAGAGGAGCAAAAGGTTTCCTTCACCACCTTTATGTTGCGAGGAGAGGCAGATTACTGGTGTGAATCTGTAAAACGTACTCATCTTTCTGCACTGAAGATGTCTTGGGAGAAGTTTCAGGAATTATTCAACGACAAGTATTTTTTAAAAAGTATTCGTCACATGAAGGAGGTGGAATTTATCAAGCTGGAATAGAACAATATAACTGTATCACAATACGAGACTAAGTTTGTGGAGTTATCCCAGTTTGCATCCCATTTGGTGGATAATAAAGAGAGAATGACATGAATGTTTCTGAGAGTTTTGAAACCCGAAATTTGTCAATACCTCATTTCTCATAAACTTTGTTTGTATTCAGATGTTGTGAATAGGGCTCAATTATTGGAGTGAGATAATGAGTCAGGTCAACCAAAAGACAATGACCAACAACACGATAATAATCGTACTGGTGGCAACGACCATCAGGACAATGATAACCATCGTGGAGGAAATTATCATGCCAAAAATGGTAACCAATTTGGTGGTAATCATGGTCAAGATAATAGGAGAGGTGAACTAAGTGGGAACAATTTTAAGAAGAAAAGATTCAACAATAATGGAAAGACATCGGTAGCAACATAACCACCAGCAATCGTTTTTAAGGAAAGAGAACGACCACCGGTCGTATGCTACAAATGCAGACAGGAGGGACACATCAGTCCAATGTACGCAACAACCCAACGTGTGTTTCAATTGCAGAAATGAAGGACACTTAGCTTGATTTTGTCATGCAGCGAAGTCAAATCCAGCTGGGATGGTGACACCAAAGGCTGTCCCATACAAGTCAATGTCTGTGGTTCAAGGGTGAGCATTTTTTGTGACTTCCCAAAAAGCAAGGAGCCCGAACGAAGTTATCACGGGTAAGCTAATCATAAACTCTTGCGAAACTTATACCTTATTCGATACCGGTTCTACCCACTCTTTTATTTCACCTAATTGTGCTCAACATTTGAACTTGACTCCTGAGAAATTAGACTTTGACATATCGGTTGAAACTCCATTGAGAGAAACCTTCATTACATCCACCATTTATAAATCTTATTTGATTCAAATCGACACTTTCACACTACCTGTTGATCTCATCTCTTTGAAATACTTGCATTTGATGTGATTTTAGGGATTGATTGGTTAACTACTCATCGTGATAAAATTGATTGTTTTAGTAAGGTCGTTAGTTTTCATATTCCTAACCAACCTGTTATATGAATTCTAGCAACCAAACCACTAAAGTCAATCACTGTCATATCAAGCCATAAAGTCATTTGTTTATTGAAAAACGGATGTCAAGCTTTCTTAGCCCATGTCGCCGATTTAAATAAAAATATGTTAGATTTGAATAATATTTATGTTGCTGATAAATTTCCTGACGTATTTCACGAAGAACTTCCTGGCCTACCTACAGAGCGTGAAAATCAAATTTTGTATTGACCATGAACCCAATACAAAACCCATTTCCAAAACCCCATATCGAATGGCTCCTATTGAACTTTAGGATTTAAAAACCTAACTACAGGAGTTGGTACCCAAGCCTTTATCTGGTGACTTCCTTTGCAGAATGCACTAAAGCCAGACTCTCTCTATGGGACGCAATATTTATGCGGTGGTAAACTGATATGTGCCATTGTGAGGTGCTATCCAAGGTTGGGATATGAGTGTAACGTCCATAAATTTTAAACTCCTTATTAATTAAATATGTGATTTAATTGTAATGAGTTAGTTTTGTGAGATTATTTAAACCTTAAGTGTGACAACCCGAGAAATTAGACAATTTATGAAAATCTCAAATGATTGATTTAAGGTCAAATATTAGACCTAGACAGAAAATAAGTGTATGCGTATGATGTTATTAGGGTGGAATTTTGAGGATTTCAAAATTTTGTGAAGGCTTTTAAGTGAATTATTCAGGATTAAGTGTTTACGTGAATATGCTCTATGCATATGGATAATGATGTGTTCAGAATGTGGTTAAGGGTTATGGGTTGACCAGATAAATTACATCTGTGACAAACCCTATGTATATATTAAGAACGTCAACGTTCAGTTAGAAAACTCTAACGTCTGATAAGAAACCCTAAAAATCGGTTCTGGAAACCCTAGTTTCAGTTCCGGGAATCCGAAACCTTAATTCGGTGCATGAAACCCTAAATCGGAAACTTAATGGCATAAGTATAAATAATTAAAAGATTAATTAGGGTTAATCTTAACAAATTGATTTCAAAACCCTAATTCCGATATTTGAAACTCTAATACCAGATCTGAAAACCCTAATTTCAGATTCGAATAAAATGAAACCCTAATCTGAGTATATAACGGAGAATTTTATTGCTTTAGTGCTATTAATTATGTATTAATTAGGGTAAAGGTTAATTAATTAACAAACCCTAATTTCTAATATTTGGAACCCTAATTGTTCCGTCAGAAATTTTAATTGTTCAGTGGTGGATTTAATTGCTAAAATTAGCAATGTTAATTAGGAAACTCTAATCCTAATTATTTCAAATTATGAGTAATTAGAAAACCCTAATCTAATTACGAGATTTAATTTCTAAATTAGAAAATTAATTTTTCTATTAGAAACCCTAATTATTGGATTATAAACCCTAATCCGTGATGTTGGCCCTAATTGCTTAATTAGCAATTTTAATTAGGAATTATTAATCCTAATTAGCAAGAATGAATTTATGATTAAGAATTTTTTGTTATAATTAGAAAATTCTAATTATAAGTTAAAAAGGTTAATTTTCTTATTTGAAAACCGAAATTGGAAATTGTAGAAATTAAATTACAAAGTTAAGGGTTAAAACCTAAACCCTAAATTTGTCCAAACTCTAAATTTTAGTATGCTAAACCCTAAGGGTTTCATGAAATGGAAAATCTAGAAATAAATGGAAAGGACAAAAATGCCCTTTTTAGTATTATTTTTTTTAGCTTGCAAATCTTGCAAAATCAAGGGTGGTTGAACAACCCTAGTCTAAACCCTAGACTAGCATGTGATAATGTCCAGCAACTTGGCCTAGATCAGCAGTAAAATCAGATCATTCATTGTATCTAATTAATATATATTAGATTAAAAGAGAGAGAAAATGTCACTTTACTTCTCATTTTGTCCAAACCCTTATCTCTCTAGAATTTCGGAAATGGAGAGTGAGAGGGTGTAAAATGTTAAGCTAATATCAATTTTTAGTTCTCCAAGAACAGATCAAAAAGATCAGATCCAAGAATCAAACTCAAAAGAGGTATAAACACTAATTTTTGAAATCTTTGATCTTATGTTGTTTGTTGTTGTTTATTGGTTATATATGTGATATAAGGTGTCAATTAGAGATCTGGGTTGTTGGATCATGGATCCATAACACCTAGATGCTCGGATCTAATGTTGATAGAAATCTGGAAATCTAGAAAATTTGGACCTGACAAGCCGAATGTCAGGGCCTCTAGATCTTTATGTGTTATATGTTTTGTGTATGTTATGTTTTGGATGTGTTCTATGTCATGAGGACTAGGATCTGAAACTTGAATAAACCTTATATCATGTCTAGATTAAAAGTTACAAGCGGTCAAAGGTCGTTGACCGATCACAGAAACTGAAAATCTGGGTAGCCCAGAATTTCCAGATTGGTCTGACAAGATTTTGAAGGTCATGAATCTTGCTGTTGTTTGTTAGTTTGGTCATGTTGTTGCTTTAAAGTTGTAGTTTGACATGAGATCTACATTATAAAAGCTTTAGATCACCCTGATCTGTAATAGGATCGTAGTAATTATCGGTTAAACATGCGTTGACCAACTGGTTGGATGAAGATTCTGGAAAACCCAGAATCTTCAAGAACAGTTCGTGACACTTAGTTTGACCAGTCCAGATCTTGTGTTTTTGATGTTTTTAAGTTGATTGTATATGATATACTTGTAGCCTGACATCAGTACTACAATTTTACACCTCTAGATCACATAAACCGAACATTAAATGAACGTTATAAGGATCGAAAGCTATTAACCTCGATTGTTCTTCATTTTCTGGAAAACCCAGAAAATGAAGAACACGTTGTCAGATATTTTAGAGACTTAAAGCTCTCTGATCTGATGTTGTATGACCATGAAATCCGTTTGAGGTTGTAAAGTTACATGAGTACTACAATCTGAAAGTCTTAACAAACCCAGAAATCATCAAGAACACAGTTTAAATTCCAGGTCAAACCTACCCACTCGGTATCTATCAAGAACACTCAAGAACACCAATGGCGACAGACAAGTGTCGCTAAAGACCTATAGCGACAGATTATTATTTATTTTTCAAGAAATTAATTAAAAATTAGAAAAAATGGTTTTTAATTATTAAAAATACATAATAAATTATGAAAAATTATTTTAAAGTCTGAAAAATAGTTTTTAACTATTTTGTGTATATTTCGAAAATAATTAATATTTTTGGAATATAAATGGTATTTATTTATTTAATTATAATATTAAATAAATTATTTAAAAATAGTTTTTAATTCATGAAAAATCATGAAAAATAATATTATGGTATAAGAAAATATTTTAAGTTATTTTTGATGACTTTTAAAATTTTGTGATGAAATTCATTAATTAATCAATATTAATGATAATTAGTTTATTTAATGAATATATTAAATAAATTAAGGAAAATTAGAAATAATGCTTTATAAATCATATAAAAATGATTTAAGTGTTATAAAAATATTTTAAGTTATAAATTATAACTTTTGATATTTTGGCATGAAAATATTAATATTTTAATATTAATATCAATTATCGGATAATGGAATTAAGTGTTTAAAAATCATATAATTATAATTTTAAAGTATTAAAAATACTTTGTGATATTATAATTATATTATAATATTATGTTATGATTTTCATTAATTTTTTTATATTAAATAAATATTAATGATTAAGGTATTATGGGTTATTTAAATTATTTAAGTACGGTACTAATGATTTAAAGATGTTGATAAATGGTAATAATTATTCGAAAATTATTACGAGCCTAGGAAAAATGTTTTATCTGATTAGAAATTATCCGTGATAATGGTTAAGTGGTTAGACAGAGTTTAATTGAACTTAAACTCGATATTCGTCCGACTAGACCGTCGGGATGATAGAATTGTGTCGGTTTCAACTCAGACTGCAATAGTTTAACTTGATACCTAGTCTTATGTGCTGTAAAGACTGAATGGGTTATGTGGTAATGTGTTTAGGTTATTCTGTGGATATAAATATAACAGTAATATACTGTGATGATATTATTCTAATATTGAAGATCTATATTATTAATATTAGGTCTTCGGGGTAAAGCGTTATAAATTGCGTTGCGGTAATCAACGGTGCAGACAAGTTTTTCAGTTCTATTATGTTTGTGGATGGAATGTGGTTATGTGTTAAATTACATATCATGCTCTATGAATTGTTAAAAGTCAAAATATGACTAAGTTAATTGGGTTAAGGAACTCAATCAATATATGATTACATGTTGTATGATGTAACTAGATAAATTAGAAATGTATAATGCATGAATTAATGTTTTGTAAGAAATTATTGATGCATGTAGAATATGTTTAGTAAAGAATATATGTTGCATGCAGATATGCATATTAAAGGAAATGTAGTGCATATAGAATCGTGTGTTATGTGAAACATGATAGATTGTTAAATTTGTTGGGCTGTCGAGCTCAATCTTGCAAACATAAACTTCTTGCAGGTTAATGATGTTAGACAATATTATTTGCTATACGGATGATGAAGATTGAACGATGCATAAAATGAATACATTTTCTTAATTTAGAAATGGTATAGATCTATGATTGATAGTTTTATCAAATGTAATTTTCAGTTATGTACAGTTTGAAATGTTGTATAGATAAAGAAGGTTTATTTTGAAATGAGAATAGATATGATTCTTAAACAAATGAATTATTTATAGGAACGATAATGCCAAGTTCAGCTTGGGACATAAAGTGCGGCTAGTATGTAATAGAATAGTTTAATAATGTGTTATATGTTAGAAAATTTATGAATTGTGTATAAGTTAAGGTTACTCGACCTTGGGTAATAGTGTGTAATGTATTGTATAAATAATTTATGTTTATATCTTCCGCAAATAGTGAAAGTATTATTGTACCGAGTCCCCGGCGATTCGGGGCCCGGATTCGGGGCTACTACATTAAGTGGTTATGTGAATTTATGAAATGATTAAAGGGAGTCACTAATAGTTGATTTAAATTAGTGGACTAACCCTAAGATTGTAATATCAAAGACTTGATAAGAGTATTAATTAAATATTCAAGTTATTTGAATATAGTAGCTAGAGTTGAACGTATTGATTAATTTCATTTATGAGAAATTAATTGATAATGTGTTAATTAATAATTATTATGAATAAATAGTAATTAATGTGTAATATATTAATAGTTTATAAAATGATTATATGTTTACTTGATTTATTTGTACAATATAGTAAACCTTTATTATATGGTAGTTAACTATATATTTTATATAGTACAAGGTGATACTTTAATATGTCTTTATATTATATATATAGACTATATAGTAAGAGTTATTTTCATTCATGTGAGTTGCATAATAATATTGTTATATGTATGTGCACTGCTTGATACCTTATAATTGAGTATTACATTGTATGCCTTTAAATCATTATGACCTATGTTATGTGAAATGAATTTTTCATACATAAATTGATAACCAAAGTTTATATTATTTGTATATATGGTTTAACCAAGTGTTGCATTACATTGTTGCATTTCATTGTGCAAATGCTGAGAATTATTTCCTTGTCCCAAAATGAGTGTCTCATTAGTACATGAATAGTAGCCTACATTTGATTTACGTAACTTTCATATGGCTAAAACTTAGGCAATGATTTCAAGGCCAATGGCCTATGGGGAGTTGTTGAACCACTTCTTAGCAACCAATGTATTCTTCCTTTGCACCATGAGCTCTAATCTTGTGTAATGTCAATGTCTAGTTCACAGTTTCTTCTATAAATGCAAGCTCCAAATTTAGTTTGTGTTGTTTGATAAATCTTAGTTTGAGAGTCTTAAGTTACTGAGCATATCATAGAAGCATATTCAAAGTGTAGGAAGACTATTAACCTTCAAAGGTATAAATCTTAAGCTTTTGTTCTTAGTTGGGTTTGACAAATTCTTGAGAATTATTTGAAATTCTTTGCTAGTTTATATGAATTAACATGTTATGATGTGTTTAAGAAGTTTACTTACACGTTTGAACTCTCAAATAATGATTTGGAGCATACTTGAATTGTTGGAAACCAAGTTGGTTAAGGCTCTGCAAACAGAGTCTGCTTACTGCCTCTGATGCACGTACGGCGTAGCTGCGCTCTATATGTAATAGGGTGCAGCGCAGCTGTGCCGTAACCCAAAATCAGTTTTGTCTCTAGCATAGCGCAGCTGCGCCGTACCTCAGATCCAGTTGCTGGTTTCTGTTGGTTATATGTGTTACTAAATTGATGTTATGACCTATATACATGCCTATAGAGGAGTATAACATGATATGTAAAGCCTTTGTATATGGTATGAAGTAATCAACTTGGATTAGTGAGGAAGTTGTAGCAAAACTTAAAGATTTCAAAACTAATTTTGAGGAAAACTAATGTTCACAAGTTCTGAACTTACGAGACCATTTACATGACTGATTTGGAACCTAAGCGAGCATGATATATGATGTATAGTGTCTTTATCATGATTTAAACTTGCTATCTTTGTGTTAGAAAATGTTTTAAAGGAAAAGTTGTTATATTGAAGTAATATACATGAATATTACATGATGTAGGTTCTGGTGTTTAAAGATGTTAAGCATAACTTAACCACACATGATATGAGTTCTAAAGTTGTTTTGTATTTGTATATTGCATCATTCGGTCTAAAATGATTTCAAAGACAACTTTGGATATATTTTCAAACATAAGTTGTATATTATGTGAGTACTTAGATAATAAAGTAGTAGGATGTCATTTTATTGCTATATTACTCCTAAACATGATTTATATGTATTAAGCATGATGATTACATGATTTTTATGTTTTAATGACATATAACTTATAAGTTAAACTTGTGGTAATGAACTAAAGTATAATCATGTGGTATATATGAATCTCTAGCATGAATGTACGTTAATAGGTATGTATAGGTGTATGTTAGAGTTGGACTGAAGTCAGGAAGTGCAGAAGCTCCACCTTGGCCTGGCCAAGGGATAGCGCAGCTGCGCCGTCCTACAGTCTTGCCAAGATTCTGCTTTTGGTTCTAAAATTTAAGGCATGCTTACATGATCTCTTTATCTTGTAATATATGACCAATGTGCCATGTAATGTGTTGAAAAGCATGCTATGTGATGATTTGATTCTTTAAGTGTAGACTCGTACTAGTTTACACATACTAATTGAAATGATTGACTTGATAATGTTAAGTCGTTTCAACGCGAGTTAGTTAAAGCTAGTATTATATTGTAGCTGAGCAATCAGGCAAGTTTCCGAACTTCATTATTTGGTTGTGCAAGTATCTTAAACCCTTTAATTACTTTATATGACGCATATCGTAAGTAAGTTCCTTGAACCCTACTTTTGTTAAGCAAGTTTTGTGACAACCCGATATTTTCTATATAAATAAATCATAAATTTTGCGTATAATTTTTTTTTATTTATTAAAATAAATATGAATGATATGTGTCAAGGTAATGTGTAATTATAATTATATGTGTGACAAATAAAATTTATTTATTACATTAAATATTGCAAATAAATTTATTTTAGAATTATTGATTATTATCAATTATATTTTTATACTAATTAATTCTTTATTGGAAATGTTTTATTAATTATTTTTCAAGGAAAATATAATCTTATATTATTTAAATAATATAGGAAATAATTTTAGAATAATTATTTATTCTAAAGGTAAGAATGCGTGAAAGGTATTATGTATGTGTTTATGTGATGAATATAAAATATATTTATTACATGAATAGTTGTGAATAATTTTATTTTAGAATTATTGCTCATTATAAATTATATTCTTATAATAATTAGTTTTATAGTAAAAATATTTTTTATGTTATTTTCCATGAAAATATGATAATTATATTAATTGAATAATATATGATATGATTATTAGAATTTTTATAATACTTATTTTATTATATGAAATTATTTCAGAATAGTTAAGTTAATTATTTTAACTTAATTATTAAGGTTATATATGAAAGATAAATCAGATAAGAAATCCAAATCCTAATTATGGGTTTTGATCAAGGAATGAAAATAATAATATTATATTATTATTTGTCAGTGTTATAGATATGTATGGTTATGTGTGTAATGTTAATGTGTGGAACAGTTTAAGTGTTAATGATAACCCTAACTTTGGTTATCGGATAAGGAATAATGATAATAAAATTATAATGTTAATTATATTTTGATTTTTCAGTGCTATGAATATGTACTGTATTTCTGTATTGATAATGGTTGGTCAATTACGGTGTATTATGATCAAACCTTAGTAATAATGTTAAATCCTAATTTGATATCCAAATTAGAGTGCAAGATTGTTTTATAAGTGTGTTATATAATTTATGGCATGTATTAAATGTATTAATTAGGTAAACCTTAATTAAAGTCCTAGAAACCTTAATAATTTTTAGAAAATCCTAAATTATTAAAAACCCTAATTTTAAGTGTTAAAACCCTAATTTGAAACTCAGCTGTGAGTTCAAGATTGTTGTTTAACTGTGTTATATGATATATGTTATGCATTATATAATTTTTTTATTAAACCCTATTTAATATTTAGAAACCCTATTTAATAAATAGAAACCCTAGTTTCAAACTGTTAAATCCTAATTGATTTGAAATCCTAATGTAAAAGTCATTCATGACTTTGAGAATTTGTTAAGTCGTTAAGTAATCATGTTAATGTGATTTATGATCGGTGTTTATGTATTAACCCTAATTAGGGAGAATCGTAATTATTTAAAACCCTTATTATTATTATTATTATTATTATTCTATATTATAATCCCTAATTATAATTTTGGAACCCTAATTTACTTATTGTAAACCCTAATTGCCAGTTTGGGAAATGAAATGTTAATTAGTGTTGCTTAAACCTAATTAGAAAAATACTATATAGTTAAAGACCTAAATTATTTTATAAACCCTAATTATAAAATTTAGAAACTAAATTGTTATTTATTTATTTTAAACCCTAAATTGGAAATTCTAGAAATTATTTTTAAATCCTAAATTGGCTTAAACCCTAAACCCTAAACTAAACCATAAACCCTAAGGGTTTGTCAAGATTACAATTTTGCCATTAAAAATAAAAACCAAATGACATGTTTACCCTTTTGTGTATTATTGAGGCTACATGTAGGTTTTGACATTTAGGTTGGGTTGTTAACCAACTCTCACTAACCCTATGTGATATTAATTACAAGCCATCAGCTGATTTCAGCCACATACAATGCACACATGTAGTATATATAGAATTAGAGAGAGAAAATGTTACTTTATTGCTCAATTTTTCACCAAGCTCATCCTAGACCCTCTCTCTCTAAAAGCTTCGAAATTATATAGTATATCAGTCCTAAATCAAAGCCCCACGTTTACCAAAAACAAATCTAGAAGTCAGAATCAAGAATTGGATCGAAAAGGTATAAACCCTAGCCCAAAAATCTGTCCAATTTTTTGTTGTTAGATTTTATGTTTGATGTGTTAAACATGTTGATTATGGTGTCAATAGATGATCTGGGTTGCTAGATGTTAGATCCATAACATCTAGCGGCTCGGATTTGATGATTTTGTAAATCTGAAAAAATTAAGTTTTGTGGTCTGACAACGAATGTCAGTGGCCACAAATCCTTGATGATTTATGATTTATGTTGTTTTTAAGTTGTTACGTGTAGCCTGTATTGTGGTATGTAATCTTCAAGTGGAATAAAGGTCATTTGATGTCTAAAATAGAAGTTATTTACGGTCAAAAGTAGTTGACCGACCATGACCGGGCGTTTCTGGGTAACCCAGAAACAGCCAAGAACCGGTCTGACAAGATTTTGATCCGGCTAGATCGTTCAGTGTATTTATGTTTTGTTGTTCGTGTTGAATCTAGGTTATAATATGTTAGTTCAACTCGTGATCCATGCTTTTAGAACCTATAAATAATTCTTGTACTGGTTTTGGTAGTTGGTCAAAGGAGGTCAGACGATCATGAACTCAGTTTTCTGGGTTACTCAGAAAACTGATGAACATGATCTTTGACAGACTTTGACCGGATCAAATATGCTTTATTTATTGTTGATATGTTGATGTTTTGTAATGGAATTGTTGTATCACATGTTGTCTACAAGCTGGAACGTTTAGATCATAAAACCATCACATAGATCACAAGTTGTGAAAGCCCAAATATGAGCAGTCGAACTGTTCTTCATTTCTGGGTAACCCAGAAAATGAAGAACAGCTCTGACAGCTATTTTGGACGCTTAGATCGTTCTTGTTATGTATTGTTTGAGCAATATTGATGTTGGATAATGTAGTACTGCACAAGTACTACAAGATCTGAGGATTAGATTTCCCAGAATCACATCACACACGATTTTAATGTTGGTCAAAGTAGTAACCTGGTAATATGCTATGAAGATCTGGGCTTGTATGAAGAACATGAAGAACACCTATAGCGACGGTTCTGTCGCTATAGGTGATCTTTAGCGACAGATAATATATAATTTTCCGGAAAATTAGTTAATAAATTGAAAAAAAATAGTTTTAAATTATAAAAAATACAAAATAAATTATTAAAATTATTTGAAATTCTGAAAATTAGTTTTTAATTATTTTAAATATATTTCATAAATATTTAATATTTTTGGAATATTAAAAGTATTTAATTTATTTAATTATAATATTAAATAAATTATTTAAAAATGATTTTAATATTTGAAAATTCATTTAAAATTATATTATGGTATAAAAAAATAATTTAAGTTATTTTTGATAACTTTTAATATTATTTGATAATTTTCATTAATAAATTAATATTAATGATAATTAAGTTATTTATTAAATGAATTAAATAAATAAATTAAAAATGATTTTATTAAATTAAAAAATCATTTTAAATAAGAATAAGGTATTTAAAAATATTTTAAGTTATAAAATATAACTTTTAATATTTAAAGGTAAATTTCATTAATTAATTATTATTAATGATATTAAAGTTATTTAATAATTATATTAAATAATTTAGTTTAAAAATGATTTTAATATTATAATAATCATTTTAAATGAAAATAAAGTGTTTAAAGATATTTTAAGTTATAAAACATAAATTTTAATATTTAAAGAATAATGTCATTAATAATTTAATATTAATGTTATTTATTTAATGATTAATGATATTAAGTTTATTTAATAATTATATTAAATAAATAGTTTAAAAATGGTTTTATTAAATTAAAAATCATTTAAAAAGAGATATAAATGAATTAAAAATATTTTAATTTATAATTAATGACTTTTAATATTTGGATAAATAGTTCATTAATATTTAAATATTAATGGTAATTATTTAAGAATGATTTTAAATGTTTTAAAAATCATTTAAGGGTAATATAAGTACTTTACAAATATTTTAAGTTATTATAAATAACTTTAATCTTTTGGCAATGGTTTTATTAATAGTTTTATATTAATTAAATATTGATGATAATAGAATTGTTTGATATTTAAATCATTTAATAATGATTCTGATATTTCAAAAATTATGGTAAATGATAATAATTATTTTATAATTATTATAAGGTCATGAAAAATGATATGACTGTTATTTAATTAGTCTAAATGGGATATTGAACAGCTGTTTAGAGTCTTAGACTCAATAATTACCCAATAAAGATGTCGGTAGACCGACATGGTTTAGAAATTGATCTGGACTTAGAAATTTAGTTAGTTAATTATTTTATTTGTGATTCAATGGTGGATAAAGTTGTGTGACAATGTGATTAGGAATGAGTTGATGTTTGTTTGTGATAACATGATTTTTGAACATATATGACAATGTGATTATGTTATGTGATGACTGCAATAAGCAGTACTATGTGTTATGATATGTGATTCTAATCGATAGAATGATTTGATTAATGATAGGTCGTGATAGAAAAGATAAATCTAAGTTGCGTAATTGTAAGCAGCGCATCAGGCAAGTATCCTACCTTTGCATTTTCTTTATGCATTGGACAAGTGTAAGAATATTTCAAAGTTATACTATTATTGTACAGATTGTTAAGCCTATATTATATATGCCCATTGATTATCAACATGTTAGTATATGATAATTCAGTTATATATTCTATTCGTTCATTTCTATAAATGATTATACAAGTGTCCCCACTTGGATAATCATTGTATTTAATAACATGTTGATACACCTTTGATATACATATATGTTAAATTATATAAGACCTTTGTTATAAAAACCCGATAGGTATGAACATCCCGATAATGGAAAAATTTTTATGCGCTACGGCGGACAAAGGATGAACGATAATATCGTTCTAGCAATGTAGTATTGATCAATACAGGTCCCACGGACTGTACACCCTCAGGCCCATAAGTAATGGCCGGTTTACAGATGAATTTCTGTTTAAACCCTTTCGAAAATGAAAAACAATGTTCATAATGTGTCACAGAAACCCCATGTATAGACAATACATAGTTTCAAAAATTTGAAAGAGGGTTTTTATGTTATTGTTATTGGTACAGATTACTTCACAACTATTGACCGGTTGTAGAAGAATATTATAAAGAAAACATTTAAATTCTTTCAACTTATATATATATATATATATATATATATATATATAAATACTTGTTGGGCACTCAAATGCTCATCCTTGCTTAATTTAAATATTTTCAGCTAAGTGTGAAGAACTGGAAAGTCCGGCCAAGACCAAGTGAAAAGGAAAGCAAACAGGACATGTTATTGGTATCATTTGTAATATATAGATTGTATTAAGTTAATGATATGTATTATATATCATGTAAAGAATGTAGTAAAGGTTGCGTACTTGGGATTAGACTCTGATAAATGTAAGTTAAGTTTAAAATTTATATTATTGTTATTATTATTAGTAATATTTCTGCTCATAGAAATGGTATCGTGAAGTACCGAGTTCGGGTTTCAAGTATCCGGATTTGGGGACTTTACAAGTTTCCCTAAACTTACTCTAAATTATATTAAGCAAGTATCCGAATTTATTGTTTTACAAGTTTCCTAACTTACACAACTTTGAGCTTGTGAAAGTTTTCCTATCCTTCTTATATTGCATTGAGTAGGATATTGTTGAATTGAAAGTTATTCATTTAACCTTGAAATCTTATTTCCAAGCATGCTATTAAGTGGTTTAATTACTTTACAATTATTCCAGACCGATATCACTGACATTCGCACTTAGTACACTTAAGCTCTTACAGTCTTGCACTTGTACATCATTTAAAGTTCAATAATTCTTGAACTTTGATAAATAAAGTCTGAACCTTTGTTCGGTCAGACAAGCCTATGAAGTTTTATAAAAGCTATCCAAACCAATTGATGGTAAGGATTCTTAGACTGAAAGAACACCCCTCTTATGATAGGGGAGTACCCCAGGTATGTAATATACGATACAACAGAGCAGATTTAAATGTTATGCATATACATAGTGTACATGAGGTTAATTCCCTCAAGTACTTATTCTGTAGCCAGTAACCAAAGGGTCAATTAGCTATTGATTCCATTGGAGTGTTATAGTTCTAAGTCTACTTGACTAGCAGTTATTCTAAAAGCAATCATTGTCTTTGCTTATAATATTCATATTGTTGAATCCTTCAGATATTCATATTGTTGAATCCATTGCCAGATATTTTTCCATTCATCATGATATATCTTTATTGTTGTATTTAAACTTGTTGAGCAAACTTGTTGCTCATCTTTGCTATAACATGAACTATATTGCAGCTAAGCTCGAGACCTCAGGAAAGGACAATGGTAAAGGGAAGATGTAAGATAATTCCGAGAAGTAGAATTTATCTTATGCTTAGTTTAAATTATGATTATGTAATATAAACCATAATATTTATTTTAGGGTATGATTGTAAGATGATATTAAGGTTATCATATCTTGGGACTAGTAACACCTTTTGAATGAATGACGTACGTTTATTATATTTCGCATTTTAGTTATCATATGTTATTTCGAGGTGGATGTTTATAGTTTATAGTGATGACCGAACCGGGGTCAGAGGACCCGAATTCGGTGGTGTCACAATGAGTCAGAGTTGAGAGAAACCTAAGTCAGTAATCTAAATACGTAGATTTCTAGGCTTAGCTGGTTATTATCGAAGATTCGTGGAAGGATTTTCTCGAATTGCCACTCCATTAACCCAGCTGACACGTAAACATACAAAATTCGAATGGAGCGAGGAATGTGAGAAAAACTTCCAAGAACTCAAGAGGAAACTCATTTCAGCACCTGTTCTGACAATGCCATCCTAGAAAAACGAATGTAGTAGCTGACGCACTAAGCAGATAATCATATGCGGGTACGAGTGCACTATTTTCAAACACAAAGACCCATTTTGTATGACTTACAAATGATGAAGATAGGGTTAAAGACTCTAGGAACCCACGTGATGATGTCAAATATACGAGTAGAACTGACTTTAATCGATAAAATTAAAGTTGCTCAAGCTACAGACCCAGAGCTGATGAATATGAAGAAGAAGGTGTTATTCAAAAAGCAAGAATCGATGAAAATATGAAATTTTAACTCTCGATTCATTGGTCCATTTAAAATCCTCGATCGAGTAGGAATTATGGCCTATAGACTCGCCTTACCGCCAAGTATGTCTCGTGTTCATAACATTTTTCATATATCAATAGTTACGTAAATATGTGAAAGACCCAAACAACATTATTGAATTAGAACCAGATGAGATAGCGAAAGATTTAATATATGAAGAGATACCTGTTAAAATCTTGGATAAGAAGGAACATATTCTATGCTCAAAGGTTATACCTCAAATTAAAGTTTTATGAAGAAACCATTTAGGAAATGACTTGAGAGTTAGAATCTGAAATGAAAATGAGGTATCCTTACATCTTCGACATACCAGGTACGTACATCAATTTCGAGGATGAAATTTCATAAGAAGCGGAGGTTGCAAGACCCCAACTTTTTATGAATAAAGATTTAATTTTTTCTAAATATTAGTTTGAATGATAAGGTGTGATTTGATATAATTTTATAGTTATGGGTGATATGTGCAAATTTTCCAAGTAAGCAAGTTGTCATAAAATATTCGTTTGGTCAATGGATATTCTTTTTATCAGGAAATATTCGTACGACGACACAATCATTGGTGGACCCCACTAACGAAATGACTGTCGAATATAGAAAGCGACAGAAATAACCTTTTTATAAAAATAACGACAATAATTTTACCGTTAAACTATTGAAATACCCGGTGATAAAAGTACAGTAATTCACGTGGTTGCAGAGTAGCACACGATAATGTACAGTATCTTTGATTATTGATACTTACGTAAGAAGTCACTCATTTCATTTAATAATTTCCACAAGACTTGTTGCATAGTATCTCATAATATTAATTTAATTATTATCACAGTATCATCTGCACAATATTTTATATAATTAAATCAATAATTGAGATGACACAGTTATTTATATTATTATTTGCATTATTGACAATGTCTAGAAAGTTCTGTCGAGAAAATGGGTTAGGTTATTTAATTGCGCGCCAATAAGGAGAAGTCTTTATCGGAAAACCCCTTCTTTTATGTGAATGATCTGGTTGTCCATATTATGAGTTATAATATTAATGATGAATGATTGTTGAAAGATTAAAAATATGTTTATTGAAGATAAGTGATATTGGTAAATATTTATTCAATTTTTGATATAAATAGAGGGGTTGTCATGAAATATTTATTGTAATTTTGTCTTATTACATGGACCCCCACTTACTCAGTTTTTAAAATCGCCGGTAGAAAGTTGTCTCAGTTTTGTTTTATTATTATTATAATAGTAAAAAACAGAAAATTTTTATATAAAACAGAATACTTTTTATACTATATATAAAATTATTTGTTTTATGTGATTATAAATAGAATATATTATAATTTATATAAAGTTTTTGTTTTATTAGAATATTTTATTGCACATTAATGAATAGTAAAAATTAGATTCTCTCCCATGAAATCGTTTGAAATTTACTGTGCGTCCGTGATTATTTTCTTAAATAGTGCCATGCCATTCTCCTATAAATATGATGCTTAGTTAAGAAATAAAAATCAAACCAGAATCAGAGAATTCTTCTTCTATAATATTGTACATATTTCTTTCTAGGATAAGGATACTTTGAGTGTAGACAAAAGTGTAAGTTTTCTTCTCCGCTATACCATTCAAATTTACTCTCTTACTAAGGTAAGGGGTATTATTTATTTCATATTCGTTAGAGATATTATTTTTTATATTCATAAGGAATATTATTTTTTTTAATATTCGTAAGAAATATTATTTTTGTTCAATATTCGTAAGGGATATTATCTTCATTCAATATTCATAAGGAATATTATTATCGTTAAATATTCGTAAGGGATATTATTTTTGTTCAATATCCGTAAGAAATATTATTTTCTTCCATACTCTATAGTATGTAAGTAATATTATTTCGTTTTATATTCTTAAATCTACACTTATTTTGATAAGTATTGCTTCTATAATCCCTGAAATTAGTAGAATATCCTTGAGTTTTGCACTTCATCTAGTATCGTTTCATTGGAATATTGGTCTAAACTTTCTTGTTAAATTTTAATATTTTCATGTCGGGTTACTATTCCTATGGTACTATTCATACAGTACTATTCATGGGTACTATTCATATGATATTATTCATGGGTACTATTTATACGATACTATTCACGGGGTACTATTCATGACAAAATTAGTCTCTTTTATGTCCAAATTATTTTTGATACATGAATATCATTCTTAAATTTTACTCCACAATTAGTTATCATGTTGACAATTTAGAAATTTTCGAACTCTAGATAAATTGAATTATAAATCTCTAATATTTTTTTTGGATCTCACTTGATTGATTCTTTATATCATTGTCATCATCCTCATGCTTATATTGTGGTGAAAGTCATCTTTGGCCCGTAGTGTATAGATGGACTGTTGATTGGTATGATTATGAACAGAAATTATGTATTGGTATAATTATGACATGTAATGTTACAGACAAATGATGTGGTAAAAGTCATTTTTGGCCTGTAGTGCATAGATGGACAGTTGTTTGATATGATCATGACCACTGGTGATACTAACGAATATCATTGGCCCGTAGTGTATGGATAATTCGATGATGTGAAATATTTATTGAGTTGTGTTACAGAGATAATATATTGATGATGAACTTTTACATCATAGAAGATAGTAGACATCATGCTCCACTTTACTCTTTTAATGGATTTTTTGTTTCGCTGCAGTTGTTGATCTAAACTTGTTGTCTATTGTATTCTATCAGTTTTTACACTATTGAGGACTAATGATAATTTATTCTACATTATCTTAGTCATAATATTCTTTACTGGGCTAGTTGAGCTCACCCTTTTGTTTCATTGTTCTCTATAGGAAATGAGAATATAGCTAGGACTAGTCGGAGAATGGAGTGGGGGTCCAAGATGGTGGCTATAGTAGTCTTCACTATTCTATAAAATAGTGTGATAATAATTATAATGAGGACTTCTTTTGAGTTTGGATATTGTCTACGAGATAATATTTGTATTAAAACTCTCAGTTTATGTTTTGTCGTATTTTGCACGATAATTCAATAGTTGTATAAATAAAATTTGTATTTAAATTATGTACCATGTATTTGGAGACTCAGAATGGGTTGTGTAAATCGATTTTGGGGGCGTCACAATAGTATTTCATATTATTGATTCAATTATTATAACAGTATCATTTGTACAATATTTTATATTATTAAATTAATAATTGAGACGATGTAATTATTCATATTATTATTTTTATTACTGACAATGTCTAGAAAGTTCTGTCGAGTAAAGGGGTTTGGTTATTTAATTGTGTGCCAATAAGGAGAAATCCTTATTGGAAAGCCCTCTCATTCCTGGGAATGATCTGGTTGTCAATATTGTGAGTTATAATATTAATGATGAATAATTGTTGAAAGAATAAAAATATGTTTATTGAAGATAAGTGATTTGTGGTAAATATTTATTCAATTTTTGATATAAATAGAGGGGTTTGTCATTAGGCGTTTGTTGAAGGTTTGACTTATTATTTCATGGGGAGATTTACTAATTTTTCAGGCCGTTGGTTGAAGTTTTAATAGTAAATCAATATGGAGCGTTGGTTGAGGTTTTAATAGTAAATATATATGGACCATCGGTTGAGGTTTTAATCGTAAATCAATATGGATCGTCGCTTGAGGTTTTAATAGTAAATCAATATGGACCAGTCCGTTTTAATAGTAAATCAATCTGGACCATCCGTGAATTAGTTACTATTTAGTCCATTCTCCTATAAATAGAAGCTCATTCTTTCATTATTTCATATGATTCACTAAAAATATAGAGAAAGAAACTATAGAGAGAATAAGATAGAAAGAAGAAGTGTATTCTGCTACTACATTATTACAGTATCCAATGTCCTTGTTGGGTAAAATCTAATTACGCACAACACGCAAGTATACGTGGGTAACAAGTAATAAAGTGAAAGTAGAGTATTGTTCCCACGAGGAATTGTTTAATAAAAATCACCAAGTACTAACTCGTAACCAACTCAATCTTATTTAAACGAATGAATTTCAAATTATATAATTAAACTACTATTAAATTCCATTAGTGAAATTAAGATTACGGAGATTTAAGATCACAACTTCACTTATTACTTCATTTAAGTTAACACACTTCTCATCAATTATTCTCTATCCTGAATTATTAATCAAGAACACTAAAGCAGATAAAACCACCTCTCGATGCATAATACCCATACTCACTTAAATCCACAGATGATAGAATTAAGCAAGACACCCTAATTAACTAATCCACTATATCTCTATGTGAATTATAATTAAAAAGGATTTAAAGCACAAGTTCTCTATAAAATTACATATGGCGTAAAGGCATATCTCTATCCTAAACACGAATCATGAATTCCATCTATGCAGAAATCACAAACACATGTTATCATGATCAAATCTTAATCTAAACTTCATATCTTGAGTTCATATAGATTATCATGGTAATTGATGACCAATCAATTAAACAATTAAGTCCAAATCACAATAGACAATCCTCACAATATAATATAATAATTGATAGCGAAGCATATAAAAATAAACTACACAATAAGATCCATTGTAATCTCAAACAAAGAATTAGTTCATGGAATTAAAACTAAGAATCCACACTTGAATACACATTAAAAGATGAGAATAAAAGAAGATGAGAATATATAATCTATTGTCTGTAGATTTGATACTCTCTCATTGCTCCTACTTTAAATCTTCAATGGTCTCCAAGTCGCTTCAATCTCCAAATCTCATAAGAACTAGTGTTTTCTCCTATTCTACTCTAATCTAATCTAAATAAATCCTCTCTCCCTCCTCTAATCTATGTGATTCTCCCCCTTTTATAAGTCTTTTTATCTGTCTTTAAGTCCTCTTGAAAGTCCTTGAGTCAATCGGATCAAACCAATCCTTCTTAAACTCAAATTTGGACAAAATTAACTTTTTCTATGCGTACTCCCGCCCCGATGGGGGTCTAGCCTTGTAAAGGGCCCGCCCCGATGGGCTATGGTTCTGTTTTCCAGCTGGTAAGCACGCCCCGGCGAGGCTCACTTTTCTACTCTGACATCCTTTGGTAAAACGGTCATAACTTTTGATCTGGGAAGAGTTACGGGGCCTGCCACCTATCAAATTGAAGCTATCGACGAGCTCTACAACTGTTATTCTTTAAAAATTGAATAATTCTAGTTGAAACAAGATCAAAATCGAGCTTGAAGTAGATGTTATGTAAATTGCAAGCATGAGAACTCTTAGCTTTGATATTTGTTGATAAAAAGGCCATAACTCTCGCATCCGAACTCCGATTGGGATGATTTAAGATGTTCTGAAAACCTAAAAAGAAGCTCTACAGTATAATCCAAGTTCTAAGCCAAGAACATGCATCCAACTTAGTTTTAAAAGCCCTACAATCTTCTTTTCTTGTATTTGCTTGCATATTTTAGTCCAAAAGATGTCTGAATTGCTTTTCCTTGCTTCTTCATGCCATCTTTATGTCATAGCCTACAAAATAACATAAAATATATAAAAGTAACCAAAAAACATAGGTTTAAGCAACTAATTCAAGTAATAGATGTGATGTCCCCAAAACAGGTATACATCAGCCATCTTGAGTCGCCAGATACATGGTACATAAATTCAAATACAACTTAATTATACAACAGTCGTGTAAAATACAACAAAACATAGCTGAGAGTTTAAACAAGAATATTGTCATCTAGACAATATCCACACTCAATGGTGTCCTCATTACAATTATTATCACATTATTCCGTAGAATAGTGAGGACTACTAAAGCCATTTATCCTGGACCATCACTCCATTTCGCGACTCATCCCAGATATATTCTCATTTCCTGAAGAGAACAATGAAAGAAAGGGTGAGCTCAACTAGCCTAGTAAGAAATATTATGACTAAGATAATGCAGAATAAATTATCCTTAGCCTTCAACAGTATAACAACTGATAGAATATAATAGACAACAAGTTTTAGATTAACAACTGCAGCGGATATAAGCAATCCATTAGAAGAGTCAAGTAAGTAGAGCATAAAATCTACTATCTTCTATGATTTAAAAAGTTTTTCATCAACTTTATCGCTGAGACTCAGCTTAATAAATAAAATTGAATCATCCCTGCACCACGACCAAGGATATTCATGTAATCATCAATGGTCATGATTATACCAAATAATCCATGGTCATAATCATACCAACAACTGTCCATCAATGAACTACATGACAATGAGGACTTTTACCACATCATTCGTTACATTACGGTCATGATTATACCAAATAATTCCTGGTCATAATCATACCAAGTCCATCTATGCGCGTAAGCCAAAGATGACTTTAATCACATAGGCATGAGGATGATGACAATGATATAAGAAATAATAAAACGAAATCAAATCTAACGAAATAAAGGATAAATATTAAAGACTTTAAATTTATCCAGAGTTTAAAAATATCCAAATTGTTAACATGATACTGCTTTGTAGAGTAAAATTCAAGAATAATATTCATGTACCAAAAATAATTTGGACATAAAAGAAATATATTTTTCGGATAAATAGTACCCCGTGAATAGTACTTCGGGAATAGTACCTCGTGAATAGTACCACGACATGAAAACTACCCCAACTACCTAAGTGAATAATATTTGGGTGAATAGTAACTCGTGAATAGTACTCCGACACGAAAAGTGCCCCGAATACCCGAGTGAATAATACTAGACTGAATAGTAACTAGGTGAATAGTAACCTGTGAATAGTAACTCATAAAAAAATTACCAAAGAAAATGATATTCCATGACGAGTACAACAAAAATGATATCTCATACGAGTATAATAGAATATACGAAACTGCAAATGGATTTTCACACGCCATGCGGTAATCCACGTAGACAGATCATTTTCATAATTTAATAAAGAATGAATATGAAGGATCATTTACAATGCATGCGGTAATCCACATAGACAGGTTATTCCAATAGAATAATAAAGAATGGAATAACAGAAGAATTCACCATGCATGCGATAGACCGCACAGACAGGTTATTCCAATAGAATAATAAATAATGGAACCAGGTCATGCGTAATACGCATAGACAGGATATTCCAACAGAATAATAAAGAATGGAACCAGGTCATGCGTAATTCACATAGACAGGATATTCTAATAAAATAATAAAGAATGGAATAACAGAAGAATTTCACTAAGTGCCCTCTTAGTAATCAGAAGTTCACCATGTATCGCATCCTCATCTATTTCCTCTAATGGTGGCATAGAATCAGTGTCACTCTCTTCCCCCTAGGTTTCCACTTCCCTATTATGAAGCAAGAACATTTTTCTCTGATTTAGACATTGGCTAGAAATATATCCCCTGCCTTGACACTTAAAGCATACAATATCCTGATTACGCCCAAAAGAAGGTTTTACATTTTTACCTTGTAACTCTCGGATAGTCATCCCTTGCTTAGGTTCAACCTTTAGTTTGATCACAACTAACGTCTAGCTTTGTAAAATTAGGTTTGCATGATGAAATAACATTAGAGTTTCCTCAGTTTTGCCCCTCTCCTCTCGAGTTGTTTCTCTATCTTAATAGCTATATGGACCAGCTCTTCTAACTACAAATAATGTTGTCATTTAACCAAGTTCGTAATCTCCCAATTCAATCATGTCAAAAACCTAGCCATCGTTGTTTCATTATCCTTGACCAAATCAGTCCGATCATTCAACATCTCCATCTCCCTGTAGTAATCATCCATACTCCGACTTCCTTGCTTTAGAGTTTGGAAACTATGAATGATCTCTCGTTGATAGTATGTTGGCACAAACCTATTTTTCATGATAGTTTTCATTTTTTCCCTAAGTTGTGATCGACCGCTTAACACACCGCCTCTAATTAGCTGTAAACTAATCCCACCATATTAATGTATATCCAGAAAGCTCGTTAACAACCATCTTTACTTTCTTAAGGTCTGAATAGTTATGACAATCAAAGATCTGCTCCATCTTGGTTACCTAATCTAAATATGCCTTAGGATCACCCGTGCCTTGGAAAGCTGAAATTTTCATTTTTATGCTATTTAAATTGTCCATCTTCTCTGTCCCGACCTCCTCTTTCCCTAACATGTGACGCCCCCAAAATAGGTATACATCACCCTTTCTGAGTCGCCAAATACATGGTACAGAAACAACTACAACATCATTATTACAATTGTCGTGCAAAATACGACAACACAAATATTGTGAGTTTAAATAAAAATATTGTCCTCTAGACAATATCCACACTCAAATAAAGTCCTCATTACAATTATTGATACACTATTTTACAAATAGTGAGGACTACTATAACAACTGCCATGGAACATCACTTCATACCTCGACTATTCCCCGCTATATTCTCGCTTCTTGCGAAGAAAAATGGAACAAAAATGAAAAGGATGAGCTCAACTAGCCCAGTAAAGAGTATTATGACTAAGATAAATCATCATTAGTCTTCAACAAGGAAAAATCTGATAGAATATAATAGACAACAAGTTTTAGATCAACAATTGTAGTTGATGATATCCATGAAAGTAGCAGGAGCATTAGTCAACCCAAAAGACATGACTAAGAATTCAAAATGCCCGTACCGAGTTCTGAAGGTAGTCTTCGGAATATCCTCAGTTTTAATCTTCAGCTGATGATATCCAGAATGAAGATCAATCTTTGAAAAGAACTGTGCTCCTTGCAACTGGTCAAACAGGTCATCATTGTGAGGTAGTGGATACCTATTCTTGATGGTGACATGGTTCAATTCTCGATAGTTAATATAAAGTCACATACTCTCGTCTTTCTTCTTTACGAATAAAACAGGAGCACCCCAAGGAGATGTACTAGGACGAATGAAACTGATATCTAACAACTCTTGTAGTTGGACCTTGAACTCCTAAAGTTCAATAGGAGTCATTCGATATAGGGTTTTAGAAATGGGCTTTGTACTTGGTTCAAGGTCAATAAAGAATTTAACTTCACGTTCTGGGGGTAGACCAGGAAATATGTCAGGAAATTCACCAATAACAGAAATATTATTCAAATCTGACGTGTTTTTGTTCAAGTCCATAACATGGGCTAAGAAAGCTTGACATCCGTTTTTTAATAAACGAATGGCTTTATGGCTTGATATGACAATGATTGACTTTAGTGGTTTAGTTACTTGAATTCGCATAACAGGTTGGTTAGGAATATGAAAACTAATAACCTTATGAAAAAAAATCAATTTTGGCATGATGAGTAGTTAACCAATCAATCCCCAAAATCACATCAAATGCAAGTATCTTTAAAGAGATAAGATCTACAGGTAATGTGATTGTGACAACTTGGATCAAACAAAATTTGTAAACAGTGGATGTAACAAAAGTTTCTCCTAACGGAGTCTCCACAGATAAGTCAAAATCTAATTTCTCCAGAGTCAAGTTTAAACGTTGAGCACAAGCAGGAGAGATAAAAGAATGGGTAGAACCGGTATCTAGTAAGGTATAAACTTCGTAAGAGTTCAAGATTAGCTTACCCGTGATCACCTCGTTCGGGTTTCTCATATTTTGGCCAGTCACGACAAACGCTCTTCCAGGAAACACTGATTTTGACTTGTCCGGGATAGCCTTTGGAGTCAACATCCCCGCTGGACTTGAGTTATATGACCTTCCTTTCCATAGTTATAATATACCTTGAACTGTTGTGGGCAATTTGGGGCTGATATGTCCCTCTTTCCCACATTTATAACATACGACCGGTGGTCGTTCTCCTCCCCTAGAAATAGTTGATGCTGGTGCTGACGTCTTCACGTTGTCTTTGTTGTACCTTCTCTTTTTGAAATCTCCTTCCGATTTGCTTCTTCTATTATCATGAGCACGATTACCACCCGAGTGGTTACCGCTTTTGTCCGTATTCTTTCCTCCCCGCTAGTTATCATTGCTCCGGTGATTGCTGCCACCAGTATAACCCTGGTTGTGGTCCCTTAGTTGAACATACTCATTATCTCACTCTAATAATTGAGCCTTGTTGACAACATCTGAATATAGAGAATTTTTTTGAGAAATAAGATATTGACGAATCTCGGGTTTCAGACATCTCAGAAACATTCGCGTCATACATTCCTCATTCTCTACGAAATGAGGTGCAAACCTAGATAACTCCGTGAACTTCGCCTCGTACGAAGACACTGTCATGTTTTTTTATTCCAGTCTAATAAACTCTACCTCCTTCATATGACGAATACTTTCAGGAAATGTACTTGTCATTAAATAGTTTTGAAACGTTTCCCATAACATATTAAGTGCGGCTGGCTGGGTGATAAGTGGTATTTTACCGACTTATTGAATACCAATTCATGCGAATTGTGTCCATCTCAAGTACATTTTATTGAGTTTTAGTTGTATTTCACGTTATTTTGCTTTGCATTTACTTAAAACTCCTTTTGGTGAATAAGTGCAGGAATCGGCTTAATTTTGGTGGTATTAGATAGCACGAGGCCAATGGATGCGTGAAGACGAGGCACAAGCTGGGGATGTGTATGGCATTGGAGGTACAATGAAGCATGAAGACCAAGCAAACAAGAGGATCAAGCATGGAAGAGCAGATAGCAGCAGAAACCAAAAACCAGAACCAGAACTTGCGGCAGCAAGCCGCGCGCATAATAGCTTGGGGAACACGCACCCGCACGAGTATCTGGCCAGAAGATGATGACCTACTGCAAGTTGCGCGGCCACTGAGCAGGAGAAGGGCGCCTGCGCGAGAGGTTCGCTGGACAGGGCAGACATTCTGTAAGTCTCGCGCCCGCGCGAGACATAGGCTGGAAAGGCGCGCGGCCGCGCGCGATGCTGATGCTGTAATTTTGATTTAATTTTAAATTTTAATTAAATGATTTGTAATTGGTTTTTAAACGATGCTGACCGGTGTCAGACGGGAAGAGATTTTTTTGAGCGTATTTTCATCATAGTAACTAGGGTTTACACCTTAGAAGAGATTCCAATTGAGAACGAAGCCTAAACGTCTATTTTTCCAATTCTTCTTGGGATTATCTACCATTGTGGATTTCTCTTCTGATTTACTGGATTTCTACGAGGATTTAAATGTTGATCATTGATTTTTATTCAGCGATTGGGTTTGATTGTTCTATCTTTCTTATTTCAATTGTTTGCTTATTGATCATGTTTAGCGTTGATCCCATAATGGCTTTTGGTTTAGCCATGAACTAAATTCCATTATGGGATTCTAACGAATTTTAATATGTAGTTTGGTTGCACATTTAAATGCTAGGATTGTTTTGAATATCATATGGAATAACTGTCATGGTTGATTTACATGTATGAATGCTAGATCACCATTCGTCTCAGTACTTATATGGAATTGACAATGAACATATAGGTATGTATTTTAATCATGATAGCATGCGAATATGGGGCTGTTGTATATGGCTTGCGTATTTTGTGAACCAAATAGACATATACTATTTCACCGTATGAGCTAGAATAAGGGCTTGAGATTAAAATCAATATAATTGCAATTTCATATAGACATATAGTGATTTTGGTTGTATTGGTGATTACATAGAGTCTAACATCTGTAGATGCTGTGTAAGTAGGTTATAGTGCATTGAAAAATGGTTATAACTCTATTCGTGCTCTTGGTTATTTTCCTGTGATATGTGAACCCTTCTTGTATGATAGTGGCGATTAGATGAAATATTAAATAAAGTTAGGGTCCAATTATTTCCATATTATATTTATTCCATTTGTATTCTTATTTTCAGTTGTTATTCACAATTAGTTTAATTCAACACTTTTAGTCATTAGTCTAGCCATATAAATTTGGTGAGTTAATTGATGCATGATAGTTTGAATTTAACAACTTTCTCTGTGGGATCGATACTCTACTTACTCTGTATTACTTCTTGACCCGTGTATGCTTGCATGAGTTAGAGCTAATTATTAGAACTATAAAAGAGGCAACACTGGGTACGCTTCACAGATTCCCAACAGTAATCTGTCGCACCACGGAACATAAAGGTGGCGAATGGAACCTTCTGTTCCTCTGTGTAGCCCAAGACATCAAATATCATGGTAATTGCTTTACCCACATTTCCGCCTTGATCGGATCTGGCTTTTCCCAGAATTCTGGTGGTCCCAACTCTTTGAACTGCTTGGCTATGACAAGTCGCGCGTTGCTATCATTTCCACCAGTATTTTGTATACGAGTCTCCCTCATCTGATTTTGCATGAACTACAAAAAGCTTCTAAACATCCCATCATTCATCGTTTGTTCGATAGTGTTGTTTGTAGGAGGAATATTGCCTTCTTGTTGCACGTTCTCCTGATTAATAATTAAAGGAGTCTCCATGGTCTAATATACTCCATTGTTAATGTTCTCTGCTGCCATTCTTAATTACTGCCATAAAATAAGGGTTAATTAAACAAATTAACATATCACATAATATCCCTATATTATGACCGACCAACAAATAAGCTTAGGTATGACACACTAACGAAGGATTTACTCGTCTATCCCCTCCTAGTTCTATTCCCCGATCTCCGCCAGAGACTATATCCCTAAGCTCTGATACCAACTGTGACGCCCCCAAAATAGACATCACCCATCCTGAGTCGCCAAATACATGGTATAGAAACAACTACAACATCATTATTATAATTGTCGTGCAAAATATGACAACACAAATACTGTGAGTTTAAATACAAATATTGTTCTCTAGATAATATCCACACTTAAATAAAGTCCTCATTACAATTATTGATACACTATTTTACAAATAATGAGGACTTCTATAACAACTGCCATGGATCATCACTCCATACCTTGGCTACTCCCCGCTATATTCTTTCTTCCTGAGAAGAAAAATGGAACAAAAAGGAAAAGGGTGAGCTCAACTAGCCCAGTAAAGAATATTATGACTAAGATAATATACAACAAATCATCATTAGTCTTCAAAAGGGAAAAGTTTGATAGAATATAACAGACAACAAGTTTTAAATCAATAATTACAGCGAAAACAACAATCCATTAGAAGAGTCAAGTAGAGAATGAATTCTACTATCTTCTAAGATTTGAAAGTCCATCATCAATATTTTATCCCTGTAATATCAATCAATATACATTTTGAATCAAATATTCATCTTTGCAATACAGGCCAAAGATATTCATTTGTATCACCAGTTGGTCATGTTCATCTCAACACCTGTTCATCTTTGCACTACGGGCCAAAGAAATTCATCAGTTAATCATTCATCTTTGAACTACATGCCAAAGATATTCAGTAATATCATCATTTAGGACTGAGGATGATAAAAAATATCTTTAAGAAATGAATCTAGTGAGACAAAAGAACAAATATTAGGGATTCGTACTTCGATTTATCCATGTTCAAAAACACTCCATAATGAACCATAGTGGAGTAAAATTCAAGAATGAAGATCAAAACATGAATACAATCAAAGATAGTAACAAAAATAGACCTCTGGGACAAAGAAGAGAAAATTTCATTTTTCGGTGAATAGTGCCGTATTCGTGAATAGTGTCGTATACGTGAATAGTAACCCCAACACAAAAAGGTAGAAATTCCACAATAAAATTTATACCAATATTTTAGCATAATGATATTGAAAGATAATATCATTTACGAAGAAAATAACATCCCTTACATCAAAATAACAGTATTTCTGATCGGAATATCGGATGTAAAACCGAACGAAACTTGCACTAAACAGCAACTCTCAAAGTATCTAAATACTCACAAAATACGCTCGATGATATAGATAGACAGAAAACTTGTTTCTGGTATGATTTTCAATTCTAACTAAACACCCTATTTATAGGAAAATATTAGAATGCCAAAGGAGACTAAATTAATAAAATATTATTATTATTTTTTTCTTCACTTCTACGCATGCCATTTTGGAAAGCCATCGGCCCATCACATTTAAAAAAAAATTCCAGCACATCTTTTCATAAAAAAAAAAGTGGGTCCCACCTATAATTTTAATAAAAAATATTTCATTTCTGAAACTTTATTAATTCATAATAAATAGCCCTTTATCAGAAAAATACGAATTTTATGTCCATTCCATAGGAAATCCTCTACAACTTTGTAGCTTTAAGTTTTTCCAAATTCTAAACAGAAAATGTCCAAAATCCACATACAGATAATTTTTAATACCTCCATTCCGACAAAATACTGATAAAATACCTCAACATTAATTCCTTCATTTATATCCACTTAAAAATAAATATTTCCTTCATTTATATCCACATAAAAATAAATATTTCCTTATCATATAAATCAATAATTAATTATTTAGAAATAATATTACAGAATAACAATAATGACGATCAGGTCGTTCTCAGGAAAGAGAGAGCTTTTCGATAAGGATTTCTCCTTACTGGTGCGCAATTAGGTGACCAAATCTCTCCTTAGACAGAACTTCCTTAGACATTGCCAATAATGATATCTAATAATATTATTCAAATAACTTGAATTATTGATATGATAATTAGAAATACTGTGCAATGACAATGATTGAAACAACAATAATATAAAATATCACCGTAGCAATTATTGAATCAATAAAATAAAATATTGAACAGTAATTACTGTAACAATTATTGAGTAACGCCTTCTTACGTAAGAATTAATAATTCAAAAATACTGTGCAATACTGTGTGTTGATGTGTAACCACGCGTATTACTGTATTTTAACCACCAGGTAATCCAACAGTCTTAACAGTAACAATTACGCCATTATTTATAAAAACTCAAACTTATCGTTTTCTTCATCCAACAGTTATTCTGTTATGGGGCCCACAATGGCTGCGCCGTCGTACGAATATTCCCCAACAACAAGAATATTCCACGACTAAACAAATATTTCCCGATAACAATGAATATTTTATAACCACTTGCTTAATTTGCAAAATTTGCACATTTCACCCGTAACCAAAGCATTATATCACATTAACTCCTTATTATTTCAAGATAATGAATAGAGAAAATTCAATTTTATTTATAAAAAGTTAGGGTCTTATATAGCACTGCCGTGTCTTCAATATGGGACATTAGATTCACGATCTTACCCTGCACTATCATCACCGTAAGGCTTTTCCTTCCTTGCGTCACTTTGTTGTGTTCTCTGTAACGCCCCGAAATCAAGTATATTTTCACTTCCGGATTCTGTACGTCACGATCCCATCTTCTTCCAAACATACATCATTATATATTGAAATATAACAATATACATTCTAAATTCCCAGGATCAAAAATCTTATAACTCCTTTCATTACAAATAACAATAATTACATTATCCTTTACATCTTACACGAGTGACTTTCATCCGCCACTAAGGATATATAACAGTTCATTAAACAAATCTAAAGTTCATTTAACTTATTTTATATTACAAGTCTTCGCTTAATCTTCTCGCTCAACCACATTCTGAATGGCACTTCATCTGGATACCGTCAGCTTGATCTTTACGGGATCCTTAAGTTCTTCTAACATCGTACGCTGAAAATATTTTTCATTTAAAGCAAGTGTAAGCATTCAATTGCTTAGCAAGTCATAGCAGTTGAACAAACAACTTCAAGAGTTTAAACGTTCCTTTAGAACTTTAATAACCGAACAAAGGTTATGAAAAAGCTTGAATAATAGGAGTTATCTCGATTCCTATCATTTTAAAACATTATTCATATGCACTTTGAAATACTTCCATTCTTCTACCTTTTTCATATACATCCCTTCTGGCTAGAATCATTACCACAAACTTAAAAATAACGGATTATGTATAAACAGAGCATTCTCTTACTGAACAGTTAAATCACAAATAATTCATCTCATTAAAACACCAAAGTGTTCACATTGCGGCACAAGGCCTCATACGTTCTACCACCTTGTACAAATATCACACATTAACATATAGACAGAACTTCTCAAGTTCAACATCTGAGAAGTTTAAGAAACTAGCATTTATTTGGTAGACACTGAAAATTTTCTGCACTCCTATTACTAACATTGCAGGAGGGTAGATCCGTCTTTTGGAGATAACCCTGAAAGCTAGATTACATCCATTTCGGATACTACCGGAAGTTCAGTTCCAACCCGAGAACATCATCTCAAACCCGGAACACACACCGAGAATGTCATTTCCAATCACAGAGATAACCCCGAGATATGCAGATCAAAAGACCTGCAACAACACCGGAGAGGACAGTGATGTCTAGGCGATAACACCACGACGCTCAGTTCCAGTCCCAGAGAAACACTGGGAGTAGCAACCCCATCCTTGGTGATAGCCCCAAGAGATGCCATTGCAGTTCCGGCGATAACCCCGAAAATGCTTGTTTCAAACATATGCAATCAGCTTCAACCTCAGACATCCTATCGACGCACACACACCTCAAACCCGGAGTTAAAAACGGGTAGACAGGAACATCCACAGATGATAGTGATACATACAAACAAGCAACAGTACAACTTCAGCTGTAACCCTGAGCAACGTCTGCTGTCCGCTTAAACCGACGATAACCACGGTGAGGAGTCACAACTTCATCTTATGATATCAACAAGATGATATCATGACATACCAACAATTAGTCCGATCTCAGCTGTAACCCTGAGTAACGTCTACTTTCAACTCAAACCGACGATAACCCCGACGAGGAGTCAAACATCATCTTGTTCCTTCGACAATGGCACGTCGTCTCAACACTTCATACATACATACATCCAACAATGTCCCACAAGATCTGAGGATTGACAATCCCGAGTGACTATTACACGTGGCAGTACTTTGGATAGAATTTGAAGCTTGAAGACCATGGGCATAGACCCTTCTTCCTAACTTCGTACAACCTCTAATCCATGTCATTGCGTAACTATCGACACAAGCAGTCCGAAGAAGGTCAGATATACCTCGTTCGGATGCTCGAATTAATGTTCTGCAAGTTCGAGCGGACATTACAGTGCATGAGTGCACGTTCTACAAGATGGCGAGACCCGCGAGGCTCAGATGAACCACGACCAGCCGCAAGTACAACTACGGCTGTCGCAGGTGTACCTGCGGCCATCTGTCTATATATACAAGCCTTGGGGTCAGCCATTTGAGAAGGAGAGGGAGGGAAAAAGGTGAGGAAGCCCTCTCCATTTTGCTCTGCATATACACTTTTTGAGTTTTTCCTCACTTCTAAACACTAGTTAGCTCACATATAGCTATCTTTTATCCGACGCGAGCTGAGTGTTTACTCATTTAAAGTCATAGAAGTCTACATTGGAAGCCCACTGTAAGCCTTCTCATATTCTATACAGCCTTCTTCTCATATTAGCACACATTGTTGTACATGTTGAGAGTCATTGAGTGTGTTTACCCTGACTTTGGTCCGTGATTTTCATTTCTGTCTGTATATATATACTTATATATATGTATATATTTCATATATGGACTAACATTATCGAGTTATGCCTCGATTGAGCCTAGACTTCGGTCTGGTGCGTTTAATTGCTTATATATATATATATATATATATATATATATATATATATATATAATTGTTGTCGGACATATCCGATGAGCCTGGATTCAAATCCTGTGCGTTTACTGCGTTTATATATATATTTGTATATATATATATATATATATATATATTTACATTCTTGTCCGGCCTGGAGTTTACTTCGTGGCACTTTACAGCTTTATTTACATTTCGTCCCACCTGGAGTTTACTTCGTGGTGGTTGATCATGTCCATATATATACATATATATATATATATATATATATATATATATACCGCTTTTATATATTTATATTTTCGATTCCCCATGGAGTTGCTTCGTGGTGGTTGATCATGTCTGTATATATATATTTACAGCTTTTATATATATAACTGCTTACTGCTTTCCATACAAATTGCAATATCATGTGAGCCTAGGAATCATGTGATCACAAGTTTAGTTTACTGAATCTAGATTCGGTTCCCATGATGGACATTTTTCAGCTATAAGCAGCCTGTACATTATTTTACAGTGTCTGAGTTTCCTTGGATGGTTGTCATGCCCATGAGGAGTTCGGCACTGCTGTATATTATTTTCTCTAGAATGCTTCGCATCTCAAAAATAAAAGCAAGCAAGCCGATCATTTAACAATAAAATGGATGTATGAAAAGGTCTCAATTCATATTGAGCACAGGGTTTGAAAAACCTCTTTTATAAAATGTAATTGCCATATCTTGGTTAAAACTGAATTTTCCTATAAAATTCAAACCTTGTGTATATAGGTGTGAACGAGGCCTCACACTACTTTCAAATAACTACACATTGATCCACACATATATTCGTATAAAAATTTCTTTGAAAAGTGGTGGTCACCGTGGTAACACGGATGTCGAGGGGTACCTAACACCTTCCCTCCACATAATCAAGCCCCCGGACCCAAAATGAATCTCGATTTCACAGACCCGTCTAGCAGTGTCAAATTACTGGGTCAATGTGCAAACCTTTTTCGGTTTCGTTGGTGCAACCAGTTAAATACACCACCTGGCGACTCTTACAGTCAAATCGTCGACATTATACATGTCAAACCTTTTTCATTTATTTTTTCAAACAAATCTCACATTAATATGAGAACACCAAAGAACAAGTAACAAAAAGGGACACTCAAAAATCCTGACATCGACAAGTGGCGACTCTACTGGGGACTCCAGTAAGAGGGCTTAAGCCGCCATTACAAGCTTTTCAAAATTGTTATATGCTTGTGTGTGAATGTTGCATTTACATTTATACTGAATGTGTACGAATGCATCTTAATTACTGCACTGCTAAATATCTATTTGTGATATTAGTGCTTTGCACATGTCATCATTTTGCATAAATGGTGAGACACATTGTATGTGAATGTATATTGTGTGGTCCCTCCACCAGGAGGCTATTGTGTCAGTGTTTGATTACTGGACTTGTGGAAAGAATGATTCCCCGAGTCTCAGGAAAGGCACCACTAAGATTCGCTCCAATTGAACGACTGGATTAACTTCCCATCAAGTAGATTGCGATGATCTGGGAACCTTTATGCTAAAAAGCTGTGAGAGTAACCCTAAGATAAGTCAGCCTCTAATAAACCAAACGCGGAGGGAAGTCTCTTCATACTTTCCATTTTAAATTACCTGTAAAAAACATTTACTTGTAATTCTATTCCATGTTCATTCATATGTAATGGAAAATATAAAGAATATATGTGCATGCATGACATGTTATCAATTAACAACCGATTTTGCAGGACAAAATTCCTAAAATGGACATGTTATGATAACATTTATATTACCCTAAGACTAAACTACGTAATTCTTTTGTAGGAAAGCAATTGGGCATGTTACCCGTTCAAAGTTCAAGAAGGCCACATGCCTACAGCCAATCATGTCTTCTTCTGATCAGTCTAATGCTGTTTCCCGAGAAGAATTTGATGGATTGAGTAAATAAATCATAGACTTGGTTGTCCTACTAAAAGAATTACACTAGTCTACTTAGGGTACGAAGATACCTACACATACTGAATCCTGTACACAAGGAGGAGTTCAAGGTCTTGGAAAAAACAGTTCCAGAACATCAGTTGGATACAACCAACAAAGACCTTGAAAACACCCATCTCAAAGGAGATCCAGACACCGGTGATATCAGGAAAAAGGTCCTTCAAATGGAGGAAACTATCCGTGTTCTCAAAGGGATTGGAACACATGGCCATGTCTCATATACAGACCTTTGCATATTTCCTGGTGTTCAATATCCAGAGAAATTCAAGACCCCTGATTTTGAAAAATATGACGGATTAGGGATCCTTATACACATTTAAAAGTGTTCATAGGAGAACTTGGGTCTTACACAGAAAATGAAAAGCTCCGAATACAGCTGTTTCAAAAAAGTATGACTGGAGAAGCCCGTTCATGGTATACCAGATTAGACAACTCTAAGATCCATAGCTGGGAAGGGCTGGCTCATGCCTTCCTTACTCAATATAGTTTTCAATCTCAGATGGCTCCTGACCGGTACCAAATTACCAAGGTTAAGAAATAGTCTAATGAGTCATTTAGAGAGTATGCTCAAAGGTGGAGGCGTCTTGCTGCTCAAGTTATTCCTTCAATGACAGCATCAGAAATGGCCATGACCTTCATAAATGTACAAGAAGCTCCTTTCTATGAAAGAGTTCTAGCTGGTATTGGCAAACCATTTTCTGAAATAATCAAACACGGCGAGATGGCTGAGATGGGATTGAAGTCCGATAAAATTCAAGACCTAGCCGCTCTTAAAGCTGTTGCTGAGCACATCCAGTTCAGCTCTTATGGAAACAACCCCCAGAGGGTCCATAAAAAGAAAGAGGAGGATGTTTCCTTGATACTACAAGGACAAAAAGGTAATCCAAACATGCCTATGCAGAGGAGAAACTACTCCCCTTTTCCAGCATAATCTTTAAACCCTCCATTGTCTAAAAGTGGAGAAGTAAAGCGACCTCGAACGTTCACACCCTTAGGGGACTCACTCAAGAATATTCTTGCTCTTCTGACTGCTCAGAAGAAAATTACACATCTTCTTCCACCAGCCAACCCTAATGGTAGGGGTTTTAATGCTACTCAGAAGTGTGCTTATCATATCGGGGCACCTGGACATGATACTCAAGATTGTTGAGCCTTGAAACATAAGATTCAAGATCAAATAGACAACGATGAGATCATGGTCACTAAACTAGATCAACCTCATGTGCAAGATAACCCTCTTCCTCAACACAAAGAAGAATAGGACAACATGATCAGTTGGAGCACTGTACAAGGATCCAATTCTAATGGCAAATCATTCCAACCCATGCATCAAAGACGGGGTTGACAAATGGGATTATGAAAAGTTCTAGTTTACCATGGAACGAAAGATAAAAGCTCTTTCCAAACAAATTGAACAATTGGCAGAACTGGTGACCCACCAGCATCAAGTTACACTCCAATTAATCAGGCAAGAGCATGCCTATCTCCTTCCTTTTGTTACAAATGCCTCCTCACCACCTTCAGAAAGCGAAGCTATAGAGGATAAGGTTATGAAGCGAGCAAATGCTAAAGATTGTCGGGATTTTTCCAATCAGAGGGAATTCACCTATTTGAGCCAATCTATGGAGGAGATATTACAAATGTTGATCAACGATGGAAGAATTACCTTCCTTCTCCGTCCCATCAATCCCCGCTTAGGGAGATTCAATCCTGATGAAATGTGTCAATATCATTCACATTCTCGCGGTCACAAGCACATAAGAATGCTGGGCACTCCACCGTCTCATTCAGAATCTTATTGATAGCGGTGTCCTGCAAATAGTAGATGATTACACTGTACAACTCAAGGGTGGGAATGCATATCCTACCAAATGGAAAGGATCATTAGCAGTTATATCCGAAGTGGATAATGAGACTGTCAAAGTATTTCCCATACAACCAATTCAACTCAAAGGAGTTGACAATCCTTTGAAAGTGGCCGCACCAGAGCCAATTTCTTTATCTTTCAGACCACAATATCCTGTTGTCAGCTTACACAACATTCCATGGAATTATGGAGAAGCTAAAGGATCCACGTCTCATACTACTGCTACAGTATCGTAGAAAAATCCACTGTATCTTCCTCAACGGATTATTAAACCTACTTGCGAAGCAAAGGGTAAGTTGCTTGTAGAGAAGATTGAAAAATTCCTCTGCACTATGGGCCACAATGAAGCCAAAGTGGTTTTAAGCTTACGAGAAGCTCCACACCAGATTTTGATACTGGATTTGGTTTTCTCTTCCAAGGATCATCGAAAGATCTTGCTAAAGGTTTTAGAAGAAGCCTATTTGTCAAAATCAGTGGACGTGAAAAAATTTCAACATTTGGTTGATCACATTTTCAACAAAAATGTGATATCCTTCACTTATGACGACATACCTCCCGAAAGGACCAGTCATTGCAAGCCTTTGCATATTGCAATTTTGTCTTTCAGGTATATGCTAGTATGAGTATTGATAGATGCAGGCTCATCTCTAAATATTTGTCCTTATGCCACTTTGGTAAAGATGAATATCAATCTCAAGCGGATCCAAAGCAGCCATATGGTCATTAGAGCTTTTGATGGATCCCGGCAAAATTCTATTGGAAAGATTGAGTTGCCAATTGAGATTGGTCCAAATACATTCAATATATCCTTCTACGTCCTCAAGATAGACTCAGGATACAACCTGCTATTGGGGAGACCATGGATGCACATGGCTGGAGCTATTCCCTCCACACTACATCAACAAATCAAATACATTATTAACAACAGTCTAGTCACTATCAACGCTGAGCCGGATTGTCCTGAACAAGGAACTCTACCAATTATCAGCTTCAATTCAGAAGTTGAACCGGCCAGTTTCCATACTCTGGAAGTGAGTAACACGCAATACCATTCTATTGGAGCGCCACTTCCCGTACCCAAGATTTTTGTCGAGGTTATGTTGGCCACTCAAGAAATGATGTCATTGGGTCATCAACCTGGACAAGGGCTTGGTAAAGATAAGCAGGGTATTAAGCACCCTATTCAAATGTCCAGTCAAATTAGAACAGCCGGACTAGGCTATTCTGCCAGTTCCAGTTACAGGAATCCTCATAAGCACAAGCAGGTTCCTCAAGCTTTCGCCGCACAGTGATTTTCTATACATTTACCTCATGAGTTAATGCAATCTCCATTTAAGGTTCCAGCACATGTTGTGGCTATGCTGTTTCTGAAACCAGTGCCAAACAAAACAAAAGAGGTGCTGATTCCTGATCCTGAAGTGGAAGAAAAGGAACAAAAATATAAACATGACCTTGCCTTGATGATGACAAGCATTCACGTCATTGTTCATGATGAACATACAAATAGATACACCCCAGACGATGATTGCCCAGATGTCATGGTTATCATTCGGGAGAAGGAGGACAATGACGATCCTTCCATCACTGCAGCCCATCAAGACTTTGCCCTCAATAATTGGAGCAGCACCCCATTAATTTGTCGACAAGGGTAAAATGGGACAGAAAATCCCTCTGCCCTGTAGATAAATTTAATTGCTTGTTTTTCTTTACAGCACTAGCAGTTATTTTATCAAGTACATGCTAACACTTTTTTATGATCAAACAGTTGCATATATTAAGTGAAAACATCTTTTGTTTCAGAACTCTGAATTTAGATGTGCATGTCCTTGCGGATAACATGCCTTCTCTCCACAAGGGCTGTAACTTTGATGCAAATTGGACTCAGACTTGATGGACATCCAGGAGGACATTGAGACACCTCAGGAGATTAAGGAATGGGTCGCAGACAAACCCAAACCCAATCTTGATCAAACCACTCATTTCAATCTCGGAACCTTAGACAACCCTAAGCTAATCCAGATTAGTTCAGACCTTACTACAAATCAACGGAATTACATGGTTGCCATATTAACCCAATTCCAGGTTGTGTTTGCATGGTCTCATGAAGACATGGTAGGTTTGTCCACTGACATTGTTCTTCATCGCCTTCCTATCAAAGAAGGATTCAAGCCAGTTAGGCAAAAGCTTAGGCGATTGAAACCTGAATGGAGTTTAAAAGTTAAAGAGGAAATTGTGAAACAATTTCAAGCTAGCATCATCATGGTGTCTACATATTCGGAGTGGATATCCAACATTGTTCTCGTGCCTAAACCAGGGGGAAAGGTGCAAGTTTACGTGGATTACAAGGATTTGAACAAAGCTTGCCTTAAAGATATCTTTCCTTGTGACCTTTATCCACATTCTTATTAACAATATTTCTCAATACGACATGTACTCCTTTGCAGATTGCTTTGTGGGGTACCATCAAATTATGGTCGCTGAGGAAGATCGTGAGAAAACTGCTTTCATCACGCCTTGGGGAACCTTTTGCTACAGACGGTTGTCATTTGGCCTCATCAACGCCGGGGTAACCTATCAGCGAGCTATGATGGCTCTTTTCCACGATTTAATGCACAAAGAGATAGAGATCTACGTGGATGACATCATTGTCAAATCCTAGAAGGAGGATGACCACTTAGACCATCTTACAAAACTTTTCAACAGGTTACATAAGTACAACTTGAAGTTGAATCCCGCCAAGTGAGCCTTTGGTGTTAAGTTAGGCAAGTTGCTAGGTTTCCTAGTCATCCACAAAGGGATTGAACTGGATCCTACCAAAATCCAGGCCATCAAGGAAATGCCCATTCCTCAGATAGAGAATGAAATACGAGGATTTTTTGGAAGAATCAATTTCATTAGCAGATTCATTTCGCAACTCACAGCAACCTGTGAGCCTATCTTCAAGCTGTTAAGGAAGAACTCCTCCATGAAATGGAATGATGAGTGTCAGAAAGCCTTCCTTACCATTAAAGATCAACTGATTAACGCTCCTATTTTGGTAACTCCCAGGGATGATGTTCCCTTATTCATATACCTATCTATAAATGACAATACCATGGGCTGCATGCTGGGGCAGAAAGACAATAGAGGCCAAGAACGAGCTATTTATTACCTCAACAAAAGATTCAGCATCAGTGAACATAAGTACACTCTAATTGAGAAAACTTGTTATGCTTTAGCATGGGCTTCCATGATGTTATAGCATTACCTCCATGGTCACACAACCTATCTCATATCTTGAATGGATCTTCTCAAGTATATGTTTAATAAGCCCATACTGAATTATCGACTGTCCAGATGGCAGTTGATCCTACAATAATTTGACATCGTCTACATGACACAAAAATCTGTCAAAGGTCAAGGAATTGTGGATCAACTGGCCGCCGCACCTGCAAGGGATTACAAACCCTTAGAAACATACTTTCCCAATGAAGGGGTAATGATAATTCATTTACAACATCAGTACAATACATGCCGTACATGGAGAATGAATTTTGATGGAGCTGTTAATACAGAAGGCTCTGGAACTGGAGTAGTTTTAATATCCGGTATGGGGGAGTAGTATCCCGTTGCCGTCAAATTACAGTTTGTCAGCACCAACAACACAGCTAAGTATAAAGGCTGTATCATGGAAATGGGCATCAGGTGGTTAACTGTCTTTGGGGATTCTTAATTGGTAATCAAGCAATCCACGGGAATCTATCAAACCAAAGAATTACATTTACTGCCTTACCATCGGCAAGTTCTACAGATGGCTTTGGAGTTTGAAGAAATCTCCTTTCTACACATTCCTCATAATAGGAATGATTTTGCAGATGCATTAGCAATGTTGGCCTCCTTGGTTTACATATCAGATAAGGAAAACATGCCAAGAATCACGTTTACTCTGGAAAGAGCTCCAGTCTATGGGAATTACATTGGAGAAGTATCAGATGAGATACCTCCCATCCACAACCCTTGGTATCAATGCATCAAGGAGTATCTACAAGATAGATCTACACCCGCTGAAGCGAGCCTAACTGAGAAGAGGCGAATTCATCGACTTGCTATAAAATTATACATGAGCGGAGATGCACTCTACAAAAGAGATGCAGGATTAGGTCTCCTTAGATTTCTAGACAAAGAACAAGCTCAGAGACTCATGGATGAGATCCATGGTGGAGTATGTGGCCCACACATGAGCAGCCCCTTACTTGTCAAGAAAATTCTCAAAACGGGACATTATTGGCTTACACTCAAACCTGACTGTGATGATCACATCAAGAGGTGCTATCAATGCTAGATTCATGGGAATGCTATCCATGCCCCTTCCAAGGGAACTCCAGAATAAGAGTTCACCATGGCCCTTCTCAATGTGGGGAATGGACGTGATCAGGCCGATCAAGCCCAAAGCCAGTAATGGACATCGATTCATATTCACCATGATCGACTACTTCACCAAATGGGTAGAAGCAAGCATCCTTCCCCAAGGTCACTAAAGAAGTTGTCATTTTTTTCATCAGAAATAATGTCATCTGTCGATATAGACAACTAGAGGTCATTGTGTCAGACAATGCTAAGAACCTCAACAACAAAATGATGGAGGAGTTATGCAGAAAATTCCACATCAAACATCTCAACTCCGTCATCTACCATCCAAAGATGAATAGTGCTACTGAAGCGGCTAATAAAAACATCAATAAGATCATGCAAAAAATGTCCGCCAATCATAAAGGATGGCATGACCTCTTGCCTCTGACTTTATTAGCCTACAGAACTTCCAAGTGAACTTCCACTGGGGCAACCCCCTACTCATTAGTCTATGGGATGGAAGCAATCCTCCCCATAGAAGTGGAAATGGATCCGTCAGAGTATTGATGGATGCTCAGTTGGATGAAGACTAATGGGTACAAGACAGGTATCACCAATTGTCTCTGATAGACGAAAGGAGAACCGCGTCAATCTTCCATGGTCAGTTATATCAGCAAAGGATCGCACGATCCTACAACAGAAAAGTCCGACTACGGTAATTCAAATAACATGACTTGGTTTTGAAGAAGATCATTGACAACCAAGATCAATCTAAGGAAAAATCCGCTCCTAACTGGGAAGGCCCATTTGTTGTCAAGGAAGTATTGACAGGAGGTGCTCTCAGATTGTAGGAAATGGATGGCGATGAATTTCCACAGCTTATCAACTCGGACACCATGAAACGGTATTATGTCTGAAGTTACCATCAAACAAACATCCTGGTTTTGATCCTCAAATCACCAGTCATTCCATTTTGAACCCTTTCCTTTCTACATACTCTTCTGCCCCTCAGGGAAACATACACTTCAAGCCAGCATCCTGGTTTTTACTTCATTTCAAACCTTTCATACAATTTCAGTTATCCTGAAGACGGGATTTAACCTCTCACAATTTCGGTTATCCTGAAGACGGGATTGAACCTTTCACACCTGCAGTTTATCCTGAAGACGGGATTAAACTTTTCTACGCCTGCAGTTTGTCCTGAGGACATGATCAAACTTTTTACACACTTGCAGTTTGTCCCCATTATGGGATCAAACATTTTTCTCCCCGCAGTATAGCCTGTACATGGGATTCACACTTCTCTTCGCCTTCAATTCGTCCTGAGGGGTGAACTACGTCGACCTGATCTCCCTAATACCCGAGGGTACGTAGGCAACCATATTCTCTATTGCCCGGTCACAATAAAGAAAAACAACAAAAATATTTCTACCCTTTCTCTACAAAACAACAAAAATACTTCTACACCCATCTGCCTTCCGCATTCAGCGTTGAACCTCCTACACTAGGATTGAACTACGCAGACTTGATCTCCTCTTCAATAGGAGTACGTAGGAAGCCATTCATGGTGCAGTCTAACCCCTACCAGAACAACATAATTGTCACACATTACTGGGATCAATCTTAAATTCGCCCCATTCCATCAATTTCAGATCAAATGGATGGAATTACCCAACCTCTTCTCACAAATAGAAGATTCGGTGACCATCTCAGCTGCGATCGTGCCTCAAAGAGCAATACCAACCCATAAAAGATGGAATAGGCTTCTCACAAATAGAAGTACTGGCAACCATCTGTGGTGCGGTCAATCTCAGAGAGGAAGAAACTACCCTCCTCTCCACTTTTCCATACAGATACCAGTCCCAAGACACCAAAAATGGTAGGGATTTACAAAAATCAGTGATCCGTTCTGAGAGATCTTGCGACGTCTCAATGTCAATCTATCAAGGATAAGTTTAGAATGCATCAAGATCACAAGGCCCTAGAAAAACAGGCAAACATCAAGCAAGTATCAAGGCATAACTAAGAGGGAAGTGAATCAAAATATATTTCCTTGCCATATATAATACTGTTTGATATATACATCTGTGTTGTACATGACAAAATGGTTAAGCTAGTCTGTGCAGGAAAATATAAAGCTATCTATAGATCTGTGTGTATGCAGACTATCAGATCTAATATAGCATCCCTCTTTAAAGACAGAGGAAGCACTGCAAGCTCCTGTCCAAGGGTATCTACACGAGCTAGCAGATCAGAGGCTAACTGCATGGTGGCATAATGCTCATCAATGTAAGAACTCATGTCAGCAAGACTGATAGTCATCTAGGATCTCACTGAAGTGCTGTCTGCAATGGCCACATCCCTAGCATATAAGGCGGCATCCCGTTCCACTATCAATACATCCCTGGCTAATCTAGCCTCATCCCACTCCAACAGAGCGGTATCTCTCTCATCAAGAGCTGTCAACACACGGTCCTAACCTGATATATATCATAGGTCATCAGATGTAAGCTCTGCTCCAAATGTTGTGCCGAATACTAAGTAACAGTGGAACTCGGGGTGGGAGAATCCATCACAAATGCTAGCAGCCCAGCAGTCAAATCATCAGTGGGAATAATAGCCTCCTCTATAGGCTCCTCATCGTCAGAATCAATCCCCTCCACTATGGATACTATCGCAGCCGATGCAGTCTCTGTCTCCATACATGCAGAATACTCTGTAGAACAACCTAGATGACTGATAGAAAACACAGCCAGCTCTCGCTGATCCCAACAAGCATACAACCTGGATCTGTCCTCCGCTGATAAACGGTGTGACACGAAGCGCTGACTCAATACCCCCTCACACGGATGAAAATCCTGGAACTGGTCAAACTGACATATCACAACAAGTGGGTGGTAAGTAATCATGCCCCTCAATCCAGCCAGAGGGAGATAATCCATGCCCGGAGCATGAGTAATGAAGCTGTAGGGTGAACTAAGCCCTAAACACGGCAATATGGCAAATGGATCCCTAATCCCTGGCAGAAAAGCTGACCACGATGCAGCATCTATGCACTCTGCAGGCTTGAAAGGAGTAGGACATGGCTATCTCCTGGGTGAAACAAAACCACTGTCGTCTAAATGTGCCAATCGGTCTCAAGTGTGACATAAACCACACATACAGCGTGACCGAACTAACTGTAAACACTCCTGTCGGATAAGTGCAGAAATATGTAGCTGACCTTAGAGTCTCTGCAATGATCATCAGTACAATGGTATGACCCTCCCTGAGAGCTCTCACTGCCATAATGACGCTTATATCCAGCTCATCCATGTATCGTGGCATGAAGAAGTATGACAATACGCATAGAAGAAGTACATCTACTCTGGCTGAACGCCAATGATCCTCCAGTGTGGTGAAATCCCCGGAATATCGTGCATAGCTGTCCCCAGAACCAAACCTGTAAAACAGGAAACGCTGGGATATCACGTGGCCAGATGTAATCTCGTCCTGGACCACTCTACGTCTCAATCTGGTGAGGGTCATGAACTGTCTTTTCATGTCTCCAATAGCCATATACACGCAAGGTCTGTCTAGCGGCAGCATCGTCAATCGTGCATACTCCTCCAAAGTAGGAGTCAACTCCTGGGTCCCAAATTAAAAAACCTGTCTCTCCGATACCCAGTGCTCTAGCATGCCCTCTACAAATCATGTGGGAACCTGAAACATCAACAGCGTCATAGTATGCTGCAGCAAATCATCTACGATCACCATGCTGATGGTGATATACTATCATACCATGAGCGCATACCAGCTACCACCACAAATGGAGGGGTATGATCAATACGGCTAACTATCGAAGAAGACATCTGTATGGGCTGTGTCATAAGACCATCTAAGGGTCAATGATGAATATCTTTTGACATACATACATATGCATAACATAATAACATGCATGATACAATAAATGGCAATATGATATAGGGAATGGAAAATTGTACATACATTCCTAAGTATATCATCATCTAATACATCTTTGTACTGCTAAAATACAGGAAAATGGGGTGAAGCTACCCAACATACAACAGAAGAGATAGCAAGAAATACATCAGAAAAAGTCAAGAGTGTCAATGTATACATCATCGATCCTGTCCACCATGTAACTCTTCCTAAGTCACTGGATCTCTATCTACAGGGATGTCAAGCCGATACAAAGGAGGATCTGCGCCAGCAAAACTATATGGGTCACCTAAGGGACCAGCGCTAGAGATGGAAGGATAAAAAGTATCTACCTCTACAGGATATCTGCCCAAATGCCGAATAAAAAGATGTGACTGGTCCAGCTGCCGAGTCAATCTGTCAATCTGTGTCATATGAGTCGGATCTCTGAGACAGGCTAGTCAATCCGTCATCATCACGGATCCTGGAACCATATCCCCCATAAACTGTGTGGCGCGGGTCAGAGTTCCAATCGTACGAGGGATCCACTAATGTAGGAACATCTCCTAAGAATAGGGGCCCTCTGACAATGTAAGACCATAAATCCCCATCAATGGGATTTCAATGACGGATGACTGCGAAACAGGCCAATAACGCTTGGCAGGAGGCAAGATCGGTATACAAATCTCTCCTGTAGTGCTCCTAATAGCTCGCTCTCCTAAATAGAGCTCCCATCCTCCATCTGTGAAGAAAGGAATCCTGCGGGTGGAAATGATGTACTAAACTCCAATCGGGTACCCATCCTCAAAACCAACTCCCAAATGCTCTCCAGAGTAGGGAATCCATGTAATGACATCGCTGTCAACAACTCCAACTGTAGGCGACAATGAGTGAAACCTTCGGCAACAGGGACCTCCGCCAGTATGGAATGATGCCATCTCCATCCTCGTGGATAGGTATCTAAACTTAACACGCTCACAGGACACAAACAAGGAAGCCTCTCATAGGCCCAAAACTACCAACAGAAAGGCAAACATCTACTGTCAGTTAACACTCTTAACCCATACATGGGAAAAGACAAGAGAAACACTCACCAGTAAAAATGGGTAGAATCCAAACCACGCCTCAGTCAAGCCCTATGATAACATGCACATTCCCCTAGGAAGTCGGTAAAGGTGTAGGAACCCCAATCATACTCTCCTATATGGTCCACGTGTCGAGTGGCGCTGATCAAAGCGAAGGACATCGTAGATGAATTATCTGCTATGAAGCAGCCCCTAATGATCATCAGGAACAATCGCCGGAGAATGCGATCCCTGACTCTCATATCATCGGGTATAGGCTCACTCAACAGCCCACTCATAGCATCTATGCTCAAAGGACCTGTACGAATAGTCCTGCCCTTGAGCGCTTCTGTCGGAACTCCCAACAAGGATCTGATGGCAGTAGGGGTGATATCCATCATACAAGGCACCAACTCCCCTCCAAACTCTATACATGTGATAAACCGCCAATCCATCGGTGTCATCATCACCTCGCAGTCTAGCAAATGGAGTGACTGAGTCTGGTGGAACCACCGCTCAGACAATGCCCTAAGGTAACCCCAGGGACAACGACGGGGTAGAATTGAGAAGAACTTCCCGAATCCCCAACCATGGATGATCGCTCTATAGTCATCATGTAGGGCCTGATACATAGAGTGGATGTTAAACCAGTTCCCTCGAGGCTGTGTGAAGCCGGGAACCTACATCAAATGCAGATCAACATCAGACTCCTTGACTCCTCATCAATAGGAAATAAGGAAGATTAAAGATCTAACTTCATACCTCGTTTGCGTGCAGGTATATTAAAGGATGCCTACTCAAGTCACCCAGAAGATCTGGGTTCGCCACTTGAATACCTGGCAATTCCCTATGGGGAACACGTATAGAAGGAGCAGGAACCTCAATCGGTTCATCCTCCTCCTCGTCCTCGACATTCGACACTTCAACCCGAATAGGACGTATCACCGTCTCCGCCAAGCAAAGAGGTTGTCTAACAGAACGGCACAGAGGCTCTTCAAAAGCCCTCCTCCGTACACCAGAAGTGGTCCTGCGAGAACTACTCGGCTGATCCGGATCCGTGATATCTGGACAGCAAGTCTCCAAATCACCTCAGAAAGGGTGTGGTAATTTCTTATCTGGAGTCTTTTCAAAATGAATTCTATGATTACATGCATGCATACATTGCTTTAACATACATCTACAATAGAGTTAAAAATACATGACTACCCAATACCTACATTTTGGGAAAATTTTGCCATAACCCCTTTGTAAATGAGACTATCCACATGCACATAGGCATGACTAGGTGGCCATTCAATTGCACACCTACACATGGTCATATACATCCTGTATGCATCAATACATTGCAGTAAAAAATCCGTAAGTGTAGTTTAATTACCAAGATTATTTTGCTTGTCTACCTTTACTCATTTGCCCTCATATAGGATAAGAAATGACAGTAAAAGGTGCCAATTTGACTGTTTCAAAAGTCAAATTTTTTTACATCATTATGTTTAGCACGGTTTAATACTAACATTTGCTATGTTGAATATTTTTTATCAAGTCATATCAGCATGCATATACACTATTATGTGTCTAAATGTATTTTATGCGATAAGTCATTTTCCAACGGACAGAAATTGGAAAAAAATACATGCATGTGTTACCAGGACAGTGAAGAACGCTTTTACGGTGGCAGAATATGTAGAAAGTTGCCCGAACTCAGCAGATCTGAAGAAGATCTCTCGTATTTCCTTCGCTGCGCAACTTGAAAATGACTTATGAAAGTAACCAGTTGCCTATACATAGGTACGGTTGGCCGCAGGCTAACCTGCGGCTCCTGCAGGTACACTTGCGGCACTCCTACATGGGTCCCACACCTCTGACTCGCTCCAGTTAGAGTTGGAAAGGAGGTCTGACAAGCTGAAAAGGCCAAATCAGGAATAAAAGTGCTACACAATTGAGCGGAATAGCCTGAAATTCTGGTTTCTCGTCTGTCAGAGTTAAACTCCCGTCGTCTCAAAGGTATTCACCTGAATGAAGGGTATACTATACCAATGAGCTCAGCTTTCACAGATCATGCTCAACAATACCCCACAAAGGTCTGATGCCATCAATGAGTGTTAGGCAACCCTGACGTATCCCGGCGGGGGTTACAACGCAAAACCACGAAATATCAAACCTCCTCAGCGGGGGTTATAATGTTGAAGTTATCAAACATCTACGTATCCCCGGCGGGGGTCACAACGCGCATCTATCAAGCATCTACGTATCCCCGACGGGGGTTACAACGCGCATCATTCAGGCATCTACGTATCCCCGGCGGGGGTTACAATGCAATGTAACCATTGATACACACATCAATGAAGGTCAAGTAGCCTTGACATCATGTCAGCCGATGGCAAGTAAACCCATCGAAGCAACCTTCCCCGACGGGCGCTGCAACACAATGCTACCATTGACACATACATCAATGAAGGTCAAGCAGCCTTAACAATGCATCCAGCAGGGATTTATCTGGTGATACACACATCAGCGAAGATCAGGCAACCCTGATAACAATAAACTGTTGGCACTAACTCCAATAGAATGAGGGAATATGTTATACACATCCTCAAATAGACAAAGCTTTATCCCCACAGATCTTTTATACACAAGAGGTAACTGTTTGGAATATAAGCCAGTGTCTACGATTCAAGACTTTGGTGATAGCCCCAACGTCAACATCCTTGGAAACTTGGATCGCATGTCCAAGCCATCACTGATTGTCATCCCAGCAGGATTACCTGACAACCATTCATGCATTTGCATCATGTTGCTGCATATAACATCATGTTTATCTTGCTTGCATTTCAAGTGTCTAGTATTCTTTATCCTATTCATGCCTTGCATTGCATGAATATTATAAAGAGGGGCATCTGTAGACACTCGAAATTTTCTGCACTCCTATTACTAACATTGCAGGAGGCTAGATCCGTCTTTTGGAGATAACCCTGAAAGACAGATTACATCCATTCTGGATACTACTGGAAGTTCAGTTCGAACCCGGAACACAACCTGGGAACATCATCTCAAACCCGGAACACACACCGGGAATGTCATTTCCAATCTCAGTGATAACACAATGACGCTCAGTTCCAGTCCAAGAGAAACATTGGGAGTAGCAACCCCATCCTTGGTGATAGCCCCAAGAGATGCCATTGCAGTTCCTGAGATAACCCCAGAAATGCTTGTTTCAAACATATGCAATCAGCTTCAACCTCAAACATCCTATTTAGGCACACACACCTCAGACCCGGAGTTGACAACGGGCAGACAGGAACATCCACAGATAACAGTGATACATACAAATAAGCAGCAGTCCAATCTCATCTGTAACCTTGAGCAACGTCTGCTTTCCGCTTAAACCTGCGATAACCTTGGTGAGGAGTCACAACGTCATCTTACCATATCAATAAGAAGATATCACGACATACCAACAAGTAGTCCAATCTCTGTTGTAACCCTGAACAACGTCTACTTTCAACTCAAACTGGCGATAACCTCGGCGAGGAGTTAAACATCATCTTGTTCCTTCGACAATGACACGTCGTCTCAACACTTCATACATATATATATATATATATATATATATATATATATCAAACAATGTCCCACAAGAGCCGAGAATTGACAATCCCGAGTGACTATTACATGTGTCAGTACTTTGGATAGAATTTGAAGCTTGAAGACAATGGCATAGACCCCTCTTCCTGACTTCGTACAACCTCTAATCCATGTCATTGCGTAACTCTCGACACAAGCAGTTTGAAGAAGGTTAGATATACCTTGTTTGGATGCTTGGATTAAAGTTCTACAAGTTCGAGCAGACATTACAGTGCATGAATGCATGTACTATGAGACGACGGGACCCGCAAGGCTCGGATGCACCACGACCAACCAAAGGTACAACCACGACCAGCCGCAAGTACAACTACAGCTACTGCAGGTGTACCTGCAGCCATCTGTCTATATATACAAGCCTTGGGGTCAGCCATTTGAGAAGAAGAGGGAGGGAAAAAGGCGAGGAAGCCTTGTCCATTTTGCTTCGTATACACATCGTTTGAGTGTTTCCTCACTTCTAAACACTAGTTAGCTCACATATAGCTATCTTTTATCTGGGGGAGCTGAGTGTTTACCCATTTAAAGTTATAAAAGTCTACTTTGGCAGCCCACTATAAGCCTTCTCATATTCTATAAAGCCTTCTTCTCATATTAGCATACACTGTTGTACACTTTGAGAGTCGTGTGAGTGTGTTTGCCCGAACTTCGGTCCATAGTTTTCATTTTTGTCTGTATATATGTACTTATATATATGTATATATTTCATATATGGGCTAACATTATCGAGTTATGCCTCGATTGAGCCTAGACTTTGGTCTAAAGCGTTTAATTGCTTATATATATATATATATATATAAACTATGGTCAGACTCTATCTGATGAGCCTGAATTTTATATTCGGTGCGTTTAATTGCTTTTTATATATATACTTATATATATAATTGTTGTCGGATATATCCGATGAGCCTGGATTCACATCAGATGCGTTTACTACTTTTATATATATATATATATATATATATATATATATATATATATATTCGTTCTTGTCTGGCTTGGAGTTTACTTCGTAGCCATTTACGGCTTTATTTATATTTCGTCCTGCCTAGAGTTTACTTCGTGGCAGTTGATCGCTTTTACAGCTTTATTTACATTTTGTCCCACCTAGAGTTTACTTCGTGGTGGTTGATCATGTCCATATATATATTTATCGCTTTTATATATTTACATTTTTGATCCCCCATGGAGTTGCTTCGTGGTGGTTGATCATGTCTGTATATATATATATATATTTACAGCTTTTATATATATAACTGTTTACTGCTTTCCATACAAATTGCAATATCATGTGAGCCTAGGAATCATGTGATCACAGTTTCAGTTTACTGAATCTAGATTCGGTTCCCATGATGGACATTTTTCAGCTATAAGCAACCTGTACATTATTTTACAATGTCTGAATTTCCTTGGATGACTGTCATGTCTATGAGGAGTTCGGCACTGCTGTATATTATTTTCTTGAGAATGCTTTGCATCTCGAAAATAAAAGCAAACAAGCCGAACATTTAATAATAAAATGGAATTATAAAAAGGTCTCAATTCCTATTGAGCACAGGGTTTGAAAAACCTCTTTTATAAAACGTCATTGCTATATCTTGGTTAAAACTGAATTTTCCTATAAAATTCAAACCTTGTGTATGTGTGAACGAGGCCTCGCACTACTTTCAAATAACTGCACATTGATCCACACACACACACACACACATTCATATAACAGTTTCTTTAACAAGTGGCGGTCACCGTGGTAACACAGATGTCAGGGGGTGCCTAACACCTTCCCTCTTCATAATCAAGCCCCCAGACCCAAAATGAATGTCGGATTAACAGAACCGTCTAGCAGTGTCAAATCACTAGGTGAATGTGCAAACCTTTTTCAGTTGCGTTGGTGCAACCAGTTAAATACACCAACTGGCGACTCTTAAAGTCAAATCGTCGACATTATACATGTCGGACCTTTTTCACTGGTTTTTTCAAACAAATCTCACAGTAACATGAGAACACCAAAGAAAAAGTAATGAAAAGTGACACTCAAAAATCACGACGTCGACACATTTCAAATATGAATGAAATTAGGAAAGTTGCCTTACGCACAGCTACAGCTTACGTTGAACTGCTCATTCCAGTTCCTATGTATATTTGACTTATGCATTAGTTTTCTGAACTTTACTTCTTAGGGTTCGCGTTCTTCCAACCTAAGTTTACGCGACCACTTTCATTACTGGCCTACGGCTTCATGACATACAGAGATGTCTTACTTTTATGTTCATCATCTTTGATGTTTTACATCTTATCTTCTTCTTATAACTTTTCTAGGACTCAGCACACATCGCTTCTCTGCTAGTAGTCCATATGGTACTCTGAGTGTTTTCCCACAAACAACCAACAAACAAGTTCCCATCTTGTCTACACTTCCATCATAGTGAGTTAGATCGGTTGCCAGTTTTGTATATACCTTCGTTCTCTAAAGGAATTGTTTAGCCCAACTCCCATATGTCAACCATAAAGGTTACGATTGTACCACAACCTAAACTTATCGTAACTTATCTTAACCATTAACTATAACATTCGTTAAGTTAATTTCTTATTCCTTACGGCTTTCTGGCAACTAAATGTCATACCTTAGGATTCATTTTTATACGACTCACCTTCGACTTTCAGTACTCTTATTACCATTTATTACGGCTTTCTTGATAATTTATGTCTTACTTACTACCTTTGTCAAAGTCTAGGTTATATAACCAGGGTATACTTAGAACGTTCGTCCGATGCGAATACGATTCACGAGGATCGTTAACGTATTCAACATTCACATTGCTCGTCTTTTAATCTCTCATTCAACCTTTACTCAAGGTTTTAATCGCTTTCGATCGTTATCCATCCCATTAACCTCATGCTCATTATTCTTTCTTTATGTCGAAGTCATATTGTTCGTTGTATGCTTCGACCAATCGTTTATCACAACAGCGTTGAGTTTGCAGTGTCTATACGCTTTACACTTATCTCTCATTATCATAATATAAAATCAAAATGTTATTCATTACCGTCATCGCTCAACGTCTAAGGAATCACAACCATAGCAATCCTCCACATTCGTTTATCGTAACTACGGTCCCCGAATATTGATTCCGTAATCCACATTTAAATTCTTTATCTTTTACTCTTATTTAATCTTTTTGTTCAACCTTCCTTAAAGGTTAAAACACTTGATTAAAGGTTACATTAGTTGAACATTATGATCTTTATCTTTCCTTATGTTTTCCCCAAGAGTTGAGCAGTTGAAAGCTCTTCTCTGGCTTTTTCCCTACACTAGCGTTGCGGCACCACTCTCTTATTTATCTCTCATGCCACCTTACAAGGCATGGCTGGCGCCGCGGCACAAAGCCCTAACCCTAGAAAATTACTCCAAGTGTTAAATTCAATTTGAGACGCTTACTTCCCGCATCCATAACTTATTCGTTATAACTCGGAACGAGGTCATTCCAAAGTCATTCTCTTCCTTATATTACGTACTTCAATACCCCCCCAAACATGACGTTGTTTTGAATCCATTAACGTGCCATTCGATTAGCTTGATCTTCACCATTCATTCATTTTATGTTTTTAACGCTCTTCGTTTGTTCATCCATAATTCGGTCATCTGAACTCGGAATTCGTTTGTTCTTGAGTCCACGACTCACGTTTTCTATGTTCTCTTAAATTCTTATGAAACCCTACACATTCAGATTCATTTACTAACTTTCTAATTATCGTTTGTGTTTTACGAAATTTTTACCATAACTTCTTTATAGCCAAGTTTTAATCTGTTCTTCATGAATGTTTCTACCGTTCCTAACCAAGAAATATGCATCTAACTTATATTCGATGGTTTTAAACTTGTCCATCAATAGAAAATATCCTACGATGGTTTTAAATTTGTCAATCGATAATGTTCTTCGTGTTCTTCGCGTGTTCTTCGTGTTCTTCGTTCATTCTTCATTTTAATCGATATTTTGGATTACGATTTCACTTTTTATTGGAATTCAATGTTATAGAACATCATTCCTTACTTATTTCACCTACTTATTCATATAATCCACTCGGATCGTTCTAATTCATTATGAATCTTATACTTCCTTAAGAAATTTATAAACAAAACTTTTAATTCTTATTGCTTCATTTTCTTATGATTTCAACTATATGAAATCATTCCTAACATCATTTACTTCTTATTCTTATTAATCTATGTTTTAAACATAAAAAGTTAAGAAAAGTTAACTTAGGAGTTAGGTTTTAATATATTTCCTCTTTATTTTTCTTCCGCTAGATAAAATCGGCGATTCGCAAGCTTTTCTATTTCACGAACACTTTCGATTCGATCATTCATGCTCATGCTCGTCCTTCTCCTTCTTCATCTGAACCCTCTCTCTCTCTCTCAAGATATAGGATTTTCAAAATCCCATTTAAATGAAAGTTAGCTTCCTATTTATAGAAAATCCAAGCTAAGGGTATTTTAGTCATTTCACCCCCCAACCTCTTACTATTCACACCTCCTTACTATTCATGACTTAAGTGTTAAGTTAACTTAGCCCTTAAGACTACTTAGTATCGTGGTTTCGTCTTTCAGGTTCTCATCCGACAGTTTTAAAAACTGCGATTCTCGGAATCCAAATATTTTTGGATATTTCGTCTTTTCTTTACTGATTAACTTTTACGTATTCTTCATATTTTCAAAAAACTAAAAAACACTTTTTAGTGTTAAGCGTTGTCCTTCATGTTTTCCCCTTGTGTAGCTAAACGAATGAAAAGTACATAACAGTTCTTTTCGTCATTTTTATTTTGTCCAATTTCTGCACGTTTTTGAGAAAAACTTTTATTGGCTTATTTAACTTTTCATGATATTTTATCGTCAAATCTTTTGACAGAATGTCATTTTGACATACCAAACTATCGAAAAGGCTTAGGTTATTCAAACCCTAACCCTTAGATTTTGTCGGGTGAATAGTGCCTATTTTGTCTTTTTTTTTCCCAGAAATATTTTGTTTTTGAAAAATTTTTATTTTTGTCTTGGAAATTATTACTCATTCAGTCTTGCTCGTAGCCAGAATCCTCCCGACTTATAATCATCCTAGGTTCTAGAACGATTAACAAACACATAGCACATAATATTATTAAGAAAAATTCATTTTATTAATAACTAATTCTTTAAACTGAAATTCTGGACGATCCGAATTTTCGGGTCGTTACACTCTTCCCCTCTTATAAAAACTCCATCCTCGGAATTTCTTAAAACCACACCCTTACTCGGGTCATCACATTCACCCCTTCTTCACAGAATTTCGTCCTCAAAATTTTATCTTACCCTTCTTCTCACTTCCCTTCAACAGAGTTCTTATCTTTCCATCATTCCTAACCTCCATAACCTATCAAGAATCATAAAGTAGAAGGAATAACGAGGAATGTAAAATTTCTTTTTAAAATGTTTCATACTTTTGCTAGGGGGTCAAATCGACCATGAACTCTTACAAGGTTTAACAGCATGACGCCGTAACCTTTCTTCCACGGTCAGTTTACAATCACAAAGAAAGAAAACTACCTCTTACCCATCGTATACCCCATTTCAGGATATGTTCACCTCAGACTTAATCATTAGATTCTGCACCAAAATAATTTGGTTTGGCACAACTTCTTCAAAGAAAGCTCAATTTTCTTTTAAACATGACATACCATTTATCTAGCCGAATCAAGTAGCTTAGACCATACCAATAAATTGGATATCAACGTGAAATATTCATCTAGTCAACTCAATTGACATTGACTACTTCTGTAAATTCTTTTCGTAATACATCAAAATATTTTATGACGTCATGATACCGTACTTTTCATAGTACGTTGAGGACTTCGTCAGTTTGTGACTTCGTCATTATATATCATACCATAGCGGGTTGTTGATCCTAAGATCACATCCAACACTAGGTTAAATTGCATTACTAACTCCATCCTTTTACCATCTTTGCATCAATTACAATGATGAAAAAATTCATTTTGATATTTTAAATCAGTTTCTGTCTAGCCGAAGCAATTAGCATAGACATACCAAGAATATCTCTTTTAAAATACGTTAGTTCCAAAAGTTGAAACAATTCTTTCCTTTTTCAAACTCACACATAAGCACGATTTCAATAAAGTTTGAAGTCTAACATAGCTAGATGACTTGGAATATCCTATTCTCCATCTTCATTCATTGTCTTACTGCGATAATACTTAATCTTCTCTAGCACTTTCAATACTAAGCCTACTGAAAATAACTTATTTTCAGTCTAAACATTCCTATATCTTAGTACAGTCCATCAACTTACCACACATTATGAGTTCAGGAACTTTCCACAATAATATGAGTTTAAGAACTATCCCAGTCAGACCATAGGCATCCATTCGCTGAGACGTTCGAAAACCTACCATATCATTATGAGTCACAAACGTACCATAAGTATGAGTTTAAAGAACTCAAACCTACATTATCGTTCTCTACCTATCAAGTATATACATGAGAAAAGATTCACCTTCTCGTCATATACATCTTGATAGCGCGACCAATTCCAATGATTATCACTGTAATAAGCTAAGCAGTTGTTACACCAAGCACAAACATCTGCCCATAACAAAGGTTCATATAACTCAGCTATCACATGAGTCCTTAATTGAAATTTTTACAACTTCTAAATCTTTCTTTACTTAATATGAATTTTCTTTAATTCATATACTATCCTTTATAACTCAATCTGAATTCTTCTTCCAGTACTACTCCGTAGTACTATAAATCATTCATCGTTTAACAGTTCATCTGTTACTATAATTCACAATGATCACGTGGTGATCTTCTTATCCTTCTCTCTACGATTATAGTCTTAGATATTCTTACCTAAGATTTATAACCTATCAACTCTAATACTAATCTGTAATGCCCAGAAATCTGGTCTATTTTCACATCCGAATTCCGTACTTCACGATCCCATCTTCTTCCAAACAAACATCATTATATATTGAAATATAACAATATACATTCTAAATTCCCAGGTTCAAAAATCTTATAACTCCTTTCATTATAAATAACAATAATTACATTATCCTTTACATCATACACGAGTGACTTTCATCCACCACTAAGGATACATAACAGTTCATTAAACTAATCAAAAGTTCATTTAACTTATTTTATATTACAAGTCTTCGCTTAATCTTATCGCTCATCCACATTCTGAATGGCACTTCATCTGGATACCGTCAGCTTGATCTTTACGGGATCCTTAAGTTCTTCTAACATCGTACGCTGAAAATGTTTTTAATTTAAAGCAAGTGTGATAATTCAATTGCTTAGCAAGTCATAGCAGTTGAACAAACAACTTCAAGAGTTTAAACGTTCCTTTAGAACTTCAATAACCGAACAAAGGTTATGAAGTAGCTTGAATAATAAGAGTAATCTCGATTCTTATCATTTTAAAACATTATTCACATGCACTTTGAAATACTTCCATTCTTCTACCTTGTGATAGCCCCGAATCCGGGCCCCGAATCGCCTCGGATCCGGTTCAACTAACTATGCGTCAAGAATGTCACATAAGTATGAGTTCTAAGAACTCGTACTTAATCCTATATTCTCTACCTATGACCTATTTATCTATATAATAACTAGCGTGACACAACATTTCAACTATTACCAATGCCATCAACTAAGTAGTTTTTACACCAAGTACAATTCCCCTCCAATACGAGGAATCATACAACTCTGTTGCTGGCACGAGTCCTCATTGAAATCCCCACCTAACCTTAACCCCCTTTTTCAATACGAATTCAATTCGTATTCATTATCAATAACTCATTTATGAGTTTTCATTTTCATAGTACCATTTCATAGTACAACTTTCACACAGCATCTTGCTGTAAACTTTTCAATCATTTGATTCATTTCCCTTATCATAACCTTTATCAGATCACGGGGTGATCTTATCGTATATATTACGATTCAATTTCATGCACTATGATCGTTTTGTTTTACGATCTTCTATCCCTGCACTTTCAGTCTTTTAGACTCGATCTATTCACCATTAATGTTCAACTTTATTATCAGAGTAGGGAACTCTGTGTCTTTACACTCACCGAGATTCATCTTTGAATCTTACTGACCAACTAACTCTATGTGAATTAGTCTTATCCTAATCACTGCGGTTATTGGTCTCAGGTATTCCTACCTAAGCTTCATAACCAACAGCTCTGATACCAACTGTGATAGCCCCGAATCGCCTCGGATCCGGTTCACTATTTCTATCACTATTTGCGGAAGATATAAACATAAATTGTTTATACATTACATTACACACTATTCCCCAAGGTCGAGTAACCTTAACTTAATACACATTTCTTAAAATATCTATTACAAACAAGCCGCACACTTTAACCCAAGTAGAACTTGACTTTAACCTTTTTTTGTATCCGAACGCATTCGCTTTATCTGCAATATTTTATCATGATATAGCAAGGGTGAGCATAAAAGTTGCCCAGCAAGTTTATATACAATAACATAACAATATATCATGATTGAAGAGTATGAACAATTGGTTGGCTATAATTCAACAATATGATTGTGAACTAGCAGGAACAAAATTTTGACTGAACAAGTAATTTACATGAACAAACATTTCTGAACCAACTGGTAATGAAGGTGATCAGCCTTTCATACCTGACTTATACATGCAAGATGTACAGAGTACAAATTTCATGGCAATCAGTAATGATTAACCATAAGCTTGAATAAACTACTCTTATTAGAGTTAAGTACAAGAAAACTTGCCTGAACCGTTGATTACCGCACGCAATTAATAACGCTTTACTCTAAGACCTAATATTAATAATATAGATCTCCAATAATTAGAATAATATCATCACAGTATAATACTGTTATACTTATATACACAGAATAACCTAAACACATTACCACATAAGCCTATCAGTCTATATAACACATAAGACTTAGCATCAAGTCAAACTATTTTAGTCTGACTTAAAACCGACACAATTCTAACATCCCGACAGTCTAGTCGGACTTTTATAGAGTTTAAGTTCAATTAAACTCTTCCTGAACACTTAACCATTATCACCGATAATTTCTGATCAGACAAAACATTTTTCCTAAGCTCGTAATAATTTTCGGATAATTATTACCATTTATTAACATTTTTAAATCCTTAAAACCATATTAAATGAATTAAATACTACATAATACCTTAATCATTAATATTTATTTATTAATGAAAATCATTACATAATATTATAATATCATTATAATATCACAAAGTATCATAATTATATGATTTTTAAACACTTAATTCCATTATCCAATAATTGCTATTAATATTAAAATATCTGTAAGTTCTAGCATGTAGTCCGTATGTCAAGGTACAATTATATCATATAAAATCAACTTAACAACATTACATACACCAGATCTGGATCGGTCAAAGTAGAGGCCAAGCACTGTTCTTCACGATTTCTGGGTTTTCCAGATTTCGTCAAGAACAGTCGGTCAACGGTGGTTTGACCTTGATTTCCTGCCGTTTCAGTTATGATCTAAGTGATCTAAAGACTTTAATGTGTAGTCTACATACCAGACTACCACTAATCAACAACAACTTGGCCTAACGTCTAACACACAGCAAGATCAAAGGCTCGGAATAGCTTGTCAGACGTCTGGGAATTCTGGGTTTTTCCAGAAACCAGTTTTTTTCGTGAACGGTCAACTACCTTTGACCGCTTATATCTTTCGATCTGGACATGATCTGGACTTGATTCAAGTCTCAGATTCAAGAGCTAACAACAAAGAACAGATCTATAACATTAAACACAACTAAACATTAACATACCAAGATCTAGAGGTCCTGACATTTGACTGTCAGGCCATATTTTTCTCATTTTCCAGATTTCTATAAACATTAAATCTGAGCCTCTAGGTGTTATGGATCCATGATCCAATAACCCAGATCTTTAATTGACACCTTAATACTCTATATTAACCAATCAATTACAATAAACAACATAAGATCAAAGATTTCGAAATTTTAGGGATTTATACCTTTCTAGCTTTAATTTTGATTTCTGACTTTCCTGATCTGTTATTGGCTTGCTAGGAACTGATTAAGGTTCATCTTTTCTCTCTCTATCACTCTATATCTCGAATTTCTAGAGAGAGGAGGGTTAGGAGAAAAAATGAAACATAAAGTAGTCCATTCTCTCTCTCCAATCTTTTATATCAACCAATTCCTTGCATGTGGCTGCTGATTTGCTGTATTTGTTGAACAATTTGTCAAGGGCTAATGCTAGGTTATAGCTAGGGTTGGTAAACAACCCAAGATCTTGCAAGATTTACACTCCATCAATTAAAAATGTGACTTAAGGGCATTTTGGACATTTCCCCTTTATTTCTAGGATTTTTCATGTATTGCAATCCCTTAGGGTTAGGGTTTGGATCATTGTGAGTTTAGAGTTTGACCCTAAAAATTTAGCAACTTAGTTTCTAACATTTTCCAATTTTCGGCTATAAAAATTAGAAAATTAACATTTAAAAATTATAATTAGAACTTACTAATTATATTTAAAATTCCTTAATCATGCTTTAATCTTGATAATTAAGATTAATAATTTCTAATTAAAATTGCTAATTACGCAATTAGGGCCAAAATGGTCATTAGGGTTTATAAACCGCTAATTAGGGTTTCTAATAGAAAAATTAATTTTCTAATTTAGAAATTTAATCTCGTAATTAGATTAGGGTTTCTAATTACTTATAATATTGAAATAATTAGGATTAGGATTTCCTAATTAGCGTTGCTAATTTTAGCAATTAATTCCACCATTGAACAATTAAGGTTTCTGACGGAACAATTAGGGTTCTATAATTTAAAATTAGGGTTTGTAAATTAATTAACCATCACCCTAATTAATACTTAATTAATATCACTTACGCATTAAAATTCTCTGTTATATACCCAGATTAGGGTTTCAATTTAACAGAATCTGAAACTAGGTTTGCAGATCTGGCATTAGGGTTTTAATTTTGGAATTAGGGTTTTGTAATCAATTGTCAAGATTAATCCTAATTAATCTTTTAATTATTTACACTTATGCCATTATGTTCCCGATTTAGGGTTTCATGCACCGAATTAGGGTTTCGGATTCCCGGAACTGAAACTGGGTTTCCAGAACCGATTTCTAGGATTTCTTATTAGACGTTAGGGTTTTCTAACTGAACGTTGTCGTTCTTAATATATTCTTAGGGTTTGCCACAGATGTATTTTATCTGGTCAACCCTTGACCCTTAACCACATTCTGAACACATCATTAACCATAAACACAGAATTTAATCACATAAGTTCTTAATCCTGAATAATTCACCTATTTCCTTTACAGAATTTTGAAACCCTCAAAATTCCTTCCCAATAACATCAAACGCATACACTTATTTTCTGTCTAGGTCTAATATTTGACCTTAAATCAATCATTTAAGATTTTACTAAATTGCCCAAATTCTTGGGTTGTCACATTCACCCCTCCTTATAAGAATTTCGTCCCCGAAATTCGCCTTACTCCTTACACCGTGCACCTTATACCATTCACACATATACAATTCACACACATTATTTCATGCCACCCAAAACACCTCTCACCAGAGTAAAAGTTTTTGAAATTGTGCTGAGGGGTCATATAGACCATGAACACATTTAGTTTTAACGGTAGTGATTATACCGCAAAACAATACATTACTTGGCCTGTTTACAATCACAAAGAAGGTAAACTACCATTATTAGTACTTTAGGTGATCATCCCATTGTACAGTTACGTCATGCATAACGTATTAGTCATTTTTAGCGGATATTTACGCTACTAGATTGGATTATTTATCCAAACATTATAGTTCACCTCAGTCTTATTGGATTCCGCACCAAACAATTTGATTCGGGAAATTCTTTCAATAAACACTTGGAGTTTTTTTATAGCATTAGTCTAGCTGAATCAAATAGCATAGACCCATATCAATAATTCAATTCAATCGAATTATTTAGGTGTAGCCAAACCCCGTTGGCAAATTAAAATTTTTAAAAACATTTTCGAGAATGACGTCATGATGCCGCACTGTATTAACTAGTCCGTTGAGGATTCCGTCATTGGTGATTTTATCATACTACATCATACCATAGTAGAATAGTGACTTTAGGTCAAATTCATACTAAGTAATAATGCATTGATGACTCCATCATTTTTATCATCTCTGCACCAGGTTACATGGTACATAAGTGATAAATAAAAACAATTTTTGATATTTCAAAACATTTGCGTCTAGCCGAAATAAGTAGCATAGACTGTACTTTAAACCGTTTCAAAAATGGTTACGAGTCTACATTTTTTTTTAAAAGGCACATAGTGCGTATTTAGCTTGATGTCAACAATTTCGAAGTTTAGCATAGCTAGGAGTTTAGGAAAACCTAAGTCTCCACTAGTGATCATTCGCTTAATAATCTATCTGTTCCTATAATCCTTAACACTCCATTCACAGGCAACTATACCCAATTCATAAAACCACACTTATGAGTTCATAACCTGACCACAATTATATGAGTTTACAAACTTACCCTGACCTTTTAGCGACCGTTCGCTGAGGGGCTCATAAACATTTCATATAACTATGCGTCAAGAATGTCACATAAGTATGAGTTCTAAGAACTCGTACTTAATCCTATATTCTCTACCTATGACCTATTTATCTATATAATAACTAGCGTGACACAACATTTCAACTATTACCAATGCCATCAACTAAGTAGTTTTTACACCAAGTACAATTCCCCTCCCATACGAGGAATCATACAACTCTGTTGCTGGCACGAGTCCTCATTGAAATCCCCACCTAACCTTAACCCCCTTTTTCAATACGAATTCAATTCGTATTCATTATCCATAACTCATTTATGAGTTTTCATTTTCATAGTACCATTTCATAGTACAACTTTCACACAGCATCTTGCTGTAAACTTTTCAATCATTTGATTCATTTCCCTTATCATAACCTTTATCAGATCACGGGGTGATCTTATCGTATATATTACGATTCAATTTCATGCACTATGATCGTTTTGTTTTACGATCTTCTATCCCTGCACTTTCAGTCTTTTAGACTCGATCTATTCACCATTAATGTTCAACTTTATTATCAGAGTAGGGAACTCTGTGTCTTTACACTCACCGAGATTCATCTTTGAATCTTACTGACCAACTAACTCTATGTGAATTAGTCTTATCCTAATCACTGCGGTTATTGATCTCAGGTATTCCTACCTAAGCTTCATAACCAACAGCTCTGATATCAACTGTGATAGCCCCGAATCCGGGCCCCGAATCGCCTCGGATCCGGTTCACTATTTCTATCACTATTTGCGGAAGATATAAACATAAATTGTTTATACATTACATTACACACTATTCCCCAAGGTCGAGTAACCTTAACTTAATACACATTTCTTAAAATATCTATTACAAACAAGCCGCACACTTTAACCCAAGTAGAACTTGACTTTAACCTTTTTCTGTATCCGAACGCATTCGCTTTATCTGCAATATTTTATCATGATATAGCAAGGGTGAGCATAAAAGTTGCCCAGCAAGTTTATATACAATAACATAACAATATATCATGATTGAAGAGTATGAACAATTGGTTGGCTATAATTCAACAATATGATTGTGAACTAGCAGGAACAAAATTTTGACTGAACAAGTAATTTACATGAACAAACATTTCTGAACCAACTGGTAATGAAGGTGATCAGCCTTTCATACCTGACTTATACATGCAAGATGTACAGAGTACAAATTTCATGGAAATCAGTAATGATTAACCATAAGCTTGAATAAACTACTCTTATTAGAGTTAAGTACAAGGAAACTTGCCTGAACCGTTGATTACCGCACGCAATTAATAACGCTTTACTTGAAGACCTAATATTAATAATATAGATCTCCAATAATTAGAATAATATCATCACAGAATAATACGGTTATACTTATATACACAGAATAACCTAAACACATTACCACATAAGCCTATCAGTCTATATAACACATAAGACTTAGCATCAAGTCAAACTATTTTAGTCTGACTTAAAACCGACACAATTCTAACATTCCGACAGTCTAGTCGGACTTTTATCGAGTTTAAGTTCAATTAAACTCTTCCTGAACACTTAACCATTATCACCGATAATTTCTGAACAGACAAAACATTTTTCCTAAGCTCGTAATAATTTTCGGATAATTATTACCATTTATTAACATTTTTAAATCCTTAAAACCATATTAAATGAATTAAATACTACATAATACCTTAATCATTAATATTTATTTATTAATAAAAATCATTACATAATATTATAATATCATTATAATATCACAAAGTATCATAATTATATGATTTTTAAACACTTAATTCCATTATCCAATAATTGCTATTAATATTAAAATATTAATATTTTCATGCCAAAATATCAAAAGTTACTCTTTATAACTTAAAATATTTTTATAACACTTAAATCATTTTTATATAATTTATAAAGCATTAATTCCATTTTTCCTTAATTTATTTAATATATTAATTAAATTAATTAATTACCATTAATATTAAAATATTAATGAATTTCATCACAAAATATCAAAAGTTATGGAAAATAACTTAAAATATTTTCTTTTATCATAATATTATTTTTCATGATTTTTCATGAATTAAAAACTATTTTTAAATAATTTATTTAATATTATAATTAAATAAATAAATACCATTTATATTCCAAAAATACTAAATATTTTTGAAATATACTTAAAATAGTTAAAAACTATTTTTCAGACTTTAAAATAATTTTTTTATAATTTATTTTGTATTTTTAATAATTAAAAACTATATTTTTCTAATTTTTAATTAATTTCTGGAATTTATTTAAATAAACCGTCGCTAAAGGCCTATAGCGACGCTTTCTGTCGCTATAGGTGTTCTTGAGTGTTCTTGAGTGTTCTTGGCAGATTTCGGGTTGCATGGTTTGACCGCGATTTAATTGGTGTTCTGATCGATTTCTGAGTTGTTTAAAACTTTTAGATTGTAGTACTAATGTAGTACTACAACCTCAAACTGATTTCATGGTCATACAATATCATAATCGAGAGATCTATGCCTGCAAACTTTCTGACAACGTGTTCTTCATTTTCTGGGTTTTCCAGAAAATGAAGAACATGCGAGGTTAATAGCTTTTGATCCTTATATCTTGAGTTCTAAATTTATTTTGGTGATCTATAAGTTCTAGCCTGTAGTACGTATGTCAATGGTACAATTATATCATATAAAATCAACTTAACAACATTACATACACCAGATCTGGATCGGTCAAAGTAGAGGCCAAGCACTGTTCTTCACGATTTCTGGGTTTTCCAGATTTCGTCAAGAATAGTCGGTCAACGGTGGTTTGACCTTGATTTCCTGCCGTTTCAGTTATGATCTAAGTGATCTAAAGACTTTAATGTGTAGTCTACATACCAGACTACCACTAATCAACAACAACTTGGCCTAACATCTAACACACAGCAAGATCAAAGGCTCGAAATAGCTTGTCAAACGTCTGGGAATTCTGGGTTTTTCCAGAAACCAGTTTTTTTCGTGAACGGTCAACTACCTTTGACCGCTTATATCTTTCGATCTGGACATGATCTGGACTTGATTCAAGTCTCAGATTCAAGAGCTAACAACAAAGAACAGATCTATAACATTAAACACAACTAAACATTAACATACCAAGATCTAGAGGTCCTGACATTTGACTGTCAGACCATATTTTTCTCATTTTCCAGATTTCTATAAACATTAAATCTGAGCCTCTAGGTGTTATGGATCCATGATCCAATAACCCAGATCTTTAATTGACACCTTAATACACTATATTAACCAATCAATTACAATAAACAACATAAGATCAAAGATTTCGAAATTTTAGGGATTTATACCTTTCTAACTTTAATTTTGATTTCTGACTTTCCTGATCTGTTATTGGCTTGCTAGGAACTGATTAAGGTTCATCTTTTCTCTCTCTATCACTCTATATCTCGAATTTCTAGAGAGAGGAGGGTTAGGAGAAAAAATGAAACATAAAGTAGTCCATTCTCTCTCTCCAATCTTTTATATCAACCAATTCCTTGCATGTGGCTGCTGATTTGCTGTATTTGCTGAACAATTTGTCAAGGGCTAATGCTAGGTTATAGCTAGGGTTGGTAAACAACCCAAGATCTTGCAAGATTTACACTCCATCAATTAAAAATGTGACTTAAGGGCATTTAGGACATTTCCCCTTTATTTCTAGGATTTTTCATGTATTGCAATCCCTTAGGGTTAGGGTTTGGATCATTGTGAGTTTAGAGTTTGACCCTAAAAATTTAGCAACTTAGTTTCTAACATTTTCCAATTTTCGGCTATAAAAATTAGAAAATTAACATTTAAAAATTATAATTAGAACTTACTAATTATATTTAAAATTCCTTAATCATGCTTTAATCTTGATAATTAAGATTAATAATTTCTAATTAAAATTGCTAATTACGCAATTAGGGCCAAAATGGTCATTAGGGTTTATAAACCGCTAATTAGGGTTTCTAATAGAAAAATTAATTTTCTAATTTAGAAATTTAATCTCGTAATTAGATTAGGGTTTCTAATTACTTATAATATTGAAATAATTAGGATTAGGATTTCCTAATTAGCATTGCTAATTTTAGCAATTAATTCCACCATTGAACAATTAAGGTTTCTGACGGAACAATTAGGATTCTATAATTTAAAATTAGGGTTTGTAAATTAATTAACCATCACCCTAATTAATACTTAATTAATAGCACTTACGCATTAAAATTCTCTGTTATATACCCAATTAGGGTTTCAATTTAACAGAATCTGAAACTAGGGTTTGCAGATCTGGCATTAGGGTTTTAATTTTGGAATTAGGGTTTTGTAATCAATTGTCAAGATTAACCCTAATTAATCTTTTAATTATTTACACTTATGCCATTATGTTCCCGGTTTAGGGTTTCATGCACCGAATTAGGGTTTCGGATTCCCGGAACCGAAACTAGGGTTTCCAGAACAGATTTCTAGGGTTTCTTATTAGACGTTAGGGTTTTCTAACTGAACGTTGTCGTTCTTAATATATTCTTAGGGTTTGCCACAGATGTATTTTATCTGGTCAACCCTTGACCCTTAACCACATTCTGAACACATCATTAACCATAAACACAGAATTTAATCACGTAAGTTCTTAATCCTGAATAATTCACCTATTTCCTTTACAGAATTTTGAAACCCTCAAAATTCCTTCCCAATAACATCAAACGCATACACTTATTTTCTGTCTAGGTCTAATATTTGACCTTAAATCAATCATTTAAGATTTTACTAAATTGCCCAAATTCTTGGGTTGTCACATACCTTTTTCATATACATCCCGTCTGGCTAGAATCATTAGCACAGACTTAAAAATAACGGATTATGTATAAATAGAGCATTCTCTTATTGGACAGTTAAATCACAGAACAATTTATCTCATAAAAACACCAAAGTGTTCACATTGCGGCACAAGGCCTCATATGTTCTACCACCTTGTACAAATATCACACATTAGCACATAGACAAAACTTCTCAAGTTCAACATCTGAGAAGTTTAAGAAACTAGCATTCATTTCAAATATGAATAAAGTTAGGAAACTTGACTTACGCACAGCTACAGCTTACGCTGAACTGCTCATTCCAGTTCCTATGTAGCACATAAGAAAAATAACACATACACTAATTAGTCATGTATATTTGACTTATGCATTAGTTTTCTTAACTTTATTTCTTAGGGTTCGCGTTCTTGCAACCTAAGTTTATGCGACCACTTTCATTACCGGTCTACGGCTTCATGGCATACAGAGATGTCTTACTTTTACGTTTATCATCTTTGATGTTTTACGACTTATCTTCTTCTTATAACTTCTCTAGGACTCAGCACACATCACTTCTTTGCTAGTAGTCCGTATGGTACTCTGAGTGGTTTCCCACAAACAACCAACAAACAAGTTCCCGTCTCATCTACACTTCCATCACAGTGAGTTAGATCGGTTACTAGTTTTGTATATACCTTCGCTCTCTGAAGGAATTGTTTAGCCCGGCTCCCATATGTCAACCATCAAAGGTTATGATTGTACCACAACCTAAACTTATCGTAACTTATCTTAACCATTAACGATAATGTTCGTTAAGTTAATTTCTTATTCCTTACGGCATTCTAGAAACTAAATGCCATACCTCAGGATTCATTCTTATACGACTCACATTCGGCTTTCATTACTCTTATTACCATTCATTACAGCTTTCTCGATAATTCATGTCTTACTTACTACCTTTGTCAATGTCTAGGTCATATAACCAGGGTATACTTAGAACATTCGTCTGATGCAAATATGATTCACGAGGATTGTTCACGTATTCAACATTCACGTTGCTCGTCTTTTAATCTCTCAATCAACCTTTACTCAAGGTTTTAATCGCTTTCGATCGTTATACATCCCATGAACCCCATGTTCATTATTCTTTCTTAATGTCGAAGTCATATTGTTCGTTGCATGCTACGACTGATTGTTTATCGCAACAGCGTTACGTTTGCAGTGTCTATACGCTTTACACGTATCTCTCACTATCATGACATAAAATCAAAATGTTATTTATTACCCTCTTCGCTCAACGTCTAAGGAATCATAACCATAGCAATCTTCCACATTCGTTTATCATAACTACGGTCCCCGGATATCGGTTCTGTAATCCACATTTACATTCTTTATCTTTTACTCTTATTTAATCTTTTCGTTCAACCTTCATTAAAGGTTTAAAACACTTGATTAAGGGTTACATTAGTTGAACATTATGTTCATTATTTTTCCTTATATTTTCCCCAAGAGTTGAGCAGTTAAAAGCCCTTTTCTGGCTTTTTCCCTACACTGGCGCTGCGGCGCCACTCTCATCTTTATCTCTTGCACCACGACCCAAGTTTACAGTACCCGGCTTCCTAGTCTGGCACTGCAGCGCCACCTTACAAGGCATGGCTGGCACCGCGGCGCCAAGCCCTAACCCTAGAAAATTTCTCTAAGTGTTAAATTTAATTTGAGACGCTTACTTCCCACTTCCATAACTTATTCGTTATAACTCAGAACGAGGTCTTTCAAAATCCATTCTCTTCCTTATCTTACGTATTTCAATACCCTCGAACAAAACTTCATCCTGAATCTGTTAACATGCCATTCAATCGGCTTGATCTTCACCCTTCATTCGTTTTACGTTTTTAACATTCTTAGTTTGTTCATCTGTAATTCGGTCATCCGAACTTGGAATTCATTCTTTCTTGAGTCCTACGACTCACATTTTCTATGTTCTCTTACATTCTTATGAAACCCTACATGTTCGGGTTCATTTACTAACTTTCTATTTATCGTTTGGCTTTTACAAAATTTTTGTCATAACTTCGTTATAGCTAAGTTTTAATCTGTTCTTCATGAACGTTTCTACCGTTCCTAACCAAGAAATATGCATCTAACTTATATGCAATGCTTTTAAACTTGTCCATCAACAACAAATATCCTACGATGGTTTTAAATTTGTCCATCAACAACGTTCTTCGTGTTCTTCGCGTGTTCTTCGTTCGTTCTTCATTTTAATCGATATTTTAGATTACAATTTCACTTTTTATTGGAATTCGATGTTATAGAATATCATTCCTTACTTATTTCACCTACTTATTCATATAATCCACTCGGATCGTTCTAATTCATTACAAATCTTATACTTCCTTAAGAAATTTATAAACTAAAGTTTTAATTCTTATTTCTTTATTATCTTACGATTTCAACCATATGAAATCATTCCTAACATCATTCACTTCTTATTCTTATTAATCTATGTTTTGAACATAAAAACTTAAGAAAAGTTAACTTAGGAGTTAGGTTTTAATACCTTTCCTCTTTATTTTTCTTCCGCAAGACAAAATCGGCGATTCACAAGCTTTTCTATTTCACGAACACTTTCGATCCAATCATTCATGCTCGTGCTCTTCCTTCTCCCTCTTTATTTGAACCCCCTCTCTCGCTCTCTCTCTCTCTCTCTCTCTCTCTCTCTTAAGATATAGGATTTTCAAAATCCCATTTAAATGAAAGTTAGCTTCCTATGTATAGAAAATCTAAGCTAAGGGTATTTTTGTCATTTCACCCCCAACCTCCTTACTATTCACACCTCCTTACTATTCGGGACTTAAGTGTTAAGTTAACTTAGCCCTTAAGTCTACTTAGCCTTTTAGTTTCGTGGTTCCGTCTTTCGGGTTTTCATCCGACAGTTTTAAAAACTGCGATTCTCGGAATCCAAATATTTTTGGATATTTCATCTTTCCTTTACCGATTAACTTTTACGTATTCTTCGGATTTCTGAAAAACTAAAAAACATTTTTTGGTGTTAAGCGTTTTCCTTCACGTTTTCCGCTAACGTAGCTAAACGAATGAAAAGTACATAACAGTACTTTTCGTCGTTTTTATTTCATTTGATTTCTGCACGTTTTTTGAGAAAAACTTTTATCGGCTTATTTAACCTTTCACAATATTTTATCATCAAATCTTTCAACAGAATGTCATTTCGACATACCGAACTCTCGGAAAGGCTTAGGTTATTCAAACCCTAACCCTTAGGTTTTGTCGGGTGAATAGTGCCTATTCCGTCTTTTTTTCCCAGAAATATTTTGTTCCAAGAAAATTTTTATTTTTGTCTTGAAAATTATTACTTGTTCAGTCTAGCTCGTAGCCAGAATCCTCCCGACTTATAATCATCTTAGGTTCTAGAACGATTAATAAACACATAGCACATAATATTATTAATAAAAATTCATTTAATTAATAACTAATTCTTTTAACTTAAATTCTAGACGACCCGAATTTCTGGGTTGTTATGTTCTCTCCCTGTTATGTGTCCTAAGAGTGTTTTGGGATAGCTCAACTATAGATAACCTCAACTGATCTAATTATTCATGCATTCGTTCCATAGCCATATCCAATCTTCTACCCCAATCTTTATTCATAGCTTCTATCTTAAACTTCAGTTCAGCCATCGAGGGCGGTTCCTCATAAGTTCCCTTATCTTTAGAGTTAGACATATTTCATGCAAAACAATTATTAGTAGAAAATAATTTCCTCACCACTCCCTTATGTGTTTCGCTCGAATCAATGGTTTACTCGTGTATACACTCAATAAATTGGCTTTTACCCTCAATTAATCTCACTACTACGTATTTTACCTGTAAATATTATCTCTAATAGGTTCTTATTGAATTACCTAACAAAATTCTTGGTTTTACTAATCAATTCAAAAGTAACTTATACAAAATATAAAAGGTAGGAATGCTCACAATAGCATGCAATCGACAAATTTTAAAATATAAACTTTTCAATACTCATTTTTTTACTCAACACTCTCAAACAAAAATTTAAAGGATAAGTAACTTGATAAAAGACATAGCTCTGATACTAAATGATGGACTCCACGACACGTTTGCGTGAGGTGGTAGTCTCCCAGATCGTTTCTAGCACAGTTATTGGGTGAATTACTTGCAACACCTTAACCCCTCATCTATATTAAGAAGGTAGTCTTGGTATAATTGTTCGCGTTCAAAAATTTGCGTTGAATGGACACCAATGACACCTTGACCCCTTGCTTATATTAAAGCGGTAACCTCGGTACAATCGAAGATTGAGGTAGTAGAAGATGCCACACACAACTATGAATTATTGTATGATAAATCTAATTGAATCTTAAAGAAATAACTAAGAAAAATACCTAGGAATTTTCAAAGAACCAAGAATGGAGAATAATCTCACAAGTAGTGTGACGCCCCCAAAATAGGTATACATCACCCATCTTGAGTCGCCAAATACAGGGTACAAAATTCAAATACAACTTAATTATACAACAATCGGGTAAGCAATACGACAAAACATAGCCGAGAGTTTTAATAAAAATATTGTCATCTAGACAATATCAACACTCAAAGGAGTCCTCGTTACATTTATTGTCACACTATTTAACAGAATAGTGAGGACTACTAATGCTATCATCTGGACCGTCACTCCGTTTTCCGACTTATCCCAGCTATATTCTCATTTCCTAAAGAGAACAGTGAAAGAAAGGGTGAGCTCAACTAGCCTAGTAAGAAATATTATGACTAAGATAATGCAGAATAAATTATCATTAGTCTTCAACAATGTTAAACTGATAAAATATAATAGACATCAAGTTTAACTGTAGCGGAACAAGTAATCCATTAGAAGAGTCAACTAGAGAATAAAATCTACTATCTTCTATGATTTAAAAAGTTTTTCATCACTTTTATCGCTGGAAATCAGCTTAATAAATAATCCTCATCATCAATTCATCCATGCACTACAGTCCAAGGATATTATTTAGTATTACGACCACGAATTATCCATGCACTACGGGCCAAAGATAATTCTGTTTTCATCAACGGTCCTGATCATGCCATAAAATAATTCATCTTTGCTCCCTTGGCCGAAGAGAATCCATCGCCATAATCATACCAAAAACTGTCCATCAATGCACTACGGGCCAATGAGGATTTTTCCACATCATTTGTAACATTATGGTCATTATTATACCTAATAATCCCTTGTCATAATCATACCAAGTCCATCTATGCACTACAGGCCACAGATTACTTTCAACAAAATATAAACATGAGGATGATGACAATGATATAAGAATTCAATAAAACAAGTTCAAGAATTAAATTATCCAAGAACTAATAACGTCCAAATTGTCAACATGATATTTCTTTGTAGAGTAAAATTCAATAATGCTCAGAAGAATATTTCCATGAAAAGATACTGGATGAAACGCAAATATCAAGGATATTCCACTAATTTCATGGAGTATAGAAGTCAAAACTTTAACCAACTGAGTATAATAATGAATGGAATAACAAAAGAAATCACCATGAATGTGGTACTTCACATAGACAGGTTATTCCAACAGAATAATAAAAGACAGAACCAGGTTAGGTGTAATACGCACCGACAGGATATTCCAACAGAATAATAAAGAATGGAATAACAACAGAAATTACCATGCATGAGGTACATCGCATAGACATGTTATTCCAACAGAATAATAAATAACGGAACTAGGTCAGGCAAAATTCGCACCGACAGGATGTTCCAACAGAATAATAAAGAATGGAATAACAAGAGAAATCACCATGCATGCGGTACTTCGCATAGCCAGGTTATTCCAACAGAATAATAAATAACGGAACCAGGTCCGGCGAAAAACGCACAAACAAGATATTCCAACAGAATAATAAAGACGGAACCAGGTCCGACATAAAAATCACAGACAGTATATTCCAACAGAATAATAAAGAATGGAATAACAGAAGAATTTCACCAAGTATAGGGTAGCCCGCGTATACAAGTTATTCCAACAGAATAATAAAAAATGGAATAACAGAAGTTCTCTTCATGAATATGAAAAAAAAATACCACTTACCTTATAAAGAAGAAACTGAATATAGAAATAGTGAAGTAGCAGAATACTTTTCTTCTTTCTCTCAATAGTTTCTCTCTCTAGAGTTTCAGTGAATTCGTAAGAAATAATGAAGGAATGAGTTTCTATTTATAGAAGAATGGACTGAATAGTAACTAAATCCTGAACGGTCCAGATTGGTTTACTATAAAATATTCTAATAAAACAAAATCTTTTAAATAAAATATAATATATTCTATTTATAATCTAATAAAACGAATAACTTTATAAAAGTATTCTGTTTATATAAAAAGATTTTTACTATGCAAATACTATGCAAGCACTATGCAAACACTATGCATAATAAAATATAATATATTCTAATTATTGTCTAATAAAACAGATAACTTTATAAAAGTATTCTGTTTTATATAAAAAGATTTTATTATTAGCCTAATAAAACGAATAACTTTATAAAAGTATTATGTTTTATATAAAAAGTTTTTCTGTTTTATTACATTAAAAATACTAATAAAATAAAACTTATATAATATATATATATATATATAACAATCAACAATAATTGAATCAAATAATGTGAGATACTATGCTGCAACTACTGTAGCAATAATTGAACAAAACTAAGTGACTTCTCACGTAAGCATCAATAATCAATACTGTGTGCTACTATGCAACCACACGTATTACGGTACTTTTACTACCGAGTAGTTCAACAGTATTAACGGTAAACTTTCGTCGTTATTTTCATAAAATATTTTTGTCATTTTCTCAATCCGACAATAATTCCGTTGTGGGGTCCACCAATGATTGTGCTATTGTACGAATATTTCCTGCTAAAACGAATATTTCCCGACTAATCGAATATAATACAACAACTTGCATACTTTACAAAATTTATAAATAATACCCACAACTATAACATTATCTCAAATTCACACCATAATATTAAAAAAAATATTTCGAGAAAATTAAATCTTTATTCGTAAAATTTGGGATTTTACAATCTCCCCCTCCTTATGAAATTTCGCCCTCGAAATTTATGTACGTACCTGGTATGCCGAACAGATGAGGACACTTCGTCAGATTCTAACTCTTGAGGTATAACCTTTAAGCGTAGAATATATTCCAGGATTTTAACAGGTACATCTTCATACGTTAAATTATACGCTATCTCGTCTGATTCTAAATCAATAATGTGGTTCGGGTCGTCCATATATTTATTTAACATCGATACGTGAAAAACATTATGAACACGCGACATACTTGACGGTAAAATGAGTCTATAGGCCACAGTTCCTACTCGATCGAGGATTTCAAATGGGCCAATTAAAATCGAGGGTTGAGATTTCATCTCTTCATCGATTCTTGCTTCTAGAATAACGCCCTCTAGAACCTTCTTCTTCACATTCATCAGCTCTGAGTATGTAGATTGAGCGACTTTAACTTTATCGATTAAAGTTGATTCTACTCGTATATTCGTTATCTTCACGTGGGTTCGTATATTCACATTCGTAAATGCATACGATCTTTTACTCAACACGTCAGCTATCACGTTCGCTTTTCCATGATGGTATTGAATGGTATGATCGTAATCTTCAATAGCTCGAGCCAACGTCTTTGGCGGATGTTACGTTCATTTCGGGTGAAGAAAATATCTGAGGGTTTAAGAAATGGGTTTTGTACTGGGGTTAATACAAAATTCAATTTCACGCTCTAGGGGTAGGCTAAGAAGTCTTCAAGAATACGTCAGGAAATTTATTAACAATAGAAATATCATTCACAACTGTGACTCCCATCCAAGACTTGGATAACACGTCACGTTGATACCTATCAACTTGACATCGTTATTCACAATGTCCCCTACGGGAAGTCTGGCTTCGGTGCATTCCACACAAGGAAGTTAACAACGAAAGGACCTGGGGCTCTTTACTTATGGCTTGATATGACAATGATTGACTTCAGTGGTTTGGTTGATTAAATTCGCATAACAGGTTGGTTAGAAATATGAAAGCTAACAACCTTACTAAAATAATGATGAGTAGTTAACCAATCGATTTCTAATATCACATCAAAGGCAAGTATTTTCAAAGAGATAAGATCGACAAGTAACGTGAAAGTGTTGATTTGAATCAAACAAGATTTTGAAATAGTGGAGGTAACAACGGTTTCTCCCAACTGAGTTTCAACAGATAAATCAAAGTCTAACTTCTCTAGAGTTAAATACAAACATTGAACACAACTAAGTGAAATGAAAGAGTGAGTAGAATCGGTATCTAACACGGTATAGACTTCGCAAGAGTTTATGATTAACTTACCCGTGATAATTTTATTCAGGTTCCTCGTCACGGAAAAAAATCTCTCTCTTAAACTACCAGCTTTGGCTTGTCTGGGACATCCTTTGGCATCACCATCCCAGCTGGACTTGACTTTACCATACGACAAAATTGAGCTAGGTGACCTTCTCTTCCACAATTAAAATACGCTTTGGATTGCTGCGTACAGTTTGGACGGATGTGTCCCTCCTGTCCGCATTTGAAACATACAACCGATGGTCGTTCTTCTTCCTTTGAAACGGGTGTTGGTGCTGCTGTCTTTCCATCATTATTGAACCTTCTCTTCTTGAAATTTCCACTCTATTATCTTGGCCATGATTACCACCAAAGTGGTTACCATTCTTGGCATGATAATTTCCCCCACGATGGTTATCATTGTTCTGATGACCGTTGCCACCAGTACGATTATTATCGTGTTGTTGGTCGTTGCCTTTTGGTTGTGCTTACTCATTATCGCGCTCCAATAACATGAGCCCTATCCACAACATCTGAATATAAACAATGTTTATGAAAAATGAGGTATTGACGTATATTGGGTTTCAAACCTCTTAGAAACATTCACGTCATTCGCTCCTCATTATCAACCAAATGGGATGCAAACCGAGACAACTCGACAAACTTAGCCTCGTACTGTGACACGGTCATATTGTTTTGCTCCAGCTTGATGAACTCCACCTCCTTCATGTGATGAATACTTTCGAGAAAGTACTTGTCGTTGAACAGCTCTTGGAACTTCTCCCAAGACATCTTGAGTGTGTCAGTCTGGGTACGTTTTACAGATTCCCACTAGTAATCTGCATCTTCATGCAGCATAAATGTGGCAAATGGAACCTTTTACTCCCCTGAGCATCCCAAGACATCAAATATCTTGGTGATCTTCTTTAACCACGTCTCTGCCTTAAGTGGTTCTGGCTTTCCTAAAAACTCCAGTGGTTCAAGCTCCTTGAACTGCTTAGCGGTGACCGACCGTGGGTTGCCATTATTTCCACATATATTTTGAACAGGAGTCTCTCTTACCTGTTGTTGCATGAATTGCATAAAGCCTCTGAACATTCCATCGTTCATCATTTGTTAAGGGTTGTTGTTTACAGGAGGATTATCGCCTTCCTGTTGCACATTATCCTGATTATTGACCTGTGGAGACTCAACGGTCTCCTGTGCTCTATTGATGTTCTCAACATTCTCGGATGTCATTTTCAAATACTTCCACAAAATAAGGGTTAATTAACATATCACATATTATCCCTATACTTTGACAGACCAATTAAATACCAAATAAACTTATGTAGGTCATACTGGCGAAGGAATTTCCCGTCTCTCCCCTCTTAATTCTTGTCTCATATCTCAGCTAGGGATCATATCCCTAAGCTTTAATACCAACTAGTGACGCCCCCAAAATAGGTATACATCACCCATCTTGAGTCGCCAAATACATGGTACAAAATTCAAATACAACTTAATTATACAACAGTTGTGTAAACAATACGAAAAAACATAGCCGAGAGTTTTAATAAGAATATTGTCATCTAGACAATATCAACACTCAAAGGAGTCCTCATTACATTTATTGTCACACTATTTAACAGAATAGTGAGGACTACTAATGCTATCATCTGGACCGTCACTCTGTTCCCCTACTCATCCCAGCTATATTCTCATTTCATAAAGAGAACAGTGAAAGAAAGGGTGAGCTCAACTAGCCTAGTAAGAAATATTATGACTAAAATAATGCAGAATAAATTATCATTAGTCTTCAACAATGTTAAACTGATAAAATATAATAGACATCAAGTTTAACTGTAGCGGAACAAGCAATCCATTAGAAGAGTCAAGTAGAGAATAAAATCTACTATCTTCTATGATTTAAAAAGTTTTTCATCACTTTTATCGCTGGAACTCAGCTTAATAAATAATTCACATCATCAATTCATCCCTGCACTACAAGCCAAGGATATTATTTAGTATCACGACCACGAATTATCCAAGCACTATAGGCCAATGATAATTGTGTTTTCATCAACAGTCCTGATCATGCCATAAAATAATTCATCTTTGCTCCCTTGGCCGAAGAGAATCCATAGCCATAATCATACCTAAAACTGTCCATCAATGCACTACGGGCCAAAGAGGACTTTTTCCACATCATTTGTAACATTACGGTCATGATTATACCGAATAATCCCTTGTCATAATCATACCAAGTCCATCTATGCACTACAGGCCACAGATTTCTTTCAACAAAATATAAACATGAGGATGATGACAATGATATAAGAATTCAATAAAACAAGTTCAAGAATTAAATTATCCAAGAACTAATAACGTCCAAATTGTCAACATGATATTTCTTTGTAGAGTAAAATTCAAGAATGCTTAGAAGAATATTTCCATGAAAAGATACTGGATAAACGCAAATATCAAGGATATTCCACTAATTTCATGGAGTATAGAAGTCAAAACTTTAACCAACTGAGTATAATAATGAATGGAATAACAAAAGAAATCACCATGAATGCGGTACTTCGCATAGACAGGTTATTCATGTGACAACCCGAGAAATTAGACAATTTATAAAAATCTTAAATGATTGATTTAAGGTCAAATAATAAACCTAGATAGAAAATAAGTGTATGCGTTTGATTTTATTAGGATGGAATTTTGAGGATTTCAAAATTCTGTGAAGGATTTAGGTGAATTATTCAAGATTTAGGATTTATGAGAATATATTTTGTGTTTATGGTAGTGTATGTGTTCAGAATGTGGTTAAGGGTCAAGGGTTGACCAGATTAATTATATATGTAACAAACCCTAGGTATATATTAAGAACGTCAATGTTCTGTTAGAAAATCCTAACGTCTGATGAGAAACCATAGAATTAGTTCTGGAAACCCTAGTTTCAGTTCCGGGAATCCGAAACACTAAAATCATGATATGAATATGGTGATTAAGTTAGAAAATCCTAAAGATATGTTCAGAAACCCTAATTTGGGAAAATCAAAGGCTAAATATAATGGCTTATGTATTTTGATAATATATTAGAGATAACCCTAATTGCTAAATTAGAAACTCTAATGCTATGTATAAAATCCTAAGGATTAAAAAGTTGTGTGTAAGGAATATGAACATTAGGTAATGGTTTATATTTGTTTATTATATAAACAAACAAAAGAAACTAGTGTAACCCTAATTATATATATTAGGAATGAAGGATTTAATAACTTAAGGGTTATGGAAAAAGAGAATTGTGGTATTTAGAATATTTACTACTTCTAGGAGATTTATTTTATACATCTCAAATGATTAATTTTATAACCTAATTATAGCAAATCTAATTGGGTTAAGGAAATAAGTGTGCATGAGAAAGGATTGGTGTTATAATTGATGAAGTAAAAACCCTAATTAAACGATTTGGGTTGAATAAGAATTTAAGGTATTGAATTATATATATTATGGCTCAAGAGTTGACCCAATTTATTTGGTGGAGGAGTCCAAGTTATTAGCTAATTAATTTCAAGCTCAAAAGATGGAAGTGGTAGCCAAATTTTTAGCCCAATTGTGGAGGAACACTTTAGACTTTTGGTACACTAGATATTACATTAAAAAGTGAAGCTAGGTTTTCAAAGTGTAGAAAATCCTAATTTTCTTAGTCTTGATATTATTTAACCATGTGGTTGATGCTTGTTTGATGAAATAAAAAACTTTGTTTCTAAACTCAAAAAGCCATGTATATACATGTTGATGAGTGTATCATGTTTAGATCTAACCATATTGGGTGTTGATTTTGGTTGGAATCAAAGGAAGAGAAAAATGGAATTTTCCTAAAAAATTAAACTTTTAAAAAGTGTGATCAAGCTTTTGGATCTTTGAAATCTATGATGAATATATATGATTTATGTTCTTGGGATGCTAGATATATGTGTTAAGGGTAAAATCCCTTTGGAATTACTCAAATAGGTTGAAAAATGACCAAGTTATGGGATTTCTCCCAAACTACACAAAGTTAAGAAAACTGTTAAAAGGACAGTTTTGTAACAGCCACTTCCAGGCTAAATTCCGGGATCTTAACATATCCAAATATAGATTGTTATATATGAAAACTATAGTTCGAAAAGATATGAACCCAACAAAATTGACGGATCATTAATCGGAGTTATAGATTTCATTCTATTTAAGTTTTGGTGAAGGACTCCAAAACTGCCAAAGAGCAAAAAGTTTCTGCCCAAAATTTTCCGGGGGCTGTTTTGGAAATTTATTTAATGAGAAAACTTCCAGGCTTTTGGAAAATGAAAATATATGGTATTATGTAGCTCGTGTCCAAAAATGAGTTGATTCCGAGTTAAAACGACCTCGTTATGATCGTTCTAATTTTTGTGATTTTCCGACGGAAATTGCTATAAACGGAGTTCTACAACTCCGATTGCCACGAATTTAAAATGGAGTATCACGTTAATATATATAAGGTTATGCCAAAAGATGGACATTACTGGAGTTAAGCACGAGGATAGCTAATTTCTTAAGCTACGCACTAGAAATGATTTTTGAAAAATATTAAAGGAAGTTAGAAAATTATGGAAAAATAATTTTTATGCCTGAAATATGTGTATATATGTTTGACCAAAGGATAGGAGAATAATTCACTGATTTGGTATTTTCGTGATACGGATATAGAATACAGTTTGCTGGATTGGAAAACAGTTTGCTGAATTAAAAATGTGTTGAATCCGGTTTGCTGGATTGAGGTTTAAATTGATGGATTTGGAATTCAAGTTGCTGAATTATAAATTTGGTTGTTAGATATAGAATCCAGGGTGCTGGATTAGTGTTTGCCTTATTACATGTTAACGAATAACTTATGAAATGAAAAAATGAGTGTTAAATCATATAAATGTGATTCTATGGCATGGTTAAGTGCTTAAGAAGAGTTTAACTGAACTTAAATTCGAGTGTTGACCGACTAGACCATCGGGATGTTAGAATTATGTCAGTTTTAAGTCAGACTGAAATAGTCTAACTGATACTATGTCTTATGTGAATTATAGACTGATATGGTTATGTGGTAATGTGTTTAGGTTATTCTGTGGATATAAATATAACAGTATTATACTGTGATGATATTATTCTAATTATTGAAGATCTATATTATTAATATTAGGTCTTCGGGTAAAGCGTTATAAACTATGTTGCGGTAATCAACGGTTCAGGCAAGTTTTCTTTTACTTAACTCTAATAAGAGTAGTTTCTTCAAGCTTATGGTTAATCATTGCTGATTGCCATGAAATTTGTACTCTGTACTTCTTACATGTATAAGTCAGGTATGAAAGGCTGATCACCTTCATTACCAGTTGGTTCAGAAATGTTTGTTCATCTAAAATACTTGTTCAGTCAAAAGTTTGTTCGTGCTAGTTCTCAATTATATTGATGAATTATAGCAAGCTCATTATTCATACTCTTCAATCATGATATATCGTTATATTGTTGTATATAAACTTGCTGGGCAACTTTTACGCTCACCCTTGCTATATCATGATAAAACATTGCAGATAAAGCGAATGCGTTCGGATACAGGAAAAGATAATACCAAGTTCAGCTTGGGATATAAAGTGCGGCTATCTTGTAATAGCATATTTTGATAAATGTGTTGTATTTTAGATAGTTTATGAATTGTGTATAAGTTAAGGTTACTCGATTTTGGGGAAAAGTGTGTAATGTAATGTATAAACAATTTATGTTTATATCTTCCGCAAACAGTTATAGAAATAGTATACCGGATCCGAGGTGATTTGGGGCTCGGATTCGGGGCTACTACAGTTGGTATCAAAGTTGTTGGTTATGAAGCTTAGGTAGTAATACTTGAGATCAATAACCGCAGTGATTAGGATAAGACTAACTCAAATAGAGTTAATTGGTCGGTAAGATTCAAACACGAATCTCGGCGAGTGTAAAGCACAGAGTTCTCTAACTCTGATAATAAAGTTGAACAGTAATGGTGAATAGATCGAGTCTAAAAGACTGAAAGTGCAGTGATAAGAGATCATAAAACAAAACGATCAATGCATAGAATTGAATCGTAATATATACGATAAGGTCACCCCGTGATCTGATAAGGTTATGATGTGGGAAAAGAATCAATCTGATGATTGAAAAGTTTACAACAAGATGTTGTGTATCAGTTGTACTTTGAAATTGTACTATGAAAACTCATGAAAGAGTTATGGATTATGAATACGGATTAAATAAAATTCGTGTTGAAAAAGGGGGTTAAGGTTAGGTGGGGATTTCAATTGAGGACTCGTGTCAGCCGCTGAGTTGTATGATTCTTTGTATGGGCGAGGAATTTGTACTTGGTTTTAGAATCACTTAGCTTCCTGGTCGATGTAGTGGTTAGGTTGACCAATTCTTTGTATGGGCGGGGAATTGTTCACTTAGCTTCCTATATTGATTAGTGGCCGAGTTTGGTTTGACAACAACTTAGTTTCTGGCATTGATAATCATTGAAATGTTTGTGTCGCGTTATTTGATATATGCGTGTTAAGAGGGTGATTCCTTTCTCATGTGTATAACAGATAGATAAGTCATAAGCAGAGAATATAGGTTTAAGTACGAGTTCTTAAAACTCATACTTATGTGACATTCTTGATTCATAGTTATATGAAATGTTTATGAGCCCCTCAGCGAATGGACGCCAAAGGTCTGTCTAGGAAAGTTCTTAAACTCATATAATTGTGGCCAGGTTATGAACTCATAAGTGTGGTTTTATGAACTGGGTATAGTTGTGTGTGAATGGAGTGTTAAGGATTATAGGAACAGATAGATTGTTAAGCATATGATCATTAGTGGAGATTTAGGTTTCCTAAACCCCTAGCTTTGCTAAACCTCAAATTTATGACATCGAGCTAAATACGCACTATGTGCCTTTTAAAAAAAATTATTTTTTTTATTTATCACTTATGTACCATGTGACCTGGTGCAGAGATGATAAAAAATGATGGAGTTATCAATGCAGAATTACTTGGTGTTGGATGTGATCTAAGGATCGCCAGTCCACTACAGTATGATGTAGTATAATAAAGTCACAAAATGACGAAATCCTCAACGGACTGTTAAATACAATGCGGCATCATGACGTCATTCTCAAAAATGTTTATTGAAAGAAATTTTCCAAACCAAATTGTTTTACTGTGGAATCAAATAAGACTGAGGTAAAATTTTTGTGCCTTTGGCAGTGATGGGAAAACAGATAAAATCAGTACTTGGCCAGTACAGGGCATATCGGGCTAATCACCCTTTGTGTCCGTAAGTAATGAATTTCCATAAAACCTTTGCGAAAATTACAAACAAACAGTCTATACGATTCCTCAGCACAGTTTTAAAATTTTTACCCTTGTGAGTGGTGTATTGGGTAGCATGTGAATTATGTGTGAATGGTGTAAGGTGCACGGTGTAAGGTGTAAGGTGAATTTCGGGGACGAAATTCTTAGAAGGAGAGGTGAATGTGACAACCCGAGAAATTAGACAATTTATGAAAATCTTAAATGATTGATTTAAGGTCAAATAATAAACCTAGATAGAAAATAAGTGTATGCGTTTGATGTTATTAGGATGGAATTTTGAGGATTTCAAAATTCTATGAAGGATTTAGGTGAATTATTCAAGATTAAGGATTTATGAGAATATGTTTTGTGTTTATGGTTGTGTATGTGTTCAGAATGTAGTTAAGGGTCAAGGGTTGACCAGATTAATTATATATGTGTCAAACCCTAGGTATATATTAAGAACGTCAATGTTCTGTTAGAAAACCCTAACGTCTGATGAGAAACCCTAGAATCAGTTCTGGAAACCCTAGTTTCAGTTCCGGGAATCCGAAACACTAAAATCATGATATGAATATGGTGATTAAGTTAGAAAATCCTAACGATATGTTCAGAAACCCTAATTTGGGAAAATCAAAGGCTAAATATAATGGCTTATGTATTTTGATAATATATTAGAGATAACCCTAATTGCTAAATTAGAAACTCTAATGCTATGTATAAAATCCTAAGGATTAAAAAGTTGTGTGTAAGGAATATGAACATTAGGTAATGGTTTATATTTGTTTATTATATAAACAAACAAAAGAAACTAGTGTAACCCTAATTATATATATTAGGAATGAAGGATTTAATAACTTAAGGGTTATGGAAAAAGAGAATTGTGGTATTTAGAATATTTACTACTTCTAGGAGATTTATTTTATACATCTCAAATGATTAATTTTATAACCTAATTATAGCAAATCTAATTGGGTTAAGGAAATAAGTGTGCATGAGCAAGGATTGGTGTTATAATTGATGAAGTAAAAACCCTAATTAAACGATTTGGGTTGAATAAGAATTTAAGGTATTGAATTATATATATTATGGCTCAAGAGTTGACCCAATTTATTTGGTGGAGGAGTCCAAGTTATTAGCTAATTAATTTCAAGCTCAAAAGATGGAAGTGGTAGCCAAATTTTTAGCCCAATTGTGGAGGAACACTTTAGACTTTTGGTACACTAGATATTACATTAAAAAGTGAAGCTAGGTTTTCAAAGTGTAGAAAATCCTAATTTTCTTAGTCTTGATATTATTTAACCATGTGGTTGATGCTTGTTTGATGAAATAAAAAACTTTGTTTCTAAACTCAAAAAGCCATGTATATACATGTTGATGAGTGTATCATGTTTAGATCTAACCATATTGGGTGTTGATTTTGGTTGGAATCAAAGGAAGAGAAAAATGGAATTTTCCTAAAAAATTAAACTTTTAAAAAGTGTGATCAAGCTTTTGGATCTTTGAAATCTATGATGAATATATATGATTTATGTTCTTGGGATGCTAGACATATGTGTTAAGGGTAAAATCCCTTTGGAATTACTCAAATAGGGTGAAAAATGACCAAGTTATGGGATTTCTCCCAAACTACACAAAGTTAAGAAAACTGTTAAAAGGACAGTTTTGTAACAGCCACTTCCGGGCTAAATTCCGGGATCTTAACATATCCAAATATGGATTGTTATATATGAAAACTATAGTTCGGAAAGATATGAACCAAAAAAAATTGACGGATCATTAATCGGAGTTATATATTTCATTCTATTTAAGTTTTGGTGAAGGACTCAAAACTGCCAAAGTGCAAAAAGTTTCTGCCCAAAATTTTCCGGGGGCTGTTTTGGAAATTTATTTAATGAGAAAAATTCCAGGCTTTTGGAAAATGAAAATATATTGTATTATGTAGCTCGTGTCCAAAAATTAGTTGATTCTGAGTTAAAACGACCTCGTTATGACCGTTCTAATTTTTGTGATTTTCCGACGGAAATTACTATAAACGGAGTTCTACAACTCCGATTTCCACGAAATTTAAAATGGAGTATCACGTTAACATATATAAGGTTATGCCAAAAGATGGGCATTACTGGAGTTAAGCACGAGGTAGCTAATTTCTTAAGCTACGCACTAGAAATGATTTTTGAAAAATACTAAAGGAAGTTAGAAAATTATGGAAAAATAATTTTTATGCATGAAATATGTGTATATATGTTTGACCAAAGGATAGGAGAATAATTCACTGATTTGGTATTTTCGTGATACGGATATAGAATACAGTTCGCTGGATTGGAAAACAGTTTGCTGAATTGAAAATGTGTTGAATCCGGTTTGCTGGATTGAGGTTTAAATTGATGGATTTGGAATTCATGTTGCTGAATTATAAATTTGGTTGTTAGATATAGAATCCAGGGTGCTGGATTAGTGTTTGTCTTATTACATGTTAACGAATAACTTATGAAATGAAAAAAAGAGTGTTAAATCATATAAATGTGATTCTATGGCATGGTTAAGTGCTTAAGCAGAGTTTAACTGAACTTAAATTCGAGTGTTGACCGACTAGACCGTCGGGATGTTAGAATTATGTCAGTTTTAAGTCAGACTGAAATAGTCTAACTGATACTATGTCTTATATGAATTATAGACTGATATGGTTATGTAGTAATGTGTTTAGGTTATTCTATGGATATAAATATAACAGTATTATACTGTAATGATATTATTCTAATTATTGAAGATCTATATTATTAATATTAGGTCTTCGGGTAAAGCGTTATAAATTGTGTTGCGGTAATCACCAGTTCAGGCAAGTTTTCTTTTACTTAACTCTAATAAGAGTAGTTTCTTCAAGCTTATGGTTAATCATTGCTGATTGCCATGAAATTTGTACTCTGTACATCTTGCATGTATAAGTCAGGTATGAAAGGCTGATCACCTTCATTACCAGTTGGTTCAGAAATGTTTGTTCATGTAAAATACTTGTTCAGTCAAAAGTTTGTTCGTGCTAGTTCTCAATTATATTGATGAATTATAGCAAGCTCATTATTCATACTCTTCAATCATGATATATTGTTATATTGTTGTATATAAACTTGCTGGGCAACTTTTATGCTCACCTTGCTATATCATGATAAAACATTGCAGATAAAGCGAATGCGTTCGGATACAGGAAAAGATAATACCAAGTTCAGCTTGGGATATAAAGTGCGGCTATCTTGTAATAGCGTATTTTGATAAATGTGTTGTATTTTAGATAGTTTATGAATTGTGTATAAGTTAAGGTTACTCGATTTTGGGGAAAAGTGTGTAATGTAATGTATAAACAATTTATGTTTATATCTTCCGCAAACAGTTATAGAAATAGTATACCGGATCCGAGGCGATTTGGGGCTCGGATTCGGGGCTACTACAGTTGGTATCAAAGTTGTTGGTTATGAAGCTTAGGTAGTAATACTTGAGATCAATAACCGCAGTGATTAGGATAAGACTAACTCAAATAGAGTTAATTGGTCGGTAAGATTCAAAGACGAATCTCGGCGAGTGAAAAGCACAGAGTTCCCTAACTCTGTTAATAAAGTTGAACAGTAATGGTGAATAGATCGAGTCTAAAAGACTGAAAGTGCAGTGATAAGAGATCGTAAAACAAAACTGATCAATGCATAGAATTGAATCGTAATATATACGATAAGGTCACCCCGTGATCTGATAAGGTTATGATGTGGGAAAAGAATCAATCTGATAATTGAAAAGTTTACAGCAAGATGTTGTGTATCAGTTGTACTATGAAATTGTACTATGAAAACTCATGAAAGAGTTATGGATTATGAATACGGATTAAATAAAATTCGTGTTGAAAAAGGGGGTTAAGGTTAGGTGGGGATTTCAATTGAGGACTCGTGTCAGCCGCTGAGTTGTATGATTCTTTGTATGGGCGGGGAATTTGTACTTGGTTTTAGAATCACTTAGCTTCCTGGTCGGTGTAGTGGTTAGGTTGACCAATTCTTTATATGGGCGGGGAATTGTTCACTTAGCTTCCTATATTGATTAGTGGCCGAGTTTGGTTTGACAACCACTTAGTTTCTGGCATTGATAATCATTGAAATGTTTGTGTCGCGTTATTTGTTATATGCGTGTTAAGAGGGTGATTCCTTTCTCATGTGTATAACAGATAGATAGGTCATAAGCATAGAATATAGGTTTAAGTACGAGTTCTTAAAACTCATACTTATGTGACATTCTTGATTCATAGTTATATGAAATATTTATGAGCCCCTCAGCGAATGGACGCCAAAGGTCTGTCTAGGAAAGTTCTTAAACTCATATAATTGTGGCCAGGTTATGAACTCATAAGTGTGGTTTTATGAACTGGGTATAGTTGTGTGTGAATGGAGTGTTAAGGATTATAGGAACAGATAGATTGTTAAGAATATGATCATTAGTGGAGATTTAGGTTTCCTAAACCCCTAGCTTTGCTAAACCTCAAATTTATGACATCGAGCTAAATACGCACTATGTGCCTTTTAAAAAAAATTATTTTTTTTATTTATCACTTATGTACCATGTGACCTGGTGCAGAGATGATAAAAAAATGATAGAGTTATCAATGCAGAATTACTTGGTGTTGGATGTGATCTAAGGATCGCCAGTCCACTACAGTATGATGTAGTATAATAAAGTCACAAAATGACGAAATCCTCAACGGACTGTTAAATACAATGCGGCATCATGACGTCATTCTCAAAATTGTTTATTGAAAGAAATTTTCCAAACCAAATTGCTTTACTGTGGAATCAAATAAGACTGAGGTAAAATTTTTGTGCCTTTGGCAGTGATGGGAAAACAGATAAAATCAGTACTTGGCCAGTACAGGGCATATCGGGCTAATCACCCTTTGTGTCTGTAAGTAATGACGGTTTGTGGATGAATTTCCATAAAACCTTTGCGAAAATTACAAACAAACAGTCTATACGATTCCTCAGCACAGTTTTAAAATTTTTACCCTTGTGAGTAGTGTATTGGGTAGCATGTGAATTATGTGTGAATGGTGTAAGGTGCACGGTGTAAGGTGTAAGGTGAATTTCGGGGACGAAATTCTTAGAAGGAGAGGTGAATATGACAACCCGAGAAATTAGACAATTTATGAAAATCTTAAATGATTGATTTAAGGTCAAATAATAAACCTAGATAGAAAATAAGTGTATGCGTTTGATGTTATTAGGATGGAATTTTGAGGATTTCAAAATTCTGTGAAGGATTTAGGTGAATTATTCAAGATTAAGGATTTATGAGAATATATTTTGTGTTTATGGTTGTGTATGTGTTCAGAATGTGGTTAAGGGTCAAGGGTTGACCAGATTAATTATATATGTGTCAAACCCTATGTATATATTAAGAACGTCAATGTTCTGTTAGAAAACCCTAACGTCTGATGAGAAACCCTAGAATCAGTTCTGGAAACCCTAGTTTCATTTCCGAGAATCCGAAACACTAAAATCATGATATGAATATGGTGATTAAGTTAGAAAATCTTAACAATATGTTCAGAAACCCTAATTTGGGAAAATCAAAGGCTAAATATAATGGCTTATGTATTTTGATAATATATTAGAGATAACCCTAATTGCTAAATTAGAAACTCTAATACTATGTATAAAATCCTAAGGATTAAAAAGTTTTGTGTAAGGAATATGAACATTAGGTAATGGTTTATATTTGTTTATTATATAAACAAACAAAAGAAACTAGTGTAACCCTAATTATATATATTAGGAATGAAGGATTTAATAACTTAAGGGTTATGGAAAAAGAGAATTGTGGTATTTAGAATATTTACTACTTCTAGGAGATTTATTTTATACATCTCAAATGATTAATTTTATAACCTAATTATAGCAAATCTAATTGGGTTAAGGAAATAAGTATGCATGCGCAAGGATTGGTGTTATAATTGATGAAGTAAAAACCCTAATTAAACGATTTGGGTTGAATAAGAATTTAAGGTATTGAATTATATATATTATGGCTCAATAGTTAACCCAATTTATTTGGTGGAGGAGTCCAAGTTATTAGCTAATTAATTTCAAGCTCAAAAGATGGAAGTGGTAGCCAAATTTTTAGCCCAATTGTGGAGGAACACTTTAGACTTTTGGTACACTAGATATTACATTAAAAAGTGAATCTAGGTTTTCAAAGTGTAGAAAATCCTAATTTTCTTAGTCTTCATATTATTTAATCTTGTGGTTGATGCTTGTTTGATGAAATAAGAAACTTTGTTTCTAAACTCAAAAGCCATGTATATACATGTTGATGAGTGTATCATGTTTAGATCTAACCATATTTGGTGTTGATTTTGGTTGGAATCAAAGGAAGAGAAAAATGGAATTTTCCGGAAAAGTTAAACTTTTAAAAAGTGTGATCAAGCTTTTGGATCTTTGAAATCTATGTTGAATATATATGATTTATGTTCTTGGGATGCTAGATATATATGTTAAGGGTAAAATCCCTTTGGAATTACTCAAATAGGTTGAAAAATGACCAAGTTATGGGATTTCTCCCAAACTACACAAAGTTAAGAAAACTGTTAAAAGGACAATTTTGTAACAACCAATTCCGGGCTAAATTCCAGGAGCTTAACATATCCAAATATGGATTGTGATATATGAAAACTATAGTTCGAAAAGATATGAACCCAACAAAATTGACGGATCTTTAATCGGAGTTATAGATTTCATTCTATTTAAGTTTTGGTGAAGGACTCCAAAACTGCCAATGTGCAAAAAGTTTCTGCCCAAAGTTTTCCGGGGGCTGTTTTAGAAATTTATTTAAAGAGAAAAATTCCAGGCTTTTGTAAAATAAAAATATATGGTATTATGTAGATCGTGTCCAAAAATGAGCTGATTCCGAGTTAAAACGACCAAGTTATGACCGTTCTAATTTTTGTGATTTTTCCGACGGAAATTACTATAAATGGAGTTCTACAACTCCGATTGCCACGAAATTTAAAATGGTGTATCACGTTAAAATATATAAGGTTATGCCAAAAGATGGGCATTACTGGAGTTAAGCACGAAGTAGCTAATTTCTTAAGCTACGCACTAGAAATGACTTTTGAAAAATACTAAAGTAAGTTAGAAAATTATGAAAAAATACTTTTTATGCATGAAATATGTGTATATATGTTTGACCAAATGATAGGAGAATAATTCACTGATTTGGTATTTTTGTGATATGGATATAGAATACAGTTTGCTGGATTGGAAAACAGTTTGCTGAATTAAAAATGTGTTGAATCCGATTTGCTGGATTGAGGTTTAAATTGATGGATTTGGAATTCAAGTTGCTGAATTATAAATTTGGTTGTTAGATATAGAATCCAAGGTGCTGGATTAGTGTTTGCCTTATTACATGTTAACGAATAACTTATGAAATGAAAAAGCGAGTGTTAAATCATATAAATGTGATTCTATGGCATAGTTAAGTGCTTAAGCAGAGTTTAACTGAAATTAAATTCGAGTGTTGACCGACTAGACCGTCAGGATGTTAGAATTATGTCAGTTTTAAGTCAGACTGAAATAGTCTAACTGATACTATGACTTATGTGAATTATAGACTGATATGGTTATGTGGTAATGTGTTTAGGTTATTCTGTGGATATACATATAACAGTATTATACTATGATGATATTATTCTAATTATTGAAGATCTATATTATTAATATTAGGTCTTCGGGTAAAGCGTTATAAATTGCGTTGTGGTAATCAACGGTTCAGGCAAGTTTTCTTTTACTTAACTCTAATAAGAGTAGTTTCTTCAAGCTTATGGTTAATCATTGTTGATTGCCATGAAATTTGTACTTTGTACATCTTGCATGTATAAGTCAGATATGAAAGGCTGATCACCTTCATTACCAGTTGGTTCAGAAATGTTTGTTCATGTAAAATACTTGTTCAGTCAAAAGTTTGTTCGTGCTAGTTCTCAATTATATTGATGAATTATAGCAAGCTAATTATTCATACTCTTCAATCATGATATATCGTTATATTGTTGTATATAAACTTGCTGGGCAACTTTTATGCTCACCCTTGCTATATCATGATAAAACATTGCAGATAAAGCGAATGCGTTCGGATACAGGAAAAGATAATACCAAGTTCAGCTTGGGATATAAAGTGCGGCTATCTTGTAATAGCGTATTTTGATAAATGTGTTGTATTTTAGATAGTTTATGAATTGTGTATAAGTTAAGGTTACTCGATTTTGGGGAATAGTGTGTAATGTAATGTATAAACAATTTATGTTTATATCTTCCGCAATTAGTGAAAGAAATAGTGAACCAGATCCGAGGTGATTTGGGGCCCGGATTCGGGGCTACTACAATTCCAACAGAATAAAAAGAGACAGAACCATGTTATTCGTAATACGCACCGACAAGATATTTCAACAGAATAATAAAGAATGGAATAACAACAGAAATTACCATGCATGCGGTACGTCGCATAGACGGGTTATTCCAACAGAATAATAAATAATAGAACCAGGTCATGCGAAATTCGCACCGACAGGATGTTCCAACAGAATAATAAAGAATGGAATAACAAGAGAAATCACCATGCATGCGGTACTTCGCATAGCCAGGTTATTCCAACAGAATAATAAATAACGGAACCAGGTCCGGCGAAAAATGCACAAACAGGATATTCCAACAGAATAATAAAGACGAAACCATGTCCGACATAAAATGCACAGACATGATATTACAACAGAATAATAATGTAACTACCCCCTTCCCGAAAAGGAAAGGGAGGTCACGTGCAAAGCACAACAAACCTCAAAATAAGTGAACAGAGCACTAACAACTTCAAAATATAGTAATAATGATATCTATCAATGAAGTATTAATTACAATTCTCCAACTAGAGTCAAAATAATCAAAACTTAAAAATTGAAACAACCTAGATCGATGGTCAAAGACAACTCTCTCATCACACTAGCCCTGAAACACCCCTGCAAACCTACCAGAAGAAAAACACATCATGAGCCAATTGCCTAGTACGGATACAGATATACAAAAGATAAACAACTGATATACGAAAACAACTGAGACAAAATTTGATTTGTTCGTTTTGTTCCTCGTTTCTAATTTCTATTATTATTTCACATAATTATTTCTTGTGAAATTGATGTATTTATTTCATTTTGGAGTTGACACATTGGACTCGTAATTGTACTCTTTGAATTAGGATATCATGTTCAGTATTTATTTTTGATAATTGTAGAGCGGTACATGTTGTTACCTTATTTTGAGACCTTGTGACCATAATTTGATTTGGTTCAACATGTACATATAGAACCCCTTTTGTTAGTATTATGTCGCATGTGTTGTGACATGGTATTTTATTAGAATATACTGTAGGGTATACCTGAGCTATAACCACCTGTGGGGGTACCACAGGCATGTCGTCTTGGCACGAGAGGCATGACACTTTCCGTGGCGGTGTGATTAGTCCACGGCGTCTCCATTTTGGGCTCCGGAGTAAATGGGCCATTTGGTGTTTTGTTGTGGGAGGCGTATGAGTTAACCCTAGTTTTCTGTTCTGCGAATTGGTGATGTTGTGCCAAACACACCTATCCGATTTGCATACATTTGGATTCGTGGTCCAATGTGTGATTGCCTGTGTGGCATTGTTTCGATGTGCATGTGTGGCATTATTTTGATTTGCCTGTGTGGCATTAGTTTGACTTGCCTGTGTGGCATTATTTTTACTTGCCTGTGTGGTAAGGTATATTTTTGAGCTCACTTGGTATAAAATGACCCCAGCCATTTGTTTCAGCCTATTATTTTATTGTATTAGTTTTGTTTGTTTCTGTTCAGTTCAATTCATTGAGTTAGTTACTTCAGTTCGTTATTTCTTTATTCGTCTATTAGTTTTGTCAATTCTGTTGATTCAGATATATATTTCATTCAGATCTTTGGAGATTATATTTTCGTCCGTATTCACACTTGAGGCTTTGTTCAGTATTTTGTCTCAGTTATTTTCGTATATCAGTTGTTTATCTTTTATATATATGTATCCGTACTGGGCAATTGGCTCATGCTGTGTTTTTCTTCCGGCAGGTTTGCAAGGGTGTTTCAGGGCTAGTGTGATGAGAGAGTTGTCTTTGACCATCGATCTAGGTTGTTTCGATTTTTAAGTTTTGATTATTTTGACTCTAGTTGGAGAATTGTAATTAATACTTCATTGATAGATATCATTATTACATATTTTGAAGTTGTTAGTGCTCTGTTCACTTATTTTGAGGTTTGTTGTGCTTTGCACGTGACCTCCCTTTCCTTTTCGGGAAGGGGGTGTTACAAATAAAGAATGGAATAACAGAAGAATTTCACCAAGTATAGGGTAGCCCGCGTATACAGGTTATTCGAACAGAATAATTAAGAATGGAATAATAGAAGTTCTCTTCATGAATATGAAAAAAAAAATACCTCTTACCTTATAAAGAAGAAACTGGATATAGAATTAGTGAAGTAGTAGAATACTTTTCTTCTTTCTCTCTATAGTTTCTCTCTCTAGAGTTTCAGCGAATTCGTAAAAAATAATGAAGGAATGAGCTTCTATTTATAGAAGAATGGACTGAATAGTAACTAATTCCTGAACAGTCTAGATTGATTTACTTTTAAACGGACGGTCCGGATTGGCTTACTATAAAATATTCTAATAAAACAAAATCTTTTAAATAAAATATAATATATTCTATTTATAATCTAATAAAATGAATAACTTTATAAAAGTATTCTGTTTTATATAAAAAGATTTTTACTATACAAACACTATGCAAACACTGTGCTTAATAAAATATAATATATTCTAATTATTGTCTAATCAAACAGATAACTTTATAAAAGTATTCTGTTTTATATAAAAAGATTTTACTATTATCCTAATAAAACGAATAACTTTATAAAAATATTCTGTTTTATATAAAAAGTTTTTCTGGTTTATTACATTAATAATACTAATAAAACAAAACTTATATATATATAAATATATATATATAACAATCAACAATAATTGAATCAATTACCGTGAGATACTATGCAGCAACTACTGTAGCAATAATTGAACAAAACTGAGTGACTTCTCACGTAAGCATCAATAATCAATACCGTGTGCTACTATGCAACCACACGTATTACTGTACTTTTACTACCGAGTAGTTTAACAGTATTAATGGTAAACTTCTGCCGTTATTTTCATAAAATATTTTTGTCGTTTTCTCAATCCGGCAATAATTCCTTTGTGGGGTCCACCAATGATTGTGCCGTGGTACGAATATTCCCTGCTAAAACGAATATTCCCCGACCAATTGAATATAATACAACAAATTGCATACTTTGCAAAATTTATAAATATTATCCACAACTATAACATTATCTCAAATTCACACCATAATATTAAAAAAAAATATTTCGAGAAAATTAAATCTTTATTCATAAAATTTGGGATTTTACAAGTAGAATTCATCTAAATAATTGAATTCTGCATGGGCGGACTTATTGGCCTGGGGAAATCAGTCAGGGCAGATTTATCTGTAAATTAACATTTAATTTTGTTTTCCTGGCATCAGATTGATCTGAAACGCAACCTTGAACTAAGTGAATGAACTTAGGCACTGATTCATCTTCCCTAGACCACAATGTTATACCATTCTCCTTCCACATCACTTGCATGAGAGCCATAAGCCCATCCTTGAAACGCTTAGCTCGTCCTCTTATCACAGGTCCAACTGGAACTTGCACCGGGTCTGATTCAAGACCTCTATTTGAATATAAGCGAGTCATGACCTCATCACATCCGCTAAAGTCTTTCTTTTAAAGACCCATATGCACCCAATAGGCTTAATGCCTTTAGGTGATGAAACCAAAGTCTATACTTGGTTCTCATACATGGAGACCATCTTGAATTTCATGGCTTCTAGCCATTTCTCTAAGTCTTTACTACACATAGCATGTTCGTAATTTAATGAATCATAATCATTCATGATGTGTACCTCATCATAATCCTCTATGACAAATACATACCTCTCAGGTATCTTCAGTACTCTTCCAGATTTACAAATAAGGTGTGGTACAGTAGGTTCTTCCACTTAGTCAGGTACCTGAATTTGATCCGTAGTAATTTGTGGTTCTTAAATTTTTTCAATATATATTTTACTCCCACTAACCCCTTCAAGGATAAACTCATTTTCCAAGAACGCGTCATATTTCGCAAAAAACACCTTTTAATCAGTTGGTTGATAGAAATAATACCCTTATGTTTCTTTAAGGTATCCCACAAATCTACACTTGTCAGATCTAGTCTGTAGCTTATCATTCTCAAGCTTTTTGACATAAGCTGGACAACTCCAAGTCTTAACATGCTTAAGATTTGGTTTCCTCCATTCCATACCTCATATGGAGTCTTTGGGATGGATTTGGTAGGTACCTTGTTAAGTAGGAATATAGTCAATTTTAGGGCATAACCCTAGAAGGAAGCTAGAAGACCAGTAAAACTCATCATGGAAGGAACCATGTCCAACAATGTTGAATTTCTCCTTTCAGATACACCATTCAACTATAGTTTCCCTAGTGGATTCCATTATGAGATTATACCATTTTCTTTGAGACAATTGGGAAACTCACTGCTTAGGTATTCACCAAGTAGACCTGATCGAAGAATCTTAATATTCTTTCCAGTTTGTTTCTCTACTTCACTTCTGAACTCTTTGAACTTTTCAAATGATTCAGATTTGTATTTCATTAAATACACATATCCAAATCTTGAGTGATCATCAGTGAAAGTAATAAAATAAGAATACCATCCTCATGCATTCGTTGTTATAGGTCCACATATGTCTATGTGAACTAACGCTAACAACTCTGTAACTCTTTCTCCTTTTCCACTAAAAAGAGATTTAGTCATCTTACCCATGAGACAAGATTCACAAGTTGGATATGATTCATAATCAGATAGCTCTAAGATCCCATCTTTATATGACTTAGATAATCTTGTTTCATTAATATGACTGAGTCTAAAGTGCCACATAAAGGTACAATTAACATAGTCTCTTTTCCTTTTCTTAGTTTGTTCAATTTAAAATATATTTTCATGCAAGTCAAGTACGTAAAGTCCATTCAACACTTTACCAACACCATAAAACATTCTTATTATAAATAGAACATCTTTTGTTCTTTATTATAATATCAAAACCATCCATATCCAATACATAAATTGAAATAATGTTTCTAATGAGTGTTGGAACAAAATAGCAATTATTTAAACTAATGGGCTTGCCCGTAAACAATAAGTTCCTACAGCTAATGCAATAACCTTTGCTCCATTTCTCACTCATAGGACAACCTCATCCTTGTTCATCTTTCTACTTCTGACTAGTCCCTGCATATTATTACATACATGAAAACCACAGCCAATATCCAATACCCAAGTACAAGTTTGACTTTCAAAAAAATTAATTTCAATCATGAACAAACCTTGATTAGGAGTCAAAGCTTCTCCAAGCTTCTTCTTCTTTTGTTCCGCAAGAAACTCCTTACAGTTCTTCTTCTAAAGACCTGGCTTGTTGCAATAGAAGCATATTCATTTTCTATCTAGATCAGGTTTCTTATTATCCTGCCCTTAGCCTTCTTAGATTTCTTTTTTTCAGAAGACGCCTTGGGCCTCTTCCTTTTCTTGGAAGTATCATCCACCATTAAGACTTGGTCCTTCTTGAATAAGAAATGACCGTCAACAGTTTTCAACATGTTAAGTAACTCAGGCAAGCTGACATCCAACTTATTCTTATGAAAATTCACAACAAATTATGAGAAGGTGTCAAGGAGTGACAGCAAAATCAAATCTTGACTTAACTCCTTATCCATAATGAACCCTATCTGTCCAAAACGTTCAATTAAATTGATCATCTTTAAGACACGAGTCTCAACAGTAGTGCCCTCGATCATCCGAGATTGGAAGAACTCTTTAGGTATCTTATATATAGAAGTCCTACTTTGCTCACCATATAAATCTTTGAGGTGAAGCAAAATAGTAGAAGCATCCATAGTTTCATGATGACGCTGAAACTCGTTACTCATGGATGCGAGCATTATGCATTAAGACATTGATACATCATCTTGCCACTTCTTAAAAGTAGCAATCTCTTCCTCAGAGGCTATTTCTGAAACAGTTGCAGGGATAGGTGAATTTAGGACATAAGTGTTAGTTCCCAGTAGGCACAATAGATCTAGAAGGGGGGTTGAATAGATCCTTTTAATTTCAAATACTCTTCTAGTTTATTTTGTATTGCTAATAATTTAGCATATGTCAAACATAAGAATCTTTTCAAGCACAGCAGAATAAGTAAAAGATCCCTTCATTGATATATTTATAATCATACATACATTGTTCGTAGAGTTAGTTCAGTGGTAAGTAGTCAAAACATATATAGCAGTTATAGCAGTTAATGTACATAATGTAAATGACACAAAGTAAAAGACACAAGGGATTTTAAGTGGTTAAGAGACTCAAGCTCCTAATCCACTCTTCTGCTTTCAACTAGCAGGATTTCCACTAAGGAAGGGCAGCACCCTGAATCACTAAGATTCCTTCAAGGCCAGCAACCTTGGAACTTCAGTTCACTAAGAACTCTTCAAGGCCAGCAGCCTTGGAACTCCTCTAGTTCCCTAGGAACTCTTCAAGCTCAGCAAGCTTGGAACTTCATTTAGTCCCTCTGGACAAGGACCTCTCAGGCCCTGGCTTCTTGTTGTTGAGTTGTTTGTTTGTTTGTTGGAGTTGGTGCAGAGTTGCTAAGATGTCTTTAAGCTCTGAACATCTTCAGTACTTAGCAGCTTGGCGTGATCATCCTTGAAGTGCAGTTGAGTGTTGTATGATGTTCAGCTTCTTCAGTTACTCAACCACTTCTGATGATCCCTTGATAAACTACCTTGAAGATCATTCTTCTAGATATTTGATGGCTGCACATGATGGGTTTCTAAGATGACTGTAAGCTCTTCTGCTAGGTACTTAGAAACTTTCTCATGCTTGACACCATGATGGCGTTGGTGATCTTCTTTCTTGATACTTGATGCCTTCTCATGATTGACTTGCTAAGATAACTGTAGGCTCTTCTCTCTGGTACTTAGAGTCTTCCCATGATGAACATCAAGATGACATGATGCTCTTCTTTCTCTCGGCAGTTTAGAACACTCTTTTTATAGTAGAACTCTCACTTCTACATTGTAGAACTCTCACTTCTACTTCTTTCTTTGTTTGTCTCTAAGTGTTCTTGGTGGATCATAGAGTGAGCCTTCGGACCTTCATTGGTCACTCACTATTTTATGTTGGTTAGATCATTCCACCATTTTTCCAAACTCAGCAACTCCAGCAACCTTTGATCTTTGAAGCTCTATCTGATTTATACTCCTTCCCAATCTTTACGTTGGAAAGTAGTCATTGAAAGCTATTCAAATTGCTTCACAGATCTCAAGTTGTTTGGTGTAGACTGCAAATGTGACATATCAACTTTTTCTGACTTTCTGACACTTCAGTCTACTATTTCACCTATCCTGTCAAATATATTACTTTGATTTCTTGGGTAGGTCGATGACTTTATTTCCTCCTTCTGATTTCTCGATCAGAGGTTATACTTTTGCATCGATGCTCTCAATAAGCTCTTGTCTGAATACCAACCTTCAGATTGAATCGTTGTCAATGCTTCAATATTCGGATGACCGAACTCTACGATTCTGATGCTTGCTTTCTTGGACCTGATAGTAGTGTCTTGTTGACTTGCTCATTTGACATATAGAGACAACACTACGATCTTTGAAGAATGTCCATTGGATCTTCAATGTAGAACAACTCTTCCTTCTATTATGCAGTGCTTCAACACTTCATGTTTGCTTCGACTGCTCTTAGATACTGATGGCTTGATTCCTTGCTCTGGCCCCTTCTGGATAACAAGACACTTCAGATTTATGGCGTGTCCATCTTGCTTTCTCCTTGTGATCTCCCATTCACTTATCATCAATGGACTGACCCAATGCTTAATCAATTTAACCTTGTTTTTCAGAAGCTGACCAGTATCTCTATGTACACTCCATCAGTTCTTTCTTTTTTTGGCAAACACTACGATCCTGGTTACTTCCAAGATCGTTGTCATCTTACCACTTGACAGCTACTGCACCTGCTGACTTTCCTTAGTCAGCTACTAAAGTCTTCTTATGATCATCTTGTGGAAGAATTCATCTCGAATAGCTTCAAAACTCAATCTGGATGCTGATTGGGTTGATGCTTCGATCTTCTGTTAGCTTGCATGTCATTCGTTAAGTGCTATGTGGTTTCCTTTAGGTGGGAAGTATCTTTGCAGTATCAACCAGAGGCTTCATTCCTTTGAATATTCTGGGAGTGCTCATTTGTTGATAATTATATTAGCTCTACAATTATGCCTTGACGTTGTGAGCACATCTGTTGAAGTCTTAGTTCTACACTCTACGATTCAGCTTCGGCTGTACAGACACTATGACTCCAAGATCAGATCTTGACACTCTACGATTTCTATCGTTGTGCTTGTTGTCTTCATCTGATCTTGCTCGACTACGATCTATGCCTCTGATATGATCAGTAGACTCTACGACTCTGAGTGTAGTCTACGATTCTTTATTTAGCTTCGGCAGTTGCTCGGTCGGCTCGTAGGCAGGCTGTCTCTACGATTCTGAACATGACTTCCTCAGTAGACTTTGGCTTAGAGGAAGTTCTACTCGATACACTACGATCCTTCCTCGTCTCTCCAAGCAGTCTACGAACTCCGAGATTTACTATCTTGCAGACTACGATTCTGCCTCGACAGCTCTCTAGTTTTTCCTTGACTCTCCTGGCAGACTACGATTTCGGGTGTAGTGCTCGACGATCAAACAAGCCTATCTATTACATCATAAGATCAACCTAACATGCTTTATCTTTCTATATTTATAGTCCTTGTACATCATTTCTTTTTAAGGACTTTACAAAGCTGTTTTTCTTATGTAGGATCAACCTAACATATTTGATCAATTCATTCTAAGTCCTTGTACATGTGTTTCTATTATCTATCAAAGGACTTTACAGCTTTTCTTAATTCAAGCATACTTGCATATTCATTCATATATATCATAATCAAATCATATAAATAGGAATATTATTCACATGTTTATTCCTGACAATAAGAAATCTTTTCAAGAGTAAGAGCAATTCTCATATTCCTTAACCAGCCCGTAAAATTAGGTTCGGTCAGATTTTTGGCATCAAGTATGTTACGCAGTGAAATTAGTGAGTTTGACAATTTCAAATTCTGCATATGAAAAAGACAACATTTTAGCAAACATTCATTTAATTAATTATTTATCAAAATAAATTAGTTTTGTTTTAAATTAATATATTCCACTATTTTCTTCAAACTATATTACCCTCACTTATATAATTTAGCAAAATCTAATTAAAGATTTGCTAGTGAAATTAAGGATCTCATTTCAAATATATATAGCTTCGTGGTGACATAACACATAACAAACTATATATAGATAAATAGGTAGAGAACTCTTTTCAATTACATCATCATGTAACTCCTTTAATTTTACCTCTTATATTATTTTGATCAAGTTGTGACACATTCGAATCAAAATTATCAAAGTTAAGTTCATCCTAGTACTTCCATATATTCAAAAAGAAAAATGTTGTCCTTGTGGTGACACAACAAAACAACATCGTTCAATTTCTTTAAAAGCATCACATGAGATAAAAATAACATCTCAAAAAATTAAGATAAGACTTGTGGTGACACAACAAACTTATAGTAATTTATTGATACTCTATTATTTTTATCATGCTAGAAGGCGACGTTTGATATTCCAAATATCTTTGAATGCTTCGGACTTAATATAATTTCTTTGAGGGGTTTGTTATTAATTGTCTTATTTATTTAGCGTGCATGCACACACACACACACACACACACACACACACACACACACACACACACACACACACACACACACACACACACACATATATATATATATATATTACGCATCATTTTAATTGACATGCGAAACATGTTTCATAATATATAATATATATATATATATATATATAGTATAAACATGCATATAAAATATTATATTTTACCCGAATTGATTATGGACTTTATTATAGTTTGGTTCACTAGAGCCACCAAGTGAACCAAAAGGTCAAACTTATGGTGCAAGAATTAAATTTAAATATAAATATTATATTTAAACTCAGGCTCCATTACAAACGGGTATTCATGCACTCCTTACTCCTTGGTCTTCGGTGCTTCAAGACAATTCTAACTAATAATATTACAAAAATTATTTATAATAAATAAAAACCTTGATCAGTAGTCAAGGGAAAGTACATAAGAGGGAGATTGAATTTACATAAAGAAAAAACTAGAAAAGACGAGGTACGTAGACCTCATTTAATAAAACTCATACATTCATGCATCCAACTAAAATAAAATCCAATCACATTGGTCAGTGGTCCATAATCAATCTCATTTATTGTCATACATATCAACATATGCATCAATAAATCATATTCATCTCATGAATAATAAACATTCAATATATATATTGATATCGATTTAATAAGCAATTCTAGTTAGTATGGAATCCAATTTCAATTAAAATAAATATCTTTATTTTAATCCAATTTCTATTCAAAATAAACTCCTTTATTTATAATTTAGAATTACTGAAAAATATGGAATCCAATTTCAATTAAAATAAACTTTTTATCTTAATTAAAAATCAAATAAAAAAGTTTTTATTAATAATATGCGCTTCGGCTCTGTGGCGCCACTTTTAAACTACAAACGGGCGTTGTGGCGCTGTCTGTTTAGCTAATTCAGGCGTTGTGGCGCCACTGGGCAGAAACAGTTTTCCAGATTCGCGAATTTTGTGTTTTTCTCCAAAAACAAGTTTTTATACCAACAATTATGCCCAATTAAATTATTCTAAACACATTTCAACATAAATATCGAATCAAAATAATTAATAATGTGACGCCCCCAAAATACATCCACACAACCCATTCTGAGTCACCAAATACATAGTGCAGAATTTAAATACAAACTTCATTTATACAACTATTGAACTGTCGTGCAAAATACGATAAAACATAAACTGTGAGTTTTAATATGAATAATATCTCGAAGACAATATCCAAACTCAAATAAAATATTCATTAAAATTATTATCACACTATTTTATAGAATAGTGAGGACTACTATAGCCACCATCTTGGACCATCACTCCATTCCCCGACTAGTCCCAGCTATATTCTCGTTTCCTAAAGAAAATAATGAAAGAAAAGGGTGAGCAAACTAGCCCAGTAAAGAATATTATGACTAAGATAATGCAGAATAAATTATCATTAGTCCTCAACAGTGTAAAATCTGATAGAATACAATAGACAACAAGTTTAGATCAACAACTGCAGCGAAACAAACAATCCATTAAAAGAGTCAAGTAGAGCTTGATGTCTACTATCTTCTATGATTTAAAAGTTTATCATCAATATTTTATCTCTGTAACATAACTCAATAAATATTTCACATCCACGAATTATCCATGCACTACGAGCCAAGGATATTCGTTAGTATCACCAGTGGTCATGATCATGCCAAATAACTGTCCATCTATGCACTACGGGCAAAAGAGAACTTTCACCACATCATTTGTCTGTAACATTATAGGGCATGATTATAACAACACAATTCCTGGTCATAATCATACCAATCAACAGTCCATCTATGCACTACGGGCCAAAGATGACTTTCTCTACAATATAAGCATGAGGATGATGACAATGATATAAGAAATCAATCAAGTGAGATCAAGGATAAATATTAAAGATTTATAATTCAATTTATCCAGAGTTTAAGAATGTCTAAATTGTCAACATGATAATTAATTGTGGAGTAAAATTCAAGAATGATATTCATGTATCAAAATAATTTGGACAAAAAAGAAACTAATTTTGTCGTGAATAGTACTCCATGAATAGTACTTTCGGTGAATAGTACTTGAGTAAATAGTACCTCATGAATAGTACCCGAGTGAATAGTACACCGGCATGAAAAGATTAAAATTTAATAAAAAAGTTTATAAAAATATTTCAGTGAAACGATACTAGATGAAGCACAAAATTCAAAAATATTCTACTTATTTCAGGGAGTATAGAAGTAATACTTATCAAAATAAGTGTAGATTTTAGAATATGAAACGAAATAATATTACTTACATACTATAGAGTGTGGAAGAAAATAATATTTCTTACGAATATTTAATAAAAATAATATCTCTTACCTTAGTATGAGAGTAATTCCGACTGGTATAGCGGAGATATTCTTGAAAAAAACTTGCACTATTTTTTACACTCAAAGTATCCTTATACTAGAAAGAAATGCGCACAATATTATAGAAGAATTCTCTAATTCTGGTGTGATTTTTATTTCTTAACTAAGCATCCTATTTATAGGAGAATGACAAAGCACTGTTTAAACATAATCACGGATGCATAGTAAAAAGAAATTTACGAGTGAATTTAACGGAAAATTTTGATTTTTACTATTCATTAATGTGCAATAAAATATTCTAATAAAACAAAAATTTTATATAAAATATAATATATTCTTTTTATAATCTAATAAAATAAATAACTTTATATATAATATAAAAAGTATTCTATTTTATATAAAAAAATTCTATTTTATTAATATTATAATAATAATAAAACAAAAATGAGATAATTTTCTACCGACGATTTTAAAATATGAGTAAGTTGGGGTCCATGTAATAAGCAAAAACTTACAATAAATACTTCATGAAACCCCCCTCTATTTATATCAAAAATTAAATAAATATTTACCATAATTCACTTATCTTCAATAAACACATTTTTAATTTTTCAACAATTATTCATCATTAATATTATAACTCACAATATTGACAACCAGATCATTCCAATGAAAGAGGGGGCTTTTCGATAAGGACTTCTCCTTATTGGCGCGCAATTAAATAAAACCCCTTTCTTTGGCAGAACTTTCTAGCATTGTCAATAATGCAAATAATAATATGAATAACTGTGTCGTCTTAATTATTAATTTAATAATATAAATATTGTGTAGATGATACTATGACAATAATTGAATCAATAATATGTGATACTATGAAGCAACTACTGTGGCAATAATTAAATAAAATTGAGTGACTTCTTAAGTAAGCATCAATAATCAGAGATAATGTACAATATTGTGTGCTACTGTGCAACCACGTGTATTACTGTACTTTTATCACAGAGTATTTCAATAGTTAATGATAAAAGTTTTGCCGTTATTTTTATAAAAAAATTATTTATGTCGCTTTCTATATCCGATAGTTATTCCGTTATGTGGGGTCCACCAATGATTATGTCATGGTATGGATATTCCCTGACCAAACGAATATTTTATAACAACTTGCTTACTTTTCAAATTTTTCACATATCACCCATACTATACCATTATATCAAATCATACCTTATTATTTAAAATAACATTTAGAGAAAATTAAATCTTTCTTCATAAAAAGTTGGGGTCTTACAAATAACTCGTATAAAGTTTGGCTCTGATACCAATGTTAGGTTTGTAATATCTATGAACATGTAACAAATTACATACATATAGTGGAAGCGTGAAAAATTAGAGTTTTAAAATTTTACAAACTATATACCCCGATCATTCTTTATGCGCGATTATTAATTAAATGAAAAGAGATGGAGATCAGATTCATACCCTTGTAGAAATAAGTTTCCTCAGGTATGAGTTCACCGCTAATTTCTTTTCACTTTCAACTTGAGTCCACCAGGACTAACTCCTTCTTTAGATCAACATAAGTCACACGAGTGTTTGCCCTCTAGAGGTGATCCACCGAGGAAGAACAATTATTCAAGAAGATGGGTGTTTGACAAAACTCTAGATTCTATCTCTATAGAATTATATGTACTCTCACAACTCCTAGAATAAAGTGTGTCTAATCCATAATAAGACCTTTTTTGTAGATGTAGTCAACCCTCCTAAACCATTTAGAATAGGGTTTTGATTTAATTAATTAAACTCCTTTAATTAATTAGGCTCATAATCCAATTAAGAATAATTAACTAAACTCTTTTAATTAATTAGTACCCTAATCTAATTGGGAATATATGATAGTACATATATTAATTAATTCATAAACCTCTTTAGGAATTAACTTAATAATAATAGTAGTAATAATAATATGAAGACTCCTCTTATTAATTTATATTTAATATTTCCAAAATATTAAATAATAAATACTAAGCTATTATTACTATGATTATGTCATTTACTTCTTAAATAAATATTTTCTTTTTATGTTATGACCCTTTAGGCTCTCCATATTAAACCGGTTGTGAATAAATCAATTAGAATAATTTTAATCTTATTTAAATAAATAAATTAAACTATTAATTTATTTAAATAATAATATTTATTTTACAATAAGGATAAGTCTCCCAAGCGATCAATGACTTTTTAAATAATACAGATTTTAACATTAATCATAAAAGAACCTTTACATAATTAGTTAAATATCGTACAATTCAATCCTTCCATTATACAATATCTCAATTAACTATAAGACATTGAATTACTCAAGTCTTATTTTATTTATTTATATGTATTTCAATTCACAAATGCACAACTCCAAATAATGCAAATAATCCAAATAATGCACAACTCCTTTCTAATTTCATTCCACCACCTTGGCCAAGGATTCATGGGTTTTAATTTATCGAATTACATAGAACATTTTCTCCTTATACTAGAAGCGGTAGATTTTTTATTGATCATTCATTATCTCCATATATAACTTATTACACCCAAACATAGCCTTTAATATACCCTAATTAAGGGTCTTAAGGGACATGTCAAAGTATAACCTATCATACACAAGATACTATGATGATCTCAAGTCTAAGAATCACTTGTATTACTATCAGTTCAGGAATTCCTATTGACGGGCAAGTAAAACTCTATTACGTATTCCTTAGTGAGCCACGTTCAATGAACTCATTCTCCAATAAGCACCTACATATTTTCTTTAGTGTCTCCACACAAATGATCATGAGATCAATCATCCTAATCCAATCAGCAAGTAACGTATGTATGTACCAATCTATTCGGATTCACTAATCCCCTTTTTAGTAATCCAACGATTGGGAACATTTTAGTTTTTAAGTTATGTAAGAATTTAGATCTAATTAGCATGATCTTATCATGGTTTTAAATGCATTATTTAAAATTATGGGTTTATCAAATATTAAATAACAACGCCATGTAGATAATTAAATGCATTTAATAAATAAATAATTTTTATTAATAAATGAATAAGATTGTTTACAAAATATATGTTTTATTATCAAATATAATTGGCTTGTATGCATACTACTTTCATAAGGCTTGGGCATGGCCACAGGTCCTACCTGCAGTCAGTGCAACTTTTACTAGTGGTCAAACTAATGATTATTGCCCTCATTTTGGCGCCTATTCAAACTGGTCGTAAGTAAGACCTGCCTGCGGCCAGAATATCCTTCACTCCTCTGTTCATCATCAGCGTAATAGTCAATATTTTGGTTGATTCTTCCAAAATTTATTTCGTCAGAGATTTGTAAATCAATTCTCTATCATAGTGGAGAAATCTACTTTGAACAATTGTATTGATTAAATTTTCTTGTACAAATTGTATTGATTGAATTTCTTTGGATCTATGAGATTTTTTTCGAAGATACAATATAATAATAATGGTGAACAGTTTACTACAATATTCCACAAGATAAGAATTATAAATGGAATTATAAATTTCACAACCACGATTAGGTAACAAATTTACCACTACTTCATTATTCTTATAAGGGTTAATTACATTTCTATTACATGAAGTGTAAGACCCCAAATTTTTTTTATAAATAAAATTGAATTTCCTCTATTCATTATCTTGAAATATATAATGAGTTAATTTGATATATTACTTTGGTTATGGGTAAAATGAACAAATTTTGCAAAATAAGCAAGTGGTTATAAAATATTCATTGTTGTCAGTGAATATTCGTTTGGTCATGAAATATTCTTACTGTCAGAAAATATTCGTACGACGGCACAACCATTTCTGGGCCCCATAACAGAATAACTGTCGGAATGAAGAAAATGACAAGTTTGAGTTTTTATAAATAATGACGTAATTGTTACCGTTAACACTATTGGATTACCTGGTGGTTAGAATACAGTAATACACGTGGTTGTATAGTAGCACACGATATTGCACAGTATTTTTGAATTATTGATTCTTACGTAAGAAGGCACTACTCAATAATTGTTACAGTAATTACTGTTCAATATTTTATTTTATTGATTCAATAATTGTTGCATTGAAATTTTATATTATTGTTGTTTCAATAATTGTCATTGCACAGTATTTCCCATTATCAGATCAATAATTTATATTATTTGAATAATATTATTAGATGGTATTATTGATAATGTCTAAGGAAGTTCTGTCTAGGAAAGGGGTTTGGTCACCTAATTGCGCGCCAGTAAGAAAAAATTCTTATCAGAAAGCCCCCTCTTTCCTGGGAACAACATGGTTGTCATAATTATGATTCTGTAATATTATTTGTGAATAATTAATTATTTATTTATATGATAAGGAAATATTTATTTTATGTGGATATAAATGATGGATATATTTATTTTATGTGGATATAAATGAAGGAATTAATGTTGAGGTGTTTTATCAGTATTTTGTCGGAATGGATGTATTAAAAATCATCTGTATGTAGATTTCGGACATTTTATATTTGGAATTTAGAAAAAAATTCTTTTGTAAAGTTGTAGAGAATTCGATTTCCTATGGAATGGACATAAATTTCTTATTTTTCTGATAAAAGGGCTATTTATTATGAATTGTTGAAGTTTTAGGAAATTAAATATTTTTATTAAAATTATGGGTGGGACCCAATTTTGTTAAAAACATCTGGGCTATAAATTTTCTTCCAAGATGGCATGCTCAGCTTTCAAAATGGGTGGGCATTGAAAGAAGGAAAAATAAATAATATTATTTTATTATTTAGTCTCATTTGGCGTTCTAGCATTTTTCCTATAAATAGGTGCTTAGGTTAGAATTGAAAATCACACCAGAAACATAAGTTTTTTCTCTCTATATTATCGAGCGTATTTTTGTAAGTATTTAGATACTTTGAGAGTTGCTATCCAGTGCAAGTTTCCTTCGGCTTTACATCCGATATTTCGGTCAGAAATACTATTATTTTGAGGTAATGGATGTTATTTTCTTTGTAAATGATATTATTTTCTTCAATATCATTATGCCGAAATATTGATATGAATTTTATTGTGGAAATTCTACCTTTTTGTGTTGGGATTACTATTTACACATATGGCACTATTCACGTATACGGCACTATTCACAAATACGGCACTATTCACCGAAAAAAAAAAATTTCTCTCATTTGTCGCAGATGTCTATTATGGTTACTATCTTTGATTGTATCCATATTTTGATCTTATTTCTTGAATTTTAATCCATTATGGTTTATTATGGAGTATTTTTAAACTTGAATTATCTAAAGTACGAATCTCTAATCCTTGTCCTTTTATCTTACTGGATTCGTTCTCTAAAATATTTTTCATCATCTTCAGTCCTTAATGGTGATACTTGATGAATATCTTTAGCCTATAGTGCAAAGATGAATGATTACCTGATGAATATCTTTGGCACGTAGTGCAAAGATTAACAGGTGTTGAGATGAACATGACCAACTGGTGATACAAATGAATATCTTTGGCCCGTAGTGCAAAGATAAATATTTGATTCAAGATGTATATTGATTAATGTCACAAGGATAAAATATTGATGATGGACTTTTAAATTCATAGATGATAGTAGATTTCATTCTCTACTTAACTCTTCTAATGAATTGTTGTTTCCGCTGCAGTTGTTAATCTAAAATTTGTTGTCTATTATATTCTATAAGATTTTTTTCCTGTTGAAGACTAAGAATAATTTTGTGTATATTATCTTGGTCATGATATTTTTTACTGGGCTAGTTGAGCTCACCCTTTTCCTTTTTGTTCCATTTTTCTTCTCAGGAAGCGAAAATATAGCAAGGAACCAGTCGGGGTATAGAGTGATGGTCCTAGACAGTTGTTTTAGTAGTCCTCACTATTTTTGTAAAATAGTGCATCAATAATTGTAATGAGAACTTTATTTGGGTGTGGATATTGTCGAGAAGACAATATTTGTATTTAAACTCATAGTTTATGTGTTGTCGAATTTTGCACGACAATTGTATTAATAAAGTTGTAGTTATTTCTGTACCATGTATTTGGCGACTCAGAATATGTTGGGTGGATTGGACCTATTTTGGGGGCGTCACATGAAGTACCACCAAATTCATAATTTAGCCCCCAAAAAATTTAGACTTCTAATTTACTACATCAACTGTCTGATTTAATAAAATTTAGCTCCCAATTTCATAACCCAGCCAAAATTAGATTGAATACCCGACCCATCCAAGAATCCGATCGGGTCTTGTGTATTTAATACCAGTTGATCATATAAATATACGGTTTGAATTAATTTAAAAATGGTTATTTATAGTTCTGTTACATAAAGTACCACCATATTCATGATTCGCCCCCCCCCCCCCAAAAAAAAAAAAATTAAAATTATAAACATAATAACTTTTATCACTTTAAAAAAAGTAACTAATACCGTAGAAATACATTATAAAATTATAAATACAATTTAAAATTAAAAATATTTATAAATAAAATTATAAAAATTATAAAAATAATTTGTCAAATTTAAGTTGTGATATAATTTGTAAAATTTAAGACGTAAAATATATAATTTATGATATAATTTATAATTTGCAAGATTTAAGTTGTAAAATTTACACATACAATTTGTTAAATTATAGTTACAATTTTAAAATTAATTTTTGTATAAATATAATATATGTATTAACTACTGCTTGTTAGAAGAATAAAATGGGAAACTGACGGAAAGAAAGTGTTTTTGGATAAACTAATTGACTACTATTTGTTTGAAGAATCTTTTAACGAAATAAAAAAACTCATTTTCCAAATCTAAGGCGCTGAAATTTCCAAATTTGAAGGAACAAAATAATTTGAAGGATTAGGGAAGAGGGAGAGAGGAGAGAGAATAAATGGATCATTTTTTTCATTTTCTCTTTTTCAATTTTCTCCTCCTTCTATTGTATGCTCTTCCAATATAAAAATGGTATTATTTAATTAATTAAATGTTTGACACTTTTGTCAATTATTTAAAAGTTTAATGTTATTCGTGTTAAAAATATAATTTGTATGTTTAAAAGTTTATCAATTTTTTTTGGTAATTAAGTCTTTTAAATTTTTAAATAAAAAAATATATTTCATAATGTTTGTATTAATATTTAATTTTAATAACTTAACATATAATAATTATTTATAAAAAATTATACAGGTTTAATACATCAAAATAAGTATTTATATAAATTTTATAAGAATTAGGTACTTGATGTAGTAAATTGTGAATTTGGTGGTACTTGATGTAGCATAAGTGTTATTAGCCCGTATTCTCTACGGTCAAATCGTATACGATTCTTATCTGATCGAAAAAATATGTATTCCGGCCAATTTTGGCCGGATTCAAAAGTTGAGGGCTAAATTGTATCAAATTAGACACTTGATGTAGTAAAATATAAGACCAAATTCTTTAGGGGCCTAATCATGAATATGATGATACTTCAAGTAGGTAACTGTATTTAGTCCTTGTAATTATGATTAACTATAGTATGTTGATTTAGAAGAATCTGCCAAAATAAGGATATTCGGCCAAGCCCATCTCCTTTTTAATTTCCTATATTTTGGTCGCAGGTCTTACTAAGGGTCAATTTGAAAAGTCAAAATGAGGGTATAATAGTCATTAGTCTAGCCGCTAGTAAGAGTTGCATTTGCCGCAGGTAGGAGCTGCGACCAGGCCCAAGCCTTATTTAATTTCACCCGTTATATCATACAATGGACGACCACATATTGTTAGCTGAAATAGTATTCTCTGCTAATGTTTAGAACTTGAACCACATATGTATATATATTAATTGAGATAATATGAAACAATATATGTTGAAGCATATTCCTTCTGTTGTGCTCAATAAAAAAACATAAAACATAATGTTATATTAATTAATCGATATATCATCATTATCATGTTTATACAGAAAACTTATTTTAAAATCTCGAATTCACGGGCTAAAAAGAATCATTGTTATGCTTGGATTGGATGAATATAATTGATAAAAAAAATAAAATAAAGAACCGAATGAAATTACTAGTGAAATGACTCATTTCATTTATGGCCGGAATGAGTTATTATACTTAATTTCCATAAAAGAATAAAATTTACAAATTTGGCAGGAATCATTCAATTCATGTGGAACAACCAAGTACAATATTTTTCATTATTCATAAGAATGAGTTATTCCATTATCATCTTCATTCTTGTGATCTAAACATAGCAACTCTAATGTTATTTCAATAAATTAGGAGATAATTTTAAGAACTTTGCTTATAGCAAGTTTTCTAAAAGAATATTCGTCATCACTCAAGACATGACATTTCCATTTCGTTGATCATTATGATATGTAATTCTTATTAAACTGCCAACTTGTAAACTCACAACAAACATTCATGTAAACCTAGCCTAACTCCATCCTCCATTGTTCGGGAGCATTTTACCGACTTGCAAGTGGGCCGAAGGCCTGGCACTTGGAGAAGTTAATGAGCCTATTGGGCAGAAGCCCAGGGAAGAGTTAGGACATCCGAGTCTTCTGGACCGGAGTCCTGTTCGAGATATAGTGGTTGGATCGGCTAGCCGAGTCCTTTGGGCCGGAACCCTATTTTGGAGGGGTGATGTTCGGGGTCGGGCCTTCGAGTCCTCTGGGCCGAAGTCTGAACCATGTAGTGAGTTCAGTGGGATTGGGCCTGTGCAGTGGGCTTCCCTGTGCGCAGAGTGGGGTTCTAACCATGATCGAATAAGGTAACTCCAAAGGTAGTGATTGGATTGGAATCCACTTCCACCTTTTAAGGAGATTGTGTTGGACCCAAATTATGGTAACTGCCATAATTTAGGAGTCCTAATCCGACTCGAAGAAGGATTCTAAGGTGATGAGAAACTATAAATACAAGTCTTAGAATACAATTATGAGGTAATACCTACTTTTGAGCACTAAACACTTAGCCTCCATTGTTAAACCTTGTGAATGGCCTGTACTTATTCTCACACCGGAGCTATCCCCCGGCGGAACAAGCCATCAAGCTTCTGTGTGATCTGTTATTGTGTAGGTTCTAGCGCATGGATTCTATGATTGGACGCGCCGACGAAACTTGGCATTAACATTGGCGCTAGAAGGAGGGATTTTATTGCTTAATTCAATCATAACTGAATTTTCCAGTAAGAGGCCATGGCGAGCAGGGAGAACAGTGCTTCTAACCAGGAAAAGGCGAAAACACACCAGACCACCCTGGTGAGAAGGTCAGTCAAAGACAGATTGGGTTCTAGAATACAGGAATATCGGGAGGAACATGTTACTTCCCTCCGACGAAGACTATTCCATGATAGTCAGCGTACCCCTAACCAGGCTAGTCGGGTGGATGAGAATCCTTCTCGGGCACTTGAGGTACACGCAAAAAGCTAAGGCGAAGGCAGCCGAGATAAGAGGGAGTTTATTCTGCAGAAGAAGATGCAGCAGAACAAAGACGCCATAATGGCCTTGCGTCTTTAGTAAGATGAGCTCGAACAGCAGATGACGCAGATGGTTGGGGACCAGGAGGCATCCTCAAAACGGTGCAGGCATCGGAGCCGATCCCGGTCACCCCGACGGGGAGAGGCAGAAAAGGAAAAGGGCAGGCACAGAAGTCGCTCTCAAACGGAGCCGTTCGGCAGAACGGAGATCAGATTATCAAGGCCGATTAGGACAGAGGAGGCGGGATGCGTCTCCCGAAAATGGGAGGGACAGACACAAATCGTCCCCTAGTAAAGAGGAGACCGACCCCCTCGCTCGAAGGGTGGCTGAATTGGAGAAGTTGTTGTTGGTGGAGAATTTGATGGGGATGCCTTCGGCCAACCCCAAAAAGAAGATGCCCCAATGGACACCTATGATGGGTTGGGGGATCCATATGACCACTCAGACGGGTACGAAAGATTGATGACATATTACGGACATTCAGACGCTGCCAAATGCCACATGTTCGCAACCACCCTGAAGAAGAGCGCCCGAGAATGGATGGGGACCTTGGCGGCGGGGTCGATTAATTCGTGGAATGATCTTCAGGAGAAGTTTTATGCTCGTTTCGGAAGCAACAGGAGGAGGTAAAAAATCACAGCTTCCCTCATACAGGTTCGACAAAAAATAGATGAGAGTCTCGGATAGTACGTCAAGAGATTCCGAGAGGCTGTGGGGTCGGTAGCCAAGTTGAACTCCCCACAAGCCCTAGGTTTCTTCGTGACCGGGTTGGGCATTGAGAAGTCGAAGAAACTGATGAAGGACTTGGTGATCAACCCTCCAGGAGATTTGACAGAAGCCTTCCACCGAGCCGAATGATACATTGCAATAGAAGAGGCAATAGGAAATTTTAAACCCCACTCCCAGTCTTTCGAGAAGTCCAAGGATCGGGACAAACATAACTCTCAATGGTCGGATAAACAGGGGAAGTCTGACAACTATGGTAAGAAAAGCTACAATGGAGAAGGTTCGGACAGTGGATGACTACCTTTCCCAAACAGGAATGTTAACAAAGTCTACACCGCACTCAACACTGACCGGGCGAAGATATTAGAAGAGATGAGGAATAAACCTTTCTTTGAGCCATACCCAACAATCCTGAAGCCTAAAAAGAGGGGTCCAGACAAATACTGCGAATACCATCAATGTCAGGGGCATACGACGGAGATGTGTAACGATTTGAAAGATTTGATAGAGAAGAATGTCCAGAACGGACAGCTGGTACAGTACGTTGTGGGTCGAGAAGGTTCGGAAGTACCTCAAGAGGTGAACAGGGGACCGACTTGGGAAACACAGTCGCAACTGAACCCATCACCCCGAGGCATGATCAAAGTAATTTCAGGCGGGTCGGTAGGGCGTGTAACCAGACGGAAGAGAAGTGGACACCTCGAGGCTGTATTATCAGTAGCAAGTTCATCACCCGGAAAGGACAGGGCCTATTCAGGAGTTTCCATCTCCTTCTCAGACGAAGATTACCCTACCGACCACATCGAACCGCGTGATGGGGCATTGGTGATAACGACACAGGTCGGGCCAGTGGATATGAAAAGGATGATGATCGATAACGGGTCCTCAGTCAACATACTGTACACGCACGCTTATTAGAGGATGGATTTAGAAGTAAAAAAGATGGAGTTAGGAGGAGAGGGACCATTATATGGGTTTAGTGGGGACCCAATACATGTTTCAGGCACCATTGAGTTTCCTGTTAGGTTTGGCATAGCCCCTCAGTAGGCAGAAGTTATGGTCAGGTTTTTTGTGGTATAGGTGGATTCGGCCTATAATGCTATTCTGGGAAGGCCGACCTTAGCAACCCTACAAGCAGTAACATCCATACCACATTTTAAAATAATATTCCCGACACCGAATGGGATTGGGGAGGTAAAAGGCGATCTTGATATTGCCTGAAGGTGTTATCGGAACACTCTGATTTCTTCAGGGGTCGAAGTTAGTGATGAATGGGTTTTATACTCATAATTAAAGGTGTGTCTATTCATGCATGTTTTATGTTGTTTTGTAGGAATTAGGACAAAAGTTACTTGGATCGACGTTCGGGGTGGCTAGATTCGCGTTTTTGGCTTGCCATTTACACAACAGTCACTTCAGAGCCAATTTGAGTATTTCTCCGTACCTTATTTCAAAAACCTCAAAGAATAAAAGTTGTAGATCTACTTCTCCTCTTTCCGGATCATCTTGAATCATCAAAATCGGAGTTCGGACGAAGATGTTATAACCATTTTCCAAAGGACATCAGAGCAGAAAATGTCAGAACATGTGCCAGCGCCGGGGCGCCCATTTTTGTCTTATGCTCAGTGCCGGGGCGCTGTGGAGCAGTGTTTGAGCATCGTGCCCAGGACTGGGGCACTGGGGAAGGGCTTGGTATGGCCTGGACGCATTTTTGGGCGAATTTTGACACCTTTTTGACTCCAAATTGGATTGGGTTTGTTCCTAAGCTGAAAATTAGACTTGTAACCTTTAAATACATGATGTAAGGCATAAAATAAAGGGAGAATACATAGATTAGACTAGATTAAACACTTAATTAAATTAGAACCTAAATCCTAGTTCTTCATTAGCCATTGGAGATTGAAGCAAATTGAAGAACACTGAAGATCAAGAGTAAGAGCAAGAGGGGAGCATCAGATTTGCTGACAACAGATTCTATTCTCTTCTCTTATCATACTTTTATCTTTTAATGTCTATTTAATTGTGGATTCTTGGTTTTAATTCATTAATTATGAACTAACTCTTTTATTAAGATTTTAATTGAACCTTTTATGGCTATAAATTAGTTATTTAATTTATTCCAATTATTTGTGTCAAAGTGAGTTGTTTATCTTGCCTTATGCTTATTGATTAATTATCTGATCAGTAATTAACTTGTTACTCTAGAAGGAATTGAGAAAGGAATTCTAGGGTTAGAACTGGGCATAATATCATGTGACTTAGTTATTTGCACAGTGAATAATTAGGTTTGTGAATAGAATGAGAATATCTATTTGCCGCATGTAACACATAAGGAATTGGGGTTGTAACGAGTTTAATTCAATGGTTTTGCATAGAGATATAGCAAAATTAATCTGGGTTAAATAGAAGGCAAATGATCACTTGAGAAAGGGCTTTTGGCATTTGAGAATTCCTGTTAACAATTCAGTAGACGTAATAATTGGGATAATTGGATAATTGATTTATAGTTCATAATTGGGGATATTGGAGTCTTAATCCTTATTTACCTGAATTCAATCAAATCTCAGTTTTTTTTATTTGCTTTCTTTTAGACTAATCTCTTTTAATTGTTTAATTTAGTTTTCATAATTAGAAAATTCACAATTTGCAATTGTTTAAATAAAATTGATTTGGTTAAGAGTTAGTATTTGATAATTTTTATTAAATAATTTCTCGTAGGAACGATACTCTACTTTCACTTTATTACTTGTTGACCGTGTATACTTGCACGTATTCATTGATTGCGAAATCGATCAATAGTCAACAAACAGAAACAGACAATGTTTTTGGGGTCAGGGAAGTTTTGGGTTACCTGGTCAGTAAGAGGGGCATCGAGGAAAACCTGGAAAAAATTCAAGCGATCTTAGACATGAGATCTCCAAAAACATACAAAGATGTGCAGAAGTTAACAGGATGGATAGCTGCCCTTCGGAGGTGTGTGTCAAGGTCGGCAGAAAGATGTTTATCCTTCTCTGACACTCTCAAGGGGCCGAAGAACAAGAAGAGTTTCTAGTGGACTTTAGAGTGTGAAGACGCGTTCCAAGGGATCAAGAAATATCTGTCTTCAGCCCCACTGCTGATGAAACTGATTCCTTCGGAACCTTTATACTTATACTTGGCTGCAAGTCCGATGGCAGTAGGGGCGGCATTGGTGAGGGACAAGGGAGGAAAACAGTTCCCGGTATACTACGTCAACCACGTCCTTTAGGACGCAGAAACAAGATATTCAAACCTGGAAAAATTCATGTACGCCTTGATCATTGCAAGCAGGAAACTTCGGCATTATTTCTAAGGTCGGGTGATGGTGGTATATACGGTTCAGCCGTTAAAGTAAGTATTGAACAAGCCAGAAGTGTCGGGTCGGCTAGCAGCATGGGTGATGGAGTTAATCAAGGGTCAGGCGTTGGCAGACTTCATAGTGGAATGCTCTTTTATGGAATCGGATGTGAGCACGGTTACCGAAGCCCAACAGGGACGAACCTCATGGACTTTGTATGTGGACGGGTCATCGTCTTTGGAAGTCAGTGGTGCAGGAGTCATTCTAATGAGCCCCGAAGGCTTCAAGGTCCAACAGGTGATTCGGTTTCAGTTCAAGGCCACAAACAACAAAGCAAAATATGAGGCCATACTAGCCGGACTTCGGTTGGCCCGAAGCTTAGAAGTACAGAAGATAGTTATCTACAATGACTCACAGTTGGTAGTTAAACAGTTATCAGGAGAGTATAAGGCTCGGGGGGCAATAATGTCGAAGTATCTAGCCAAAGTGAAAGATAAGCTCACATACTTCACATCATACAATTGTCAGGGAGTTGATCGGTCAGATAATACGGTAGTAGATGCCTTAGCCAGGTTGGCAACCACCGAAGCAAGCTCCTTCAATGGATCATTGTATTTGGAAGTCTTAGAACGGCCAAGTGTACCAAAGACAGATGTTCTAGCTTTGGATCGGCTCGACTGCTGGCTCACACCATATATCGCATATCTGGCAGAGGTGGTTCTGCCTTCAGATAGAATCCTGGCAAGAAAAATCAAGCACATGAGTTTGAATTTTATCCTTATTGACGGAGACCTATATCGAAAGGCCTTTAGCTCCCCACTGCTCAAGTGCTTAACTCCATCTGAAGTAGAATATACACTTCGGGAAGTACATGAAGGGATTTGTGGGGATCACATGGGGGCCAAGTTACTGGCGCATAAGATTTTGAGGCAGGGGTATTATTGGCCGACTATTTATACGGAGGCCAAAGAATTCGTCAGAAAGTGTCCCAAGTGCTAGCTGAATAGCACCATCCCACACCAGCCCCCCGAAGAGATGTATTCGGTTTTGTCCCCGATTCCCTTTGTTGTATGGGGAATCAACATCTTGGGGCCACTGCCGAAGGCCAAGGGACAAGTCAATTTCGTGATCGTTGCTAACGACTATATGACAAAGTGGGTCGAAGCTAAGCCTCTGCAGAAGATCACAAAACAAGAATGCCTAAAGTTTTTCAAGGAAGGAGTTGTTTACCGCTTCGAACATCCCGATGGCAGTGGTTTCTGATAATGGCAGATAGTTTGTGGGGTCAAAGTTCGAAGGTTTTCTGAAAGAGTTGGGAATTCAACATCGCAAGACCTCAGTCGCTCATCCTCAATCGAATGGTCAAGTTGAAGTGACCAACCAAACCCTGCTCAATGGGATTAAAAGGCATCTAGACGAGCTAAAGGGTCGGTGGCCAAAAGAGCTGCTCAGTGTTTTGTGGGCTAATCGGACTACGCCGAGAACAACCATGGGAGATTCGCCATTCAGATTGGCGTATGGAACTGATGCACTTATACCGGTGGAGATCGGGTTTCCTACCCTTCGGGTCAATCAGTACAAGGAGTTATACAATGATGAAGGATTGAAAACAAATTTGGATCTTCTTGAAGAAGTTCGGGATTCAGCTCTGATAAGGTTGGCAATTTTCCAACAGAGAATAGCCTGACACTATAACCATAAGGTGAAACAGAGGAGGTTTGAAGTGGGAGATTTGGTCCTCTGGGAGTCGGAGGCATCAACCCCTCAGAACACAGACAAACTAATGCCTAACTGGGAGGGACCGTATGAAGTGGTAGAGGTGCCGAAGCCAGGTACATACCGGCTTCGAGCAATGGATGGTTCAGAAGTAAAGAATACATGGCATGTTGGAAGACTTAAAAATTTTTACCAGTAATAGTTATGTCATTCTTTTCTTTATCCATGTAACCGTTTCAATTTTAAATGAAATAAATGAAAGTTTTCTTCGGAGATGTTTAGCTTCATCTATATTCATACGGTTTTCGGTACCTGATCAGACAAACATCGGGCTTAAATCGATCAAAAAGTCAAAGACGACATAATTGATCGATAAAAGTTCCAGGTATAACTGACCGAGAAAATAAAAAATTTTAAACAGACAAACTTCAGACACAATCCGATCAGGAGGTTCGGAAAGACATAACTAATCGAGATAATCACGAGTATAACTGATCATAAAAATTATAAACAAAACTAATATACTTCATTCATATCTTTGAATTTTTACAAACCCCGATCGTATAAGATTCGGGCAAAGTACAAATAAAGAAGGAAAATGAAAGTTACAAAATTACAAGTCCTAAAAGAAGCTACTCCAGAGGAGGATCATCCCCAGCCTCGAACTCTTCGTCCAATGAGTCAAGAAGTGAGGCATCGAGCCCAGCGGCCAACAGCTTCGCCCTAGCCTTTCCCGATAATTCTCATACCCTTCACCAAATTGGGCAATAACTTTTTCATTCAGGGCATCAGACTCTTCATATTCGGCTATTATCTGTTGCTTGGCTTCGGCTTGATCTTCCTTCAGGGAGTTGTTTTCCCGAATCAGATATCTCATTTTCTCGTGTGCTTCGAAAAACTTCTCCCCAAGGGATTCGATAGCCTGCTCCCGCTCTTTGACTTCGGTGGCCAGCTGCTCTTTCTCCTCGATCAGCTTCTTAGCATGGCCTTAGAGGCCAACGAACTCACGTAGAAGTAGAGAGTATTGTTCTTTCAGTTCAGTCGGCCTGGCGTTCGGCTTGGGTCGTTTTATTACGGGTCTCTCCATGTAGATCCTTTTCCTTCTTCAGGTCCGAAGTCAGACCACGAATCTCTGCGTCAAAAAGCTACACATTCGTCATCAACTGAGCCTCCTTTTTGGTAGATCGAGCAAGTGGCGGAATGGCTCAGGCCAGGATGGCGTTGACCTGTGGCAGAAGGAATGGGTCAGCCATGCAGAATAAAACATGAAATTAACAGAAGAAGATAACCAATTTAAGAATTACCTAACACTGAGTCCGGACGTAAGCTACCAGGTACTCTTTGGAAGAGAATCCCTTGAACCATTCTTCATCGCCCGAAAGCTTGAAATGATCGAATAGGTTGAACAAAAAAACTTCTGAAGGACTCTTCGGCCAACAAGTGGTCAGCGTCCCTTGAGAAGAACTCACCTTGGAAGTGGGAGTGGTTGCGGGTAGGGGGTCAGCCTCAACAATTTTTTTTTTGGGATGTTGTTGCTCAGGGTCTTTAATGAGTCGTGGCTTCTTGGGTCGGGGCTCGAGAGGAACCTCTTCGGTTTCCTCTGAATCCTCGATCACCGCGACCTGAGCGGGGGTATGAGTCAGTTTTAGAGGAACCACAGTAATGGACTTGGCGGGAGCTTTAGTAGAAGGCTTCTTGGTTTTCTTTAACAGAGTTGTCTTCTCCGCCCGGCTCATCTTCAGAACATTCTTGGTGGCTGGTTTGGCAGAAGAAGTCGGAGGGGCTGGGCCTGAAGTAGAACCGGTTGAAAGTTCCACTATCGGGATGTTTCTTCCTCAGTCATCTCGTCAGTGATTGGAAGGCAGATCGACTCGATTGTAATAGGAAGAGGAGTTAAGGATTCAGATGCCCCTTCAGGCTTGAAAATCGTCATTGAACAGAGAAAAGAGTATGTTAAGACAGGAGCTATTAGAGCAAGAGGAAAGGAAACTAAGGGATCGGGGGAATCAGTCAGAAGTGAGGTACTTACACCCGTGTTTGTATAACCAGGCCTCATTGGAGACAAAAATTTGAACACAGATTTTTGAAGTGAAGGAGTCTGGAAAGAGTGACAGTGATGGTTGAGGTGAGGGTTTTATAGGTACAGTCACATGCTACCCAAGGGCGGCTATTAAATTCCCAAGGTGGGACCAGGCATAGAAAGGCGTGCAACGTTTCAGGAAACGAGGACAGACCATTTGACTTCCCTAGACAACTCATCATTAGCTGTCGTGCCCCTTCAGATCCATGACCTCTCGAGTCTCTAATTATAAATACATTATAACAAGAGACTGGGGGGCAATGTTCAGGAGCATTTTACCCCATTGGGCCGAAGGCCTGGCATTGGGAGGAGTTAATGAGCCCATTGGGCTGAAGCCCAGGGAAGAGTTCGAACATCCGAGTCTTCTGGATCGAAGTCCTGTTCGAGATATAGTGGTCGGGTCGGCTAGCCGAGTCCTTTGGGCCGAAACCCTATTCTGGAGGGGTGATATTCAGGGTCGGGCCTTTGAGTCCTCTAGGCCGAAGTCTGAACCATGTAGTGAGTTCGGTGGGATTGGGCATGTGCAGTGGGCTTCCCTGCGCGCAGAGTCTGGGGTTCTAACTATGATCGCATAAGGTAACTCCAAAGGTAGTGATTGGATTGGAATCCACTTCCACCTTTTAAGGAGATTGTGTTGAACCCAAATTATGGTAACTGCCATAATTTAGGAGTCCTAATCCGACTCAGAGAAGGATTCTAAGGTGATGAGACACTATAAATACAAGGCTTAGGGTACAATTATGAGGTAATACCTACTTTTGAGCACTAAACACTTAGCCTCCATTCTTAAACCTTGTGAACGGTCTGTACTTATTCTCACACCGAAGCTATCCCCCGGCAGCACAAGCCGTCAAGCTTCTGTGTGATCTGTTATTGTAAAGATTCTAGCGCGTGAATTCTGTGATTGGACGCGCCGGTAAAATTTAACGTTAACACCCATCATTATGAAAAAAATATGGCATGCATGTAGAAAGGGCAAGTAGGGTACGATGGGAGAGAGGTACTCTATTTCACATAAAAGAGTTATTTATTAAATTTATGAATATTAAGAATGTTTTTTATTCATATTTATCTCCAAAATATTAAGTTTTTAGCTCATTAGAAGCGATGGCAAATATTAATATTATGATATAAATTTGAAGATATGTATCATTTTATTCTTCAATAATAATAACTAAAACAGTTAATTAAATAATTTATTTTACGAATAGAGCTCTTTTTGTGAAACCAATTTATGGAGTAGTTTTTAACAAAAGATGCAGGCATAATTTTATTTAATATCAATATTGGTGTTCATTAAGCTAACAAATAAAATAACAAGTTAATTAGCTTTTGGAATATAATACGTTAACGGAATATAATATACATCTCTTTTGAACGTAAAATTGTGAAAAAGGAAATATTGTAATTAATTGTCATATGGAGTGACATTTCATTCTGAAATACCTTCTATTAATTAACTTTAGAACAGGGAAAAAAACACAAGACTTCGATTTCCAGGTACTCCCACTTTATAAAAAAAATTAAAATCACAACTCTTATTTATCTTCCAAATTAATGAGTGATATTTCTTTTCAAAAAATAAAACCTTCATGTTGGGTTTGATCAGTGGCGGAACCAGAACAATTTTGTAGGAGAGTCAAAAATTTTAAACCAAGCGAACTGAAATTATTAATACCACCACTTGCAGAATTTAGGACGTTGGCTTGGCTTAATTCCTAGTTTTTAGCAAAAACGGTCCTAAGAGGACTTTTAGCGAACATGTTATGTGCGCCACTTTAACAATCAGATTAGTCATTTCTTTGTGTTCTAACCCGAATTTGCCATCCTTATTACTCCGCACACTAACAACTATACTTCATGTCACTAATTCAGTCAAAAACTAACTGATTTATACCATAAAAACATACATAATCTATCTATCAATTAATGAATTCACATACTACTAACTAACTTTATATAAATTCTGTTCATTGGGTTTTTATAACTTTCATCATATTAGAAATTCAAACATTTCATGGGAATTTTATGAAAATACATTATATTTAAAAATAATGGGAAAAATAATTAAGAATAAGTAATTAAGCACCATATGGTCCATATCAATCAAAAATTCAGAATTACTAAATAATGAATAATCTCTTGCAAAATCAAAACGACTAAACGAGTACAAATTTAAATATTTTACTTTATTATTACCTGGACGGTTAGACCAAAGCAGTGGCTGGTCGAATCGTGGCGTGGAGCAGTCGAGCAGTCGGAACAGAGTCAGCAGGCCGGCGGCGAACGGAGACACGGAGTAGTGGCGGCTGACTGGCTGAGGCTGAACTCGGATTTCAGAAGCAGGGAAGAGACTAAAGAGACAGAGGCGGAGGCCGGAGAGTGAAGTTCAGAAGTTGTATTGTAAAGAGGGAGAGACCGAACTTGGAAGACCTAGTATTTTTTTATTTTCTTTTTTTATGAAACAACGTCGTTTCATGGAACTTAAAAAAAATTGTTAAAACAGACATGTTGCTGCGTTGCAGTCCATCGGAGACTCGCCCTCGTCGACGCCTGGTTGCGATTGGCCCCCCGTCCCCGCCCCCGCCCTCCACCATCTCCGCCTGGACCACCACCCTACCGGGACCAGCTGCCCCCCCCTCCCCCGCCCCGCCCCCGCCCCCTCCCCCTCCCTGCCCCCGCCTACGCCTACGCCTACGCCTAGGCCTAGTTCCGCCTCTAGGTTTGATTGAAGTAATATATACTAATAACTTGGAAGAGAAATAATTTATATATCAACTAATCTATGATGAAGATGAATTATATATATATATATATATATATATATATATATATATATACCGGTTCGTTTCTCCAGTGAATCATATGAATCGAACTAAAAATGAATCGACTATAGCGGTGGTCCATCGTTATAGCATAAAAAATTGATTTTCTAAACTATAGTTTTCCTTTTATTTAAAAGAGAGTGGTCTCACTTTCTTTCCTTTTATTTACAAAAATATCACACGCGGCCCCACTTGTTTTTTAAAAAAAAACTCCAAAATGACGTAGTTTTAATAAAAGAGTGTTATTTAAGGAGGAATACTATTTAAAGGGAATGCTTTTGATCCTTGCTATATATATATATATATATATATATATATATATATATATATATATATATATATATATATATATATATATATATATATATATATATATAATGCAATTAAATAAAATAATTTAGGGTAGATCATTCTCAAACCCTACTTATCTTATATGTACACAAACATGTCAATTGTAATGTAACATAAAAATTTTATTGGCTTACACTCTCTACTTTCTTGCAGCTACAAAACTCTTTTAAATATATGGATAGTGTCCTTAATTATTTCCATGGCCGGTACTACAGTTAAGCAAGTTAAGCAATTGCTTGAGGCCTCAAAATTGAGAAGGCCCCCAAAATTTAATAATCCTTATGTTAGAATCCATCAAAAAAAGCCCAAATTATTTTCTCCTCAAATTTTAATAATCCTTATGTTAGAACCCATTAAAAAGTCCAAATTATTTTTTCCAAACAAATTAATATTATCGAGATTAGAATAATGACTCTATTTTTGTCTCTTCCACTTCGTCTCTTTATACTCTCAATTTCTCTCTCTAAATAAGTCTTTTTCTCTAACGACAAATCTACAATTGTCAATAAATATTATATCTTTTAATCTTTTATATTTTTTGTTGGTTCTTTAACACTAATATACAACAATTATAAAGTATTTATAAAAACAAAACATCCATAAAATAATTACAAAAATAATACAACACAATAATACATTGCTAAAATTACGGAGCATTGACTCCCTACAAATCCGTTTCCGACTTTTATATTTCCATCTAACCGGTCCTAAATTCACGCTAATGAAGAAAACGGGCAACTTCAAGATCAACAACAACTTCAACAACAACTTCAAAGGCGATGCAACTCTGAGAAGATGAATTCTCCAATGGCGATGCAACTCTGAGATCGGATAATATCAAAGAAGATCAACAACAACTTCAAGATCAACATCAACTTCAAGATCTACAACAACTTCAAGATCAACAACAACTTCAAGATCAGTAACCATCCTGTATAACAACTTTGATTGTTAGTTGTTGATTGATTTATTATAGATTTGTATACTGAGTTATTTGAGTTTAAAATTTATATGCATATAGTTACCACATGGTTACTATATACTAGTATATTGGTTATCTTTCTTAAGATTTTCGCTCTTTAATTGGTCACAGAGACAGTATACTGACTGTTTTGATTGCAAAATGCATGTAAAAATATGTTTAATATTTTGGTTACTAAGTACATATAAATTGGTTACTGTTTATTATTGATTTGGTTACTGTATAATATTTATTTGGTTGATGTATGCTTTAAATGTATATTCTACTTATATTTTTTATATTGATGGTTACTTATTAGGGTTACCTTCCTACAAATGTTGAATCTTTAAGTACGTATTGAATGTTTTTTATATTGTTTGTTTTTGCTGTAAAATGCATGGAAAAATATGATTTATGTTATGGATACTAAGTAAATATATGTTAGTTACTGTCTAATTTGGATTTGGTTAGTATATAATGCTGACTTGGCTACTGTGTAATATTACCATGGTTACTACATTATATTACTATGTTTTATATTGATTTTTTTTATATTGATGGTTACTGATTAACTACATTGGTTACCTTCATACATCTGTTAGTTTTTAATTTATAACAAAGTCATTACTGATTGTTTTGGTTGTAAAATGAATGTAAAAATATTTTTTATAATATTGGTTACTAATTACATATATATTGGTTACTGTCTAATATGTATTTAGATACTGTAAGGTGTTTATTTGGTTATTGTATAATGTTATTGTGTTTTATAATTATTTCTTTTAAATTGGTGGTTACTTATTGACTACATTGGTTACCTTCATATATACAACTGTTAATCTGATTATATATATTGGTTGTTGTATACTATTTAATTGGTTACTGTATAATGTTTATTTGGTTGTTGAATAATATTAATGTACACTTGTACTGATGTTTTTTTTATATTCATGGTTACTTATTAGCTATATTGGTTACCTTCATACAACTATTAATCTTTAGTTGGTAACAAACACATTATACTATTTGTTTTTTACTGTAAAATGCAATGAAAAATGTGTTTATGTTCTGGTTACTATATAGATATATGTTGGTACCTGTAATTTTTTTACTGTATAATGTTGTTATGATTACTGTATAATATTAGTGTGTTTTATACTTGTTTGTTTTATATTGGTGGTTACTTATTGACTACATTGGTTAACTTCATACAACTGTTAGTCTTTAGTTGGTAACAAACTGATGCGGTTGAAGATCAGGCGTGTCAGTTTATGGAAAGATTTGATTCAGTTTATGGAAAGATTTGAACCAGTGGCAATTTGGTAATTTTTGTCAAGTTTGGAGTGTCGAATTTTGGCATTTTCGGAGCCTAATTTCATTGGAAACGGGCAAACGATCAAAAGTCACCAGCTTTGCTCGTGAACTGCATGCTTTTTTGGTCAAATTCCATCATTTAGGCCATCAAAATTGTATGTAAAAATGTGATTTATGTTCTGGTTACTAAGATTATGTAGTTTGGTTACTGTCTAATATTTATTTGGTTACTTTACAATATTTATTCAGTTGTTAGACAATGGAGATGATTCCAGTTGTGCTTTACTTCAACGGAACATAAACAAAAAGAGTATAAATACAGGAATATATAATTGTTTACTGTTAGTAACCATTAATCACACGGTTGGTAACAGTTTTGATGGTGTATAGTAACTAAAATTGTTATTGATTAATATTTTAATTTTTGATTCCATCATGAGTTGTCAATATAAAGTAAACATATACATTGAACAATTGGTAACTATTTTGAAACATTTTTATGTAAATTTGGTTACCCATCTAAAATAAAATGGTTACATCTATATTCATATTTAATTACCAACTGGACCATTTCTAAATAACTTTTATAACTATGTAATTTAAAAGTATCCATCAGCTAGATAAATGGGAACCCTCCCTTACATGTACATTAAGCACTTGATAACTGTTCTAATATAAGTTTTTAATTATTTGGTTACTAACAACAACTAAAATGGTTACCCTTATATACAGGTTTGGATACCAACCGTGTAAGACCCCGAATTTTATGAAATAAAAGTATTCAATTTTTCTATTTAGTAAATGGTTAAATTGATAAAAAGTTAAAGTTAAGGGTGAAATATATAAAATTTTCAAAATACGCAAGTGGTTATAAAATACTCATTTCTGTTGGGGAATATTCGTTTGTTCGTGGAATATTCTTGTTGTCGGTGAATATTCATACGACAGTGCAACCATTTGTGGGCCCCATACCAGAATAACTGTCGGATGAAGAAAATGATAAGTTTGAGTTTTTATAAATAACGGCATAATTGTTACCGTTAACATTGTTGTATTACTTGATTGTTAAAATATAGTAATACGCGTGGTTGCACAGTAGCACACGGTATTGCATAGTATTTTTGAATTATTGATTCTTACGTATGAAGGCACTACTCAATAATTGTTACAGTAATTACTGTTCAATATTTTATAATATTGGTTCAATAATTGCTGCGTTGATACTTTATATTATTGTTGTTTTAATAATTATCATTGCACGGTATTTCCCATTATCAGATCAATAATTCATATTATTTGAATAATATCATTAGATAATATTATTGACAATGTCTAGAAAGTTCTATCAAGGAGAGGTTTGGTCACCTAATTGCGCGCTAGTAAGATGAAATCCTTATCGGAAAGTCCCCTCTTTCCTTGGAACGGTCTGTTTGTCATTATTGTGATTCTGTAATATTATTTGTGAATAATTAATTATAAATTTATATGATAAAAAATATTTATTTTATGTGGACATAAATGATGTATAGAAAATATTTATTTTATGTGGTTATAAATGAAGGAATTAATGTTGAGTTATTTTGTCGGAATGGAGGTATTAAAAATCAAATCAGTGTTCTTAAAGCTCTATTCCGTGAGTTATAATTTTGATCCGACCGTTGGATCGTTATAATTTTTGGATATATTATACATATATAAGTTGAGTATATGTCCATAAATTTTGAACCGTTAAAAATTAACGTATGATTTGTTATAAATTTTAAGAGGTGACTAATTCAAAAATTATGTTTATAAATGATTTTTGCTAGAAAATTCTAGAATGAGTGGGCCCCACCTTTGGTTGGTAAAAAATGTGCTAAAATTTTATTTTAAAAGTGGTGGGTGGGAATAGTAGCAGGTAAAGTCATGAGGTTGCAGGTCAAGTCTGCTATGGCGTTCAAACATTTTCCTATAAATAGAGTGCTGAGTTAGAATTGAAAATCACACCAAAAACATAAGTTTTCCCTCCCTATATTATCGAGCGTATTTTTATGAGTATTTTGATACTTTGAGAGTTGCTAATCAGTGCAAGTTTTCTTCAGAGTCATATCTGATATTCCAGTCAAAAGTACTGCTCTTTTGAGGTAAGGGATTGTAAGGGATGTTATTTTCTTATTAAATGATATTATTTTCTTCAATATAATTATGCCGAATTATTGATATAAGTTTTATTGTGAAATTTCTACCTTTTTCATGTCGGGGTTACTATCACGTATACGGCACTATTCCCGTATACGGCACTATATTCATGTATATGGCACTATTTACGTATATGATATTATTTACGTATACGGTACTATGTACGAATACGGGTTACTATTCACGAGTTACTATTCATGACAAAATTGGTTTCTTTTTTTGATCAAATTATCGTTGATTTATGAATCTTACTCTTGAAATTAAATGCAGTTGTTGATCATATTATTTTTATTATCATATATAACATTTTTATAACCCTAATGATGATATTTCTCTTTGACTTGAGTGTAAAGATGGGTAGTTTATTGGTATGATCGTGACTATGGGTTCTCTTTGGCCAATAGTGAAAAGATGAATGTTGACTAGTATGATCATGACCATTGAATTAATAATTGAATATCTTTAGCATAAGTAAAAAGGCGAATTGATCAACATGGTTATAATTATTATTTATATAAATTCAGAAATGATTATATATTTCTTTGAGATATTAATATCTTTGGCATGTAGTGCAAAGATGACCTGTTGTTGAATATATTTGGCCCGTAATGCAAAGATGACCTATTGTTGAATATCTTTGGCATGTAGTGCAAAGATGACCTGTTGTTGAATATCTTTGGCCTATAGTGCAAAGATGAACTGTTAATGAATATCTATGGCCCGTAGTGAAAAGATGAATATATTAGTATGATTATGAACAAGAACTGTGATTTCGTATAACCATGATCTTTGATGTTTCAGGTAAAGACATGTGATGAAAATTATCTTCGTCCTAGATGAGAAGAGAAATTTATAACCACAATTATGGTTATGAGTTATTCACATGATTGTGGACAGGAACTGTTGATTGATGTTATAGGAATAAAACATTGTTGGTGGACTTTTAACATGGAAAAGATAATAGACTTTATGGTCTATTTGACTCTTCTAATGGATTGCTCGTTCCGCTGCAACTATGGTTGAAAAGTTTTATCATCTACCATATGTTCTAAATCTCTGATTTATTACTGACGAAGGTTATTAATAATTTAATTATCTTTAGTCATGATATTCTTTACTGAGCTAATTGTGCACACCCTTTTGCTTCATAATTTCTTTCAGGTAATAAGAGTTTTGCCGGGTCGAGCGGGGATAACAGGGGAATAGAACGGTGGTCTATAGCTGTTGAAGGTTCTCCCTAAATAGTATGGAAATAATTTTATTGAGAACTTTAGATAAGTGTGTCTTATTGTATACGTCATTTGATATTTAATTTTGGTGAACCGAATAGGGTGAGGCGAACCCAACTTTGGAAGGGTATTTTGTCACTATCATACAAGATGTCTAATGACATACAACCTCGTGTTATCATAAGACAGGGTTGTGCACATCCACTTGCTAAGTATATCTACGAGCACTAGCTATATAATCTTGGAGTTTGGTTGAAATATAATTTTTAATTGCAGACAGTGGAGATAGTTATATGTCAAGAGAAGACTCACCATTGGAAGGAACATGATATTAATCTTCTCATTTTTCTTTGGGGTCTATTAGGTCAACCAAGGATAATTCTGTGGACATATGATATCTATCTAACCTAGACGCATGGCCTCCCATGTACGATGGTTTCCTTGAGCACTTCCCAAAGATTTTAATTTCTAAAATATGTATTGACTATACCTTTATGTAAGGTACCCTGGTGACATGCTGACACAAGTTGGTGTTCAGAGTCACAGTTGGTATATATTTGTATCAAAACTCACAACATATGTGCTGTTGTATTTTGCATGACTATTGTAGTAATAAAGTTGTGGTTGTTTTCTGTACCATGTATTTGGTGACTCAGAATATGTTGGATGGATTGGACCTATTTTGGGGGCGTCATAGTTGGTATCAGAGCTATAAGTAAAGAGCCCTGAGCCTCTCGCTGGTGACTTCCTTGTGTGGGATGCACCGAAGCCAGACTCTCCATAGGGGACGCCGTTCTGCAGGGGCAAACTGATAGGTACCACTGTGAGGTGTTATCCACGATTGGGACATGAGTCACAGTTGTTATCAGAGCTTAGGGATATGATCTCTGGCGGAGATCCGGGATTAGAACTAGAAAAGAAGAGACGAATAATATCCTTCGCTAGTGTGTGTCCTACCTAAGCTGAATTTTCTTACTTAAGTTGATAAATTGTGATATGCCAATTAACCTTTGTTTTGAAGCTATATTCTAGAATGATATCTGAAATATAAGAGATGAGCAAATGAGAAATCATGATGACAATGAAGATGAAATCTAAATGAAAGCAAGATATTCTTAACTCTTCGAAATACCAGGTACGTAAATTTCGGGGACGAAATTTCATAAGGAGGGGAGATTGTAAGACCCCGAATTTTATGAAATAAAAGTATTCAATTTTTCTATTAAGTAAATGGTTAAATTGATAAAAAGTTAAAGTTAAGGGTGATATATATAAAATTTTTAAAATACGCAAGTGATTATAAAATACTCATTTCTGTTGGGGAATATTTATTTGGCCGTGGAATATTCTTGTTGTCTGGGAATATTCGTATGACGGCGCAACCATTTGTGGGCCCCATACCAGAATAACTGTCAGATGAAGAAAACGACAAGTTTGAGTTTTTATAAATAACGGAGTAATTGTTACCGTTAACACTGTTGGATTACCTGGTGGTTAAAATATAGTAATACGCGTGGTTGCACAGTAGCACACGGTATTGCACAGTATTTTTGAATTATTGATTCTTACGTATGAAGGCACTACTCAATACTTGTTACAGTAATTACTGTTCAATATTTTATTATATTGGTTCAATAATTGTTGCGTTGATACTTTATATTATTGTTGTTTTAATAATTATCATTGCACAATATTTCTCATTATCAGATCAATAATTCATATTATTTGAATAATATCATTAGATAGCATTATTGGCAATGTCTAGAAAGTTCTGTCAAGGAGAGGTTTGGTCACCTAATTGTGTGCCAGTAAGGAGAAATCCTTATTGGAAAGCCCCCTCTTTCCTAGGAACGGTCTAGTTGCCATTATTGTGATTCTGTAATATTATTTGTGAATAATTAATTATTAATTTATATGATAAAAAAATATTTATTTTATGTGGACATAAATGATGAATAGGAAAATATTTATTTTATGTGGTTATAAATTATGGAATTAATGTTGAGGTGTTTTGTCGGAATGGAGGTATTAAAAATCAAATCAGTGTTCTTAATGCTCTATTGTGTGAGTTATAATTTTGATCCGATCGTTGGATCTTTATAATTTTTGGATATGTTATACATATATAAGTTGAGTATGTCCACAAATTTTGAACCATTAAAAATTAACGTATGATTTATTATGAATTTTAAGGGGTGACTGATTCAGAAATTATGTTTATAAATAATTTTTGGTGGAAAATTATAGAATGAGTGGGCCCCACCTTTGGTTGATGAAAAATCTACTAAAATTTTATTTCAAAAGTGGTGGGTGAGAATAGTTGCAGGTAAAGCCATCAGGTTGCAGGTCAAGTCTGATTTGGCATTCTAACATTTTCCTATAAATAGAGTGCTGAGTTAGAATTGAAAATCACACTAGAAACATAAGTTTTCTCTCCCTAATATTATCTGTGACACCTCCAAATCCGGTACTTCCAATTCCACAGGATTTGGTGTTCACTGAACAAATATCATCTATCTATCTACCCATAAATAAATGCAAACCATAGCGCCAAGACCCAATACAACAGTGGCGCCACAGCGCCACTTAGCAGAATGTCCAGAAAATGTTTTTTTTAAAGAGTTCAAGTATAGAAATGTGATAGCAACTTAGTCTAATGAACATAAAAACTTTTTAGACATATAATGAGGTGTTAAAATAAATTCTTAACATGTCCATAACACAGTTACATGTGAATTGAATGTTTGAATGCATAGTTAGCTTATTGTTCGTGAAATCTTAATTTTGACAATAAGTGTAGAAATTGACTAAGTATAGTTATGAATTTGAGTTAGACAAAGAATAAACTGTGATGTTTAGTACATTATAATTGACTGGTATTGTGAACGTAAATGATATGTAGGATTTAAATCAAGGAACGAGTATAATTAACGTGTAATCTACGTACGAGGCAAGTTTCCTAACCCTACTCGTTATCTTTATATGAGCTTATAAGTTGTCTCTTTACATCGAGCAAATTCTTGTTATTATTGATCAAGTACATTTTATTATATTAAAATGTATTAGTCTTTTAAAGTATGATTCTGCTATACAATAATTATTCTATTGTATACCTTTTGAGATTGATATTCAATTTTAAATTATCAGTTATTGTTGAACTTTGTTAGACTAGTGAACCCTTAATGATTCGACTAGTACATAGTTGATGAGCGTTCTAAATTTCAGAACCCTTGATGAATTATCCAAACTAAACTTCCTTTGATGCGGACTTTAATGTCAAACTGAGATGAACAACCCTGTATAGGGGATTACTTATGCATTAACATTAAGATATTGTGCACAATATAGTACTAAGGGTTGATCCCTGTTGATCGATTTCGCAATCAATGAATACGTGCAAGTATACACGGCCAACAAGTAATAAAGTGAAAGTAGAGTATCGTTCCCACGAGGAATTATTTAATAAAAATCACCAAGTACTGATTCTTAACCAAACTAATTTTATTTAAACAATCTCAAATCATTATTTTTCTAATTAACAAAACTAAAGTAATCAATTAAAACTATGTTACTTTATAAATGAATTCAAATAAATAAAGATTAAGACTTCAATATCCCCAATTATGAATTATAAATTAATTATCCAATTATCCCAATTATTATGCCTACTGAATTGTTAACAGGAATTCTCAAATGCCAAAAGTCCTTTTCCAAGTGATCAATTGTCTTCTATTTAATCCAGATTAATCTTGCTATATTCCTATGCAAAATAATTGAATTAAACTCTTTCAATTCCAATTCCTTATGTGTTACATGCGGTGAACAGATATTTCTATTCAATTCACAAACCTAATTATTCACTTTGCAAATAACTAAGTCACATGATATCATGCCCAGTTCTAACCCTAGAATTCCTCTTCCAATTCCTTCTAGAGTAACAAAGTAATTACTGATCAGATAATTAAGCAATAAGCACAAGACAAGATAAACAACTCACTTTAACATAAATAATTGGAATATAATGAATAACTAATTCATAGCCATAAAAAGTTCAATTGAAATCTCAATAAAAGAGTTAGTTCATAATTAATGAATGGAAACCAAGAATCCACAATTAAATAGACATTAAAAGATAAAAGTAAGATGAGAGAAGAGAATAGAATCTGTTGTCAGCAAATCTGATGCTCCCCTCTTGCTCTTGCTCTTGATCTTCAATGATCTCCAAGTTGCTTCAATCTCCAAAACTAATAAGAACTAGGGTTATGTTCTAATCTAATGGAGTGTTTAATCTAGTCTAAGCTATGTCATCCCCCAAGCTAAGCTATGTAATCTCCTTCTTATTTTATGCCTTACATCATGTATTTATAGGTTACAAGTCCAATTTTTAGTTTTGGAACAATCCCAATCCTATTTGGAGTCAAAAAGGTGTCAAAATTCGCCCAAAACGCGTCCAGGCCCGCACCAGACCCTTCCCCAGCGCCCCAGCGCTGGGCACGGCGCTGGAATTGTGCCCGCCAGTGCCCCGGCGCTGGTATCAAGCCTTAAACGAGTGCCCCGGCGCTGCCACAAAGTCTAACATTTTCTGCTCCGACGTCCTTTGGGAAAACGGCCATAACTTCTTCGTCCGAACTCCGATTTAGATGATTCAAGATGATCCGGAAAGAAGAAAAGTAGATATACAACTTTCATTCTTGAAGTTGTACGAAATAATGTCCGGAGCTATAGTCAAATTGGCTCTGAAGTAACTGCTGTGTAAATGACAAGCCGAAAACGCGAATCTAGCCACCCCGAACGTTGATCCATGTAACTTTTGTCCCAATTCCTACAAAACAATATAAAACATGCATGAATAGACACAAACACATAAAAACATCCTAAAAGACTTGAGAACAACAATAAATTAAGCCCGAATGTAGCCAATTCATGTGTATAAAACTCACTCATCAAATACCCCCAAACTTAAACCTTTGCTTGTCCTCAAGCAAAAACACAAAAATGTTATGCAATGCAATGTAATGAAACTAATCTATATGCCTACGAATCCAACAGTAATGATAGAAACAAGTCTATTCAACCGGCCTTAGAGAAATCAAGTAAACATGATAATACATCATATTAAAACAAATCAGTAATTTCCCAATCAATCATCAAATCTTAGACTGTTATCACTGATATAGTGCGTGTGTGCTCCACAACAATGTTAACTGATATAAAATCAAATTTAAGACATAATAGATATCTTCGAAGGCATCATACAGTGAAAACTCACAAAATTCACGAACAAGCTAGATCCAACTAAAGTCAAACATCCACCAAGTTCAAGAGTCCAATCTGGGATACTTATGCTTTACTTTTCATTACGGGGGATTTTTTCTATTTTCTCGTTTTATTGTTTTTTTTTAACCATGACTATGCAATGTCTCATTCCATTAGGCTAACAGTGTCACCCCTTAGCGAGCTTTTGACCAACGACTCCCAGACCATATAAGACCTTAGGGCGCTAGGTTTTAAGATACCCCTTCGGGCGTACTTACTCAAGTAACAAAGGCCCCGAAACAAAACTAGTCCATGGTAATTTTTATTTTTTTCTTTCTTTTTCTTTTTCTCTTTTTTTTTAATAGATGGTGAGTTACATGGATCAACGTTCGGGGTGGCTAGATTCGCTAGGTTGGTGAGTGCGTTTTACGCTCCATCTCACGCTTGTGTTTATGGGGAGTGTTTCTCCTCAACCCACCACAAGACTCAACATGTTTTTTTTTAAAGCTTATATACCCCAAAATTTCCCCCCAAACTTAAGTTTTTATCAAAATTTAGCCATCTCCGCCTATTCATGTCTTTCATTCCTTCACACTAATATTATCCTTAAGAAATCCATTATGTATCAATTTAAACTTAATCAGTCAACATGGCTGTTATTAACGTGCTAACCTTGGTTATACCAGTTTCAAACAGGAAAAGATTCAATTCATAACAAGAAATCACATCAAAACCTGAATATTCAATACTATACTTATCTACTTAACTCCAGTCTCATCATTGGCCAAAATAGACTTTTACTATCTAACAGTTGGAATCATGCAAATATAAACTAACTGCAACAAACATAGTAAACTAACTACTATTTTTGCGATTTTTAAATTTTTTTTTTAAACAAAAAACAGAATGCAAAAACTAAATGTAAATAACTCGAAAACATAACGAACCTACAATGTAAATAACTAACTATATGCAATACGACACTAAAATGCCCCCAAACTTAAACTAGACATTGTCCTCAATGACTGAAATAGAAAAAATTAAAGCAGAGGACTTCCCTGAAAATATAGTAATCTTCCTCCTTGTCCGCTAAGTTTGGAGAATAGGCTAAGCACATGGAACAAATTGGGCACCCCACTTGAATTTAACTTGAATAACCTGTAAAACCATGATAGAAGCAATTTTATTAAATCCTAAATAAATGCAAATTCAAAACTACTAATATAAAACTTAATAAAAACTAAAAATAAAAATTGAACTTGGGTTGCCTCCCAATAAGCGCTTATTTTATAGTCTCAGCCTGACTTTGTTTGGTCAATGCTATCCAATTCCTCTTCGAAAGTTGAGGATCCCTCCATCCATCGGAAATAATATAGCTTTTGGTAGGTTCCCATTTACGATGGCCATTGTATTAAAGTCACCTAGCATGTTTTCTTTAGATAAGATCACATTCAAGAACGTCCAACATCTAGGTGGTTTCTCCATTGTGTCTGCAAATATATTCTGGCATTGAGGCTTGTCAGACACAACAATTTCTTCTTCTATCTTCTCCAGCTCATCACACCATGGTTTCGAAGGTGTACTTGCTTTTACATCACAGAGAGTATTGCCGACGACATGACTACCAATCGGACAAGGTTTTGCAAATCTAACCGAACTCTTGAACTGTGGAGAAGAAGGCACTTGAGGCATAAATAACATTGGCTCATCATCATTGGGTCTCACAATTAGTTCTTCACCGACCTTGTTGTCATTATCCCCACTTGTCTCCTCTTTTTCATCTCGTGGCTCATCCAGTTGTAGATTTGGATCGGGCTCACCATCAGTCTCGGAATCCATGTCATAGGGGTAGGTGTATTGAGGACGGTTGTTCAATGCATGTGCTATCTGTTCCACTTGATTTTCCAGATTCTTGATCAACGCCCCCTTGGCTTTGCAAATTCTGCTCTACTTGATTCATTTTCTTGTCTTGTTCCTCATTCCTTTTTTCAGAAGCTTTAATAAATTTTTCCAAGGCTTCCTCCCAATTTGAATGTTCTTCCTGTTGTAGTGGAGGTGGACACAAGAAATCCTGTGGGTATGTTGGACTTGGTGCATAAAATTGATCTTGATTGTTACTCCATGAAAAATCCGGGTGATGCCCCCAATCCTGATGATAGTTGTTGGGATAGACATAATTATTGGGGTAATCACCACTATACTGTACCGGCTCGAAATTGATGGCGCATTGATGACTCATATGATTTCCAGCACAATAATCACAAGTAACCGCCATACTTTGACGACGCTGAGCTTCAAAAGCTTCAAACATCCTCGAAAGTGTCTCAATCTGTGCTGACAATGCAGAAAGTTTCTCGAGTCTGTCAATCTCCGCTCCCCTTGGTTGAGTCATGTTCGTGTATGGCCATTGATACACAAAGTCATCCATGGAACCTGAAAAGAGAGAAATAAAGAAAGAGAATTAAAAATAAAAAAAATGTTTAAATTAAGACTAATTTGATTGAAATTAATATTGGTAAATAATTATTAAATTAATTCCCCGGCAACGGCGCCAAAATCTTGTTGATCGATTTCGCAATCAATGAATACGTGCAAGTATACACGGTCAACAAGTAATAAAGTGAAAGTAGAGTATCGTTCCCACGAGGAATTATTTAATAAAAATCACCAAGTACTAATTCTTAACTAAACTAATTTTATTTAAACAATCTCAAATCATTATTTTTCTAATTAACAAAACTAAAGTAATCAATTAAAACTATGTTACTTTATAAATGAATTCAAATAAATAAAGATTAAGACTTCAATATCCCCAATTATGAATTATAAATCAATTATCCAATTATCCCAATTATTATGCCTACTGAATTGTTAACAGGAATTCTCAAATGCCAAAAGTCCTTTTCCAAGTGATCAATTGTCTTCTATTTAATCCAGATTAATCTTGCTATATTCCTATGCAAAATAATTGAATTAAACTCTTTCAATTCCAATTCCTTATGTGTTACATGCGGTGAACATATATTTTCATTCAATTCACAAACCTAATTATTCACTTTGCAAATAACTAAGTCACATGATATCATGCCCAGTTCTAACCCTAGAATTCCTCTTCCAATTCCTTCTAGAGTAACAAAGTAATTACTGATCAGATAATTATGCAATAAGCACAAGACAAGATAAACAACTCACTTTAACATAAATAATTGGAATATAATGAATAACTAATTCATAGCCATAAAAAGTTCAATTGAAATCTCAATAAAAGAGTTAGTTCATAATTAATGAATGAAAACCAAGAATCCACAATTAAATAGACATTAAAAGATAAAAGTAAGATGAGAGAAGAGAATAGAATCTGTTGTCAGCAAATCTGATGCTCCCCTCTTGCTCTTGCTCTTGATCTTCAATGATCTCCAAGTTGCTTCAATCTCCAAAACTAATAAGAACTAGGGTTATGTTCTAATCTAATGGAGTGTTTAATCTAGTCTAAGCTATGTCATCCCCCAAGCTAAGCTATGTAATCTCCTTCTTATTTTATGCCTTACATCATGTATTTATAGGTTACAAGTCCAATTTTTAGTTTTGGAACAGCCCCAATCCTATTTAGAGTCAAAAATGTGTCAAAATTCGCCTAAAACGCGTCCAGGCCCGCACCAGACCCTTCCCCAGCGCCCCAGCGCTGGGCACGGCGCTGGGATTCTGCCCCCCAGTGCCCCGGCGCTGGTATCAAGCCTAAAACGAGCGGCCCTGCGCTGCCACAAAGTCTAACATTTTATGCTCTGACGTCCTTTGGAAAAACAGCCATAACTTCTTCGTCCGAACTCCGATTTAGATGATTCAAGATGATCCGGAAAGAGGAAAAGTAGATCTACAACTTTCATTCTTGAAGTTTTACGAAATAATGTCCGGAGCTATAGTCAAATTGGCTCTGAAGTAACTGCTGTGTAAATGACAAGCCGAAAACGCGAATCTAGCCACCCCGAACGTTGATCCATGTAACTTTTGTCCCAATTCCTACAAAAAAATATAAAACATGCATGAATAGACACAAACACATAAAAACATCCTAAAAGACTTGAGAACAATAATAAATTAAGCTCGAATGTAGCCAATTCATGTGTATAAAACTCACTCATCAAATACCCCCAAACTTAAACCTTTGCTTGTCCTCAAGCAAAAACACAAAAATGTTATGCAATGCAATGTAATGAAACTAATCTATATGCCTACGAATCCAACAGTAATGATAGAAACAAGTCTATTCAACCGGCCTTAGAGAAATCAAGTAAACATGATAATACATCATATTAAAACAAATCAGTAATTTCCCAATCAATCATCAAATCTTAGACTGTTATCACTGATATAGTGCGTGTGTGCTCCACAACAATGTTAACTGATATAAAATCAAATTTAAGACATAATAGATATCTTCGAAGGCATCATACAGTGAAAACTCACAAAATTCACGAACAAGCTAGATCCAACTAAAGTCAAACATCCATCAAGTTCAAGAGTCCAATCTGGGATACTTATGCTTTACTTTTCATTATGGGGGATTTTTGCTCTTTTCCCAGTTTTATAGTCAAATTGGCTCTGAAGTAACTGTTGTGTAAATGACAAGCCGAAAACGCGAATCTAGCCACCCCGAACGTTGATCCATGTAGCTTTTGTCCCAATTCCTACAAAACAATATAAAACATGCATGAATAGATACAAACACATAAAAACATCCTAAAAGACTTGAGAACAACAATAAATTAAGCCCGAATGTAGCCAATTCATGTGTATAAAACTCACTCATCAATCCCCCTAAGTACTAAGTACGAGAAGAAGAGTCCATAGTCTTATGACTGTTAAAGGTTTCAAGTAAAAACACTTGACAACCTAGGACATAGTTCAAGGTCTTATAACCCTCAGAAGTTCTTTTGTCTCTTGTTATTCATTATTGATTCAAAAGTTGAGTTTCCTATTTCAGAAGTCTTTAATTTATTCATATGTTATTATTTATTGTTATATTGTTATAATTGTGGGTAATCGTGCTCACTCTTGCATAATAATAACATTGCAGTTAAGAACGAAAGGGCAGACGAGCCTTCCACTAGTAAAGGCAAGGGCAAGGTTAACAAATGAAGAAGACTTGTTGTTATTATGTATTTATGTTCAGACTTGATGTTATTAAGACTTGTAATTGTTTATGTTTCCGCATAGGTGTATAAGGTTAGAGTGACCTGGGATTGTATTTTTATGCAGTTGATGTAACCTCATAAGGGGGGATTTATTTATTATTTCTATCTATTGCATGGTTTGCATTTATTTATGGGTAGATAGATAGATGATATTTGTACAGTGAACACCAAATCCTATGGAAATGGAAGTACCAGATTTGGGGGTGTCACATTATCGAGCATATTTTTGTGAGTATTTTGATACTTTGAAAGTTGCTAATCAGTGCAAGTTTCCTTCAGCGTCATATCCGATATTCCAGTCAGAAGTACTACTCTTTTTAGGTACGGGATTGTAAGGGATTTTAAGGGATTATAAGGAATGTTATTTTCTTCTTAAATGATATTATTTTCTTCAATATCGTTATGCCGAATTATTGATATGACTTTTATTGTGGAATTTCTACCTTTTTCATGTCGGGGTTACTATTTACGTATACGGCACTATTCACATATACGGCACTATATTCATGTATATGGCACTATTTACGTATATGATATTATTTACGTATACGGTACTATGTACAAATACGGGTTACTATTCATGAATTCTTATTCATAAGTTACTATTCATGGGTACTATTCACGGCAAAATTGGTTTCTTTTTCTGACCAAATTATCGTTGATTTATGAATCTTACTCTTCAAATTAAATGCAGTTGTTGATCATATTATTTTTATTACCATATATAACATTTTTATAACCCTAATGATGATATTTCTCTTTGACTTAAGTGTAAAGATGGGTAGATTATTGGTATGATAGTGACTATGGGTTCTCTTTGGCCAGTAGTGCAAAGATGAATTGTTGACTGGTATGATCATGACCATTGTATTTATAATTAAAATTATTTAGCTTAAGTGCAAAGGTGAAATGATCAACATGGTTATAATTATTGTTTATATAAATTCTGAAATGATTATATATTTCTTTGAGATATTAATATCTTTGGCTTGTAGTGCAAAGATGACCTGTTGTTGAATATCTTTGGCCAGTAGTGCAAAGATGACCTGTTGTTGAATATCTTTGGCCAGTAGTGCAAAGATAACCTGTTGTTGAATATTTTTGGCCTGTAGTGCAAAGATGAACTGTTAATGAATATCTTTGGCCCGTAGTGCAAAGATGAATATATTAGTATGATTATGAACAGGAACTGTGATTTGGTATAGCCATGATCTTTGATGTTTCAGGTAAAGACATGTGATTATGAACAGGAACTGTGATTTGGTATAGCCATGATCTTTGATGTTTCAGGTAAAGACATGTGATGAAAATTATCTTCATCCTAGATGAGAAGAGAAATTTAGAACCACAATTATGGCTATGAGTTATTCACATGATTGTGGACAGGAACTGTTGATTGATGTTACAAGAATAAAACATTGTTGGTGGACTTTTAACATGGAGAAGATAATAGACTTTATGGTCTATTTGACTCTTCTAATGGATTTCTCATTCCGCTTCAACTATGGTTGAAAAGTTTTATCATCTACCATGTGTTCTAAATTTCTGATTTATTATTGACGAAGGCTATTGATAATTTAATTATCTTTAGTCATGATATTTTTTACTAAGCTAGTTGTGCTCACCCTTTTGCTTCATAATTCCTTTCAAGTAATAAGAGTGTTGCCGGGTCGAACGGGAATAACAGGGGAATAGAACGGTGGTCTATAGCTGTTGAGGTTCTCCCTAAATAGTATGGAAATAATTTTATTGAGAACTTTAGATAAGTGTGTCGTATTGTATACGTCATTTGATATTTAATTTTGGTGAACCGAATAGGGTGAGGCAAACCCAATTTTGGAAGGGTGTTTTGCCACTATCATACAAGATGTTTAATGACATACAACCTCGTGTTATCATAAGACAGGGTTGTGCACATCCACTTGCTGAGTATATCTACGAGCACTACCTATATAATCTTGGAGTTTGGTTGAAATATATTTTTCAATTGTACACAGTGGAGATAGTTATATGTCAAGAGAAGACTCACCATTGAAAAGAACATGATAGTAATCTTCTCAGTTTTTCTTTGGGCTCTATTGGGTCAACCAAGGATAATTATGTGGACATATGATATCTATCATAACCTAGACGTATGGCCTCCCATGTACAAAGGTTTCCTTGAGCATTTCCTAAAGATTTTAATTTCTAAAATAGTTATTGATTGTACCTTTATGTAAGGTACCCTAGTGACGTGCTGACATAAGTTGGTGTCTAGAGTCACAGTTGGTATATATTTGTATCAAAACTGACAACATATGTGTTGTTGTATTTTGCACGACAATTGTAGTAATAAAGTTGTAGTTATTTTCTGTACCATGTATTTGGGGACTCAGAATAGGTTGGATGGATTGGACCTATTTTGGGGGCGTCACAAACCGCACCTATCAAACTATTTTTATTTTAATATGAGATCTATAAGTGACCATCATATATATAAATGGGAAGTCTTAATTGGAGTTTCTTATTCCATCATGATGACATGGTATAAATAAAAATAAACATATATATTTAACACTTTATAACAGTCCTGATACAAACTTATAATTATCTAGTTACTAATAAATACAAAAATGGTTACCATATATGTAGGTTTGGATACCAACCTAACATTTTAACTGAAATAGCTGATGGATATTGTTCTGAACCAATTTTATGTAAATTTGGTTACTCACAAAAAATAAAATGGTTACCTCTATATGCAGATTTAAATACCAATTATATAATTTCCAGATAATTTTTATGAATATGTAATTTATAAGTTATACATCAACTATATAAATAAGACACTCTCATATGTACATTTAACACTTGATGTTTGTCCTGATACAAGCTTGTAACTATTTGGTTAGTAATAACATTAACCATAATGTAACATAATAAAACAGTAACCACATAATTATATGATATTAACCAGAACAGGTTTTAATGGTAACAAGAACAGGGTTTTAATGGTAACCAAAACAGAAACATCATGTAATGAAACCCAGTTTAGGTAATCCATGTATAATAAACAATTACATATTAACCAGAATAAAAAATAAAAGTAACCAAAATCTCACATTGAGGGCACAATAATAGTAGCCAAACCATAAGATAATAGTAACCAAAACATAATAAAAAGTAACCAAATAGTTATATGAAAGTAACCAGAACAGGTTTTAATGGTAGCCAAAACAGAAACAACCTGTATATCCAACCCAGTTTAGGCAACTCATGTATACTCTCACATTTACATTTAACACTTGATATATGTCCAGGTACAAGCTTGTAACTATCTGGTTACTACCAAAAAATAAAATGGTTACCCTTCTATGCATGTTTGGTTACCAAGTGCACCTTTCAAACAATGTATCAAACATAATTTAGAAGTAGCAAATACGAACCAACAAATAATGTCAAATCACTGGTAATATAATCAAATATGTAATCCCTTTTACATAAGTTCCAATAAACATTACAGACTCACTAAACATAACAAATGGTTATGAATATCCAACAAAAATCAAAGTACGAAACACAATCCTTTTAATTCTTGATTGAAATTTAAATAAGGTTTATTTCTTCCCATGACATTTGTCGCCATGATCTCTTTCCGAGCAACATCAATAGGCTTGTTTGAAGCAAAATTTTTATTATCTCGATAATAGAACATGTATGCTTTTTGATCCAAAACCTTCTTCTCACTAACTTGAACAACATGTGAATCAACAAGTGTAGCAAAAGTAAATTAAAAACAATCAAAAAAATAAAGGACTTTTAAGAGTATGCAAACTAGTTGTACCCCCAAGAGCCTGAAGGAGATCAATATTAATTAACCAATTAGTTAATTAGTCTAACAACTATGAAGAAGAAGAAAAAGAATAAGAATAATAAGAAGAAGATTTTAGAGAGAGAAATACTAGTACAGAAGATATGGGAGTTGGGAGAAAAAGAAGGAAGAAGAAGAAGAATATTTCACACGTTTAAAAAACCCCCACCAGATTTGCCATGTCAGCCCACCAATTCTGATCCCCTAAATTAAAGAATCCTAATTACACTAATATTGTAAATAAATATGGAAATGTGTATTATTTTTGTAATTATTTTATCTATGCACTATTATTGTAATTATTTCTAAAAATGTACTAAGATATGTAATTAATCCTTTTTTGTTTGCTTCAAATTTGAGTAGTTGAGTGTTGAGATCCTCTGGCTCTACAAAAATTGAATAACACATCAATAGGTAATAATATCAATCTTTACTCACTTGTGTAATTTTTTTTCTTTGCAATTATAATTTGTAAATTAATATTTCTTACTCTGAATTTTTGATGTTCATTGTTCAAGTATTTAATATTGGGAAAAATCACTAAATCGGCATAATCAGGTTCTATTGTTCTATACTTTTCTATTTAAATTTTATTAAATTTTACTTGTTAAATAGGTACTATTATTGTTACTCGTTTTAGCGAAAAAAATTCTATTATTTGTTTTTTGACTGGAAAATATCTGTTGTTATTTGTTTTTTAGCTGAAAAGTATCTGTTTGTTATTTATATATTTGGCTTGTTACTTGTTTTTTAAGCACCATACGACTTCTCAAAAATATGAATCTGGGTATTAAAAATTTCAAAAAAAAAAAAGAAGAAGAGTAGAAAAATTAATTGAATCCCAAAAGGAAGCTCTTGAAAAATTTGTTATCAGTAATAAAAAAAAATATCACAGAAAAATTAGGTGAAAGGCAAGAAAAATAAAATTTTAATTTTTTAAAAAAATCATAAATACTAATTTAATTTAATATTAAATGGTAAAAAAATCCAATTTAAAATTTGACTTGAGACTCCCAAAAAAATTTAGACCGGCCCTGATTATTCCGAACTCATATAAACATTATTCTCTGAAAGTCTGGCAGCCATAACTGTAGTCATTATTCTATAGTGGAACAAATTATAATGTTTAATCATTTTAATAATATTAAGAATAAACACTCTTTCTTCACATGCACATGAAAGGAAACTCAACTTTTCTATTTGTCCTATTTATTTAACCATTTTCACTTTTTAATATAGTAACATAACAATAGTGATAAAATCATAACTTATCTCCGATCAATTTTCTTGTTAGTGATCCTTTAACAAAACAATGAATAATAATATGTAGTTGTTAAAAACTTTAATATACGATTAACAATAAATTCAATAATTTATAGAAGCTGACGACACCCATGTAACATCTAATAAAAACTTTTAATATATTTTTAAATTAAATTTTGCTTTATACACTAGTCATTGGTCCTCCCTGGCCTCCATCAAAAAGTGTTGAAATTTTAAACATGTGCCAATATATATATATATATATATATATATAAAAGTAGCATGTCCCCCTATACCAACTACATTACTTACCGAACATTAAATAATTTGATTGTGACCAACAAATGTCTACAATAATGGTCAAGAATCTTCTAATCATATCTATTTAAATGCACATAAATGAATCTAAAGCAAAATTAATTAGCTAAGCAAATGCTTAGTCATTTCCTAATAGCTAGTGGAATACTTGTTACAATTTGATAGCCGCCGCTAAGGGTACATATTTATGTATTTAGTCCACACAGCATACAAAGCCATTCATATAGTTCAAAAACAATTAAATTTTTGGTGCATTATACTCTCAAAAAATGACTCGTAGTAGAAAGTTAATCGCTTACCCGTATTATTCTCCACCGCCTCCATCTCCGCCCCCTCCCACCCCACCACCGCCGCCGCCACCGTCATGCAACCCATCTCCGCTCCCTCCCACGCCACCACCACCACCACCGCCATGCAACCCCCATCCACCAAAGGCATCACCTCCACATGGTCCCCACTCGCCACCACAAACCCCTACTTCATCACCACCCCAGTATACCCATCCACCAAAGGCATCGCCTCCGCGTGGTCCTCACGTGCCACCACAAACACCCACTTCATCGCCGCCTTCTTACCTGCACCCACCAAAGGCATCACCTCCTGGTGGTCCCAACGAGCCACCTTACCCACATCCGCACAAGGCATCACCTCCGGGTGGTCCCAGCGCGCCACCTTACCCACATCCGCCCAAGGAATCACCTCCGGGTGGTCCCAACACGCCACCGCAGACCCCTTCTTCATCGCCACCTTCTTACCCGTACCCACCAAAGGCATCTCCACCGGGTGGTCAGACCTCATCACCGCCTTCTTACCCATATCCGCCAACCGCATTGCCACCCAATTGGCCTGAAATTCCGCCTACCACCGCCGTACCTCCTCTGCCACTTCCACCTTCATTTAATTCCGTTCCACCGTTATCCGACATTTTGGTTCCACCGCCGTCAGGAGGCGGCAACAACCACACCACTATCATAGTGGTATGCGCCTCACTAGGCGGCGCATTCTTCCTTGCATTTCTTGCATTGGGTCTCTTCTGCTTGGCCAAGAAAAAGAAGAAGGCTGTTTTAATTCCGGCAGCCGCTGCGTATGGCCAAGAAAGTAGTCATTATGGAGGAGAAACGTGCAAGCGGCAGCGCTGCAAGCCATTACCAATAATGGCTAAGGGCCTAGGGTTTACCATATCTGGTATATACCTAAACCCTAAAGAAAGTTGACTGAGTGTGGACATGTTTATGTGTTGTTTTACTATAGTACATTGTTTGTTTGGAAATAATAATAATAATAATAATCAATGTTAGGACGTGATCCTTTTCCTTGTTGGGCGGCCGGATCTATTGGGCCCTTCCTTTGGATTTTGGTTATTCTTATTCTAAATTGTCCCAATGTTTTAGGCCCAGTTACTTATTATTTCACTAAATCCATACAGATTGGATCCGGTTGCATGGGCCGTCTCCTTTGGATGGATTCGTTTATCATATTAGCCCATTATTCATGTTTCCCTTTAGCCCAACTTTGACCGGTAATCATTACTCAAAGTAATAGTTGACTATTATGTCGGCCACCTTTCTCTATGGCATTGATGAGGATGAGACGGAGGAGGATGCGGAGGAAAAAGGTGTGACAGAAAATATGGAGGCTAAGTGCATGCTTTCGGCGAGTATGACCGGAAGGGGAAGAAAAAGATGTCAGGAAGTGATAGATGGCACGGTTAGTCTGAAAGGGGGTTGGCGTGGAGCTGTGATGATAAAGGGGAGGTAAGTAACAAAATAACACACAACTTAATTATTCTCTCAGACACTAGATATTATTTCCTCTTGAGTTAACCTTGTGAACACAGATATACTGATTTTCACGCCTGAGCTATTCCCCGGCGGTCCGGCCGTCAAGCTCGTGGTGTTTGTTGTATTTACTGTGCAGGATCAGGACGTCATTTGTGATTGGGACGTGGCAAAAGATCCTGGCGTTAACATTGGCGCTAGAAGGAGGGCCTGCTCTAGTGTCCTGAACATTTTTCAATCACAAACCATATTGGCCCCACGTCAGTATTCATGGTGAAAAGTCGAACACCTACGCCCGAAGGGCAACCTATGGCAGTCAGTGAATCGACGCCGCGAGTGTCCGTCAAAGATCGTTTAGGACCAGCAATAAGTATTCATGCTAGCACTGCGTCCAAACGATCGGATGAAGATCTTCGGCCAAGGATCATGAGCAACGTTAGGCGTAAATTTGTTTTCCCGACAGAGAAGGGGTCTGATCGTGATCGGAGACGGGTAGAAGGCACCTCGCCTAGAACTCGGTACCGAAACGATCAAGACGAGAAAGCCTCACGACTGGCTAAAATGGCTGATGAAGCGGATAAAGCCATGGAGGCACTTTTGAAACAACGACAGGATATAACTGAACAAATGGCTCGAATGACAGAAATGAGAGATGAAGAGCTCAGTTATGTTCAATCTGAAGAACGTGATCATCGAAGGGGAAAGGAACCTGCTCATTCAGGGCGAGAATCGTTGGGCCGAATCAAGAAAAGGAGAAAGTCCCGAAGCCCTACCCCTCAAGGATCAAAAAGGACGTATCGCCCTACTAATTCTAGGGGACGGGGGCAAAGCGAACGAAGAGGTCGATCCAAGGAACGCACCCCAGAGTACAGAAGAAAAGCAATGGTTGTTGCCCATTCTCGCCATAGCACCCGGTTTCATAGGCGAAGTTTATCAAGAGATCATACTCCCGAGAGTTTACTGAGGGTACACCACCCTGTAGACACTCGACATCGGAAGAGTCCCTCTAATGTTGAAGCATCTGTTGAAAGAAACCGGTCTACTCAGAAGAGGAAGGAGTCACCCGAAAAAGAAGCATCGTCTCAACCAGAAGGCGTAGAATATCTTGTTAAAGAATTAAAAGAACTCAGGAAGCAGCTTGCCGAAGTGCAGAGAATAAAAGATACTCCGGGAAAGAAGGCCTCTCCTTTTTTCGCGGAAATCCTCAAAGAAAAAGCTGACCCCAACAAAAAGTTGCCCCATATCGAGAGTTATGACGGATCGGGGGATCCTTACGATCACAGTCAAGCGTTCGATCGGCTCATGGATTATTATGACTTTAGCGATGCTGCTAAATGTCACACTTTCGTCACAACACTTAGAAAGGACGCCCGACAGTGGATGGGAACATTACCCCCTGATTCAATCTCGTCCTGGGAGGACATGTGCAGTAAATTTCATGCTCGTTTTGGGAGCAACAGAAGAAGGGGAAAGCCGACTGGTTCATTGGCTCAAGTTCGACAGTTTTTTAACGAGTCTCTAGGCCAGTATGTGAAGCGGTTTCGTGAAGCCGTCGGCCAAGTAGCAGATTTGAATGATCTACAAGCCGTAGGATTATTTCAGAATGGACTAGATTTGGTCAAGTCGGAAAAGTTGGTAAAGAAACTAATGTTCAATCATCCGAAGAGTCTCGCCGAAGCCTTTGACAAAGCCGAAGGCTATATTGTGGTGGAAGAGGCTATGAGCAGCCTCAAACGACCTTCTTCGGAGCGACTCAAGGAGACAGATCGGGACAAAATAGATGGAGACCAGAAGAAGAGTGAAGGGAGCAAAGACCGTTACGAGAACGGATCTAAGAAGTATAATAATTGGAGACAGGGTGGAGGGCGTTCATCCGCACCAACCCAGAGGGTGAATAGAACGTATACAGCACTCAATGCGGACATGGCTGTTATCTTGGAGCAAATTAAAAATCAACCTATCTTCGAGCCACCTCGAGATAATATTAAACCCGGAAAAGGAAACCCTCGCAAATATTGTGATTATCATCAAGCCTCGGGTCACGATACGAACGACTGTGCCAGTCTGAAAGATTTTATCGAAAGGAAGGTACAAGCTGGAGCTTTGGTTCAGTATGTGGCTGCCAGGAATAATCACCAACAAAATCAAGGTCCTGTTCCGGCAGCTCAACCAGTTCAACAAGTATTGCCAGCTCCTGGACAACCCGCCAGACATGTGATCGATGTTATCACTGGGGGTACTTCGGGCAAGTTAGTTGGGAGAAAACGCCGAAGCCATTTGGATTCGGTAATGTCGGTGGCGGGTACTTTCCCGAAGACCGACAGACCTTATCCAAATACGGTAATCTCTTTTACTGATGAGGATTACCCTTCGGAAATCATCGAACCGCACGAAGGATCGTTGGTGCTCACTGCACAGGTGGGTTCGGTGGATATGAAAAGGATGATGGTAGATAACGGGTCTTCTGTGGATATCCTGTATGCCCACGCTTATCAAAGGATGAATCTGGAGGGGCAAAAGATGGAAATAGGGCAGGAGGCCCCTCTTTATGGTTTCAGCAACGATCCGGTTAAGGTGGCAGGGACTATTGAGCTACCGGTCATATTTGGAACGGCCCCCCAACAGGTAAAAATTATTTGCAAATTTTATGTTGTGCACGTCGATTCTGCTTATAATGCTATCTTGGGGAGGCCCACTTTAATTGCTTTGCAAGCTGTGACATCAATACCTCACTTCAAAATCAAATTTCCTACTGCTTATGGGGTTGGTGAGGTGAAAGGAGATCTAGATCTGGCCAGAAGGTGTTATCGAAATGCTGTTATTACTTCGGGGGTGGGAGTGTCGAAGCAGCAGCAGACCATGGCGATAGAGATCGAGCCTTTCACCGAAAGCAGCTCCAAACCAATGGTGACACCAGCTGAGGAGACGGAGGATATAGAGCTCATTCCGGGCAATGAGGATAAAACGGTAAAAATAGGTTCGGGCTTGCCTGAACCTCTCCGGACGAACCTCATAGAGCTTCTAAGGTGTTTTGTTGATATCTTCGCATGGGAACCTCGGGATATGCCTGGAGTAAGCAGAGACATTGCCGAGCATCGATTGGAGGTGGACCAGTCAAAGAAGCCAGTTCGACAGAAGAGAAGGATCTTTGCCCCAGAGCGTCAGTGAATCATAGATGAAGAAGTTGCGAAACTGTTATCAGCGGACTTCATCTTTGAAATAGACTACCCACAATGGATAGCTAATGTGGTTCTGGTCCAGAAGCATAATGGCAAATGGCGAGTCTGCATTGACTACAGTGATCTGAACAAAGCATGTCCGAAGGATTTCTACCCACTGCCCCTCCATTGATCAACTCATTGACGCCACTTCGGGGTATGCTTTATTAAGTTTCATGGATGCATTCTCTGGATATCATCAGATCTCCATGTGTAAAGAGGATATACCGAAGACGGCGTTCATTACGCATCGTTCGGTATATGCCTATAAGAAAATGACTTTCGGCCTCATTAATGCCGGAGCCACTTACCAGAGGATGATGAACTATATCTTCAGATATCAGTTGGGCAAGAATATTGAGGTATATGTAGATGACATGATTGTTAAGAGCACATCAGTACATAAGCATTTGGATGACTTAGAAGAATGTTTTCAGACCATTCGTCATCACAACTTGAGGCTGAACCCCACTAAGTGCACTTTCGGTTTGGGTGCTGGTAAATTTCTGGGTTATCTTGTCAGCCGAAGAGGAATTGAAGCCAATCCGGAAAAGATTCAAGCGATCCTCGACATGAAGACTCCTCAGTCATTTAAAGATGTTCAACGTCTGACTGGAAGGATTGCAGCTTTGAGGAGGTTTATGTCCAAGTCAGCAGAAAGATGTTTACCGTTCTTTGATACATTGAAGGGGCCGAAGAATTCAAAAACGTTCCAATGGACTTCGGAATGTGAAGACGCCTTTCAAGGCATAAAGTCCTATTTGTCTTCGGCACCTTTACTGGTGAAGCCCGTTCCTACCGAACCTCTCTATTTGTACCTCGCAGCTAGTCCGTTGGCAGTAGGGGCTGTTCTGGTGCGCCAAATTGGGGGTAAGCAACATCCAGTTTATTACGTGAGCCATGTCCTTCGGGATGCCGAAACCAGGTACCCAAACATTGAAAAGTTTGCTTTCGCTTTAATAACTGCTAGTCGAAAGCTTAGGCAATACTTCCAGGGTAGACTGGTAATAGTATACACGGATCAACCTTTGAAGAAGATTATGAGCAGACCAGAGGTATCAGGGAGATTGGCTGCATGGACGATGGAATTATCTCAATTCTTCATTGAGTATCATCCCCGAACCGCCATCAAGGGGCAAGCTTTAGCTGATTTCATGATCGAATGCTCATTTTCTGAAGCTGATGAAGTCGCGGTCGAAGCTGAAGCATCGGACAGGACAGTGGTCGTCCTTCAGCAGAAGGAGAATTCGTGGACTCTGTTTGCAGATGGGTCTTCTACTTCAGACGTCAGTGGAGCGGGAATTATTTTGACAAGTCCGGAGGGTTTCAAAGTACAGCAGGCTATCCGTTTTCAGTTTAAAGCTACGAATAATGAAGCTGAATATGAAGCAGTGTTGGCCGGTTTGCGACTAGCAAAGAGTCTTGAAGTGCAGCGAATAATCATTTTCAGTGATTCTCAATTAGTCGTTAAACAGTTTACTGGGGAATACGAAGCTCGAGGCCCAAGAATGATCAAGTATTTGAAAGAATTAAAGGATCGGCTTCAATATTTCTCATCCTATGAGTTTCAGGGGGTCTAACGTAGCAACAATTCCATTGCTGATGCACTTGCCAAACTAGCTACTACGGATGTTAATGTTTTTGAAGGATCAGTATACTTGGAAATCCTACAACATCCTAGTGTTCATCACGAAATGGTAACGTGCATTGACCGAACTAACTGCTGGTTGACTCCCTACTTGGAATATTTGGCTGATGGTGTCTTACCTTCGGATCGGATGCTCGCTAAGAAAATCAAGTACAAAAGTGCTAATTTTGTTCTAATCGATGGGGATCTCTTCCAAAGGGCCTTCTCGTCTCCCTTATTGAAATGTCTAACTCCAACAGAAGCTGAATACGCTCTCAGAGAAGTGCATGAAGGCATTTGTGGCGACCATATGGCTGCCAAATCATTAGCATATAAAGTACTCCGTCAGGGGTACTACTGGCCTACAATCTTCAAGGAAGCTACCGAATATGTAAAGAAGTGCGAGAAGTGCCAGCTCAACAGTCCAATACCGCATCAGCCACCAGAAGAGCTATACTCGATCCTATCTCCTATACCCTTCGCTGTCTGGGGGGTTGACATATTGGGACCACTACCGAAAGCAAAGGGTCAGGTCAGTTTTGTTATAGTTGCCATAGACTATATGACCAAATGGATAGAAGCAAAGCCACTTAGGTCAATAACGGAACAGGAATGTTTGAAATTCATGAAAGAATCAGTGGTATTCCGTTTCAGAATTCCTAAGGTGGTAATATCAGATAATGGCCGTCAATTTGTGGGATCGAAGTTCGAAGCATTTTTGGAAGAACTGGGAATTCAGCACAGAAAGACTTCGGTGGCTCATCCTCAATCAAACGGACAAGTCGAAGTGACCAACAGAACGCTCCTGAATGGAATCAAACGCAGACTGGATGAGGCTAAGGGCAGATGGCCAGAAGAGCTGCTTAGTGTGTTGTGGGCTTATCGAACTACTCCGAGGACTACAACTGGGGATTCACCTTTCAGGTTGGCCTATGGCACTGATGCCTTAGTCCCAGTTGAAATTGGCTCTACAAGTCTTCGAGTCAGCCAATTCAGGGAAATCTACAATAAAGAAGGGTTGAAATCCAATCTCGATCTACTCGAAGAAGTTAGAGAAACAGCCCTAATCAAATTGACAGCCTATCAACGCAGAGTAGCCAAGCATTATAACAAAGGGGTAAAGCTTCTCAGATTTGAAGTAGGAGATTTTGTCCTCAGAGAAGTTGAAGCATCTGCACCTCAAAATATGGGAAAACTGATGCCGAATTGGGAAGGACCATATGAAGTCATCGAAGTGCCAAAGCCAGGGACTTATCGGCTGAAGGCCTTAGATGGGTCGGCAATTAAGAATACTTGGCATGCTGGCAGGCTTAGGAAGTACTTTCAGTGAAAACAATGTCAGCATATCAGAAGTCTGTAAATATTTATATCATCATCAATAAAAATTCCCTTATTTCTCTCAAACCAATTTTGTCTCTGTTGACGATCTGCTCATTGGTGTTTGGAGGTTCGGGAGGACTCGCTGACCATTCGATGGTAGCCTTTTCGGCAGGAGGTCCTTATGAGTTTGTCAGGCCCTTCGTGGTAGGCAAACGTCATTGTTGTTTGGAGGTTCGGGAGGACTCGCTGACCATTCGATGGTAGCCTTTTCGGCAGGAGGTCCTTATGAGTTTGTCAGGCCCTTCGTGGTAGGCAAACGTCATTGGTGTTTCGAGGTTCGGGAGGACTCGCTGACCATTCGATGGTAGCCTTTTCGGCAGGAGGTCCTTATGAGTTTGTCAGGCCCTTCGTGGTAGGCAAACGTCATTGGTGTTTGGAGGTTCGGGAGGACTCGCTTACCATTCGATGGTAGCCTATTCGGCAGGAGGTCCTTATGACTTTGTCAGGCCCTTCGTGGTAGGCAAATGTCATCTTTAAGACCTTGTCAGGCCCTTCGTGGTAGGCAAGTGTCATCTTTAAGACCTTGTCAGGCCCTTCGTGGTAGGCAAGTGTCATCTTTAAGACTTTGTCAGGCCCTTTGTGGTGGGCAAATGTCATCTCTCATTTTTGGGTCAAGCCCCTCGAAGTGAACCAAGTCCTAATAAAGCAGATCTGTCTCAATCTTCGGTAACTAATAAGTATCCCTTAACTCTATTACCTAAATTTTTTCCAAGTGTTAAGTTCGGGATACCCCATTATTTAAACTTCATCTGTTACATATCATGATTAACTGGTGAATCCCTGAAACAATTATGTATTTTTCAGTAACACGAATACTAAGGGATTTACACAAAGCAAATGCACTGAAGTCATAAAGGACGAAGTCCAATTTCATTAATATTCAATCTAATTACAAAAATAAATAACTTTTACAAAGATCAAAATAAAATTGTCTTCGGTTCTTGGCCTCACTTCCCTAATCCAGCAAAGATGGATCTAGTTGAGCAGCCACCAACTTTTCCTTTCCTTTACTGCGGCACTCCTCGTATCCTTCATAATAAACCTTTAAGATCTCGGATCCAAGTTCGTCCGATGTACGATAATCTGCCCGAATTTGGGTAATCATATCTTCGGTCAAAGGTGGATCTCGTTCCTGAAGTGCCTTTATCTTACCACGAAGCTTACGACGCTTGGCCTTCTGAACTTTTTTGGTAGATCGAGCCTTCGTCTGAGCTTCATGGAGTTGGGTCGATAGCTGTTGGTTGGCTGCAACAAGATCCTCTTTGGAAGTCTTCAAAGCCTCGGTCTCAGCAACAAAGCGGATATTCAGCATGGATAACTTTTGTTCACTGGCTCTTGTTGTCTTCAATTCTCCTCTGACCGAGCTCAGCACATCATGAGTCTCCTTCATATCCTCCTTGGTCTGGGCCAATTCTCTTTGAAGACTCTCGTTGGTGTGAAGGACAGATTCACGTTCCTCCCTCTCACGAGCCAATGTAGCCTTCAGCATGTTGTTCTCCCTCCTCAGAGTCTCCTCATCGGATTCGGCATTTAGATGCCTGGGACGAAAACGCCCGAAGACTGCATTCGCCTGCACATACTCAACAGTGTTCAGTCGATTTTAAATATTTTAGCAAGTGAAGAAATGTTCGCCTAATAAAATTCTCACTTACCTTTGCCAGATAACTCATGCCTTCATCAAGAAAGTTCCCGTTCGTATGAGCATTAAATCGATGATCATCATTCTCCCGGACGAAGGCATCAAACAGATGAAAGGGGAAGTTGACATTGTACCGAGGCCATAAGGTCGGCGCTCCAGTAGCCTCATCATGGAAATTATGTGTTGAAGGCCTTGGAGGTGAAGGCATCGGTTGCTCTCGAACAGGAGAAGGATCCATATAGACGTTTTCGGGGGAAGGAGATTGAGCTGGAGATGGATCCCGAACTGGAAGAGTTGAAGACGTTGGAATGAAGTCGTTGTCAGCTGGTCGTTTTCTCTTTCGAGATGGCGCTGCAGCCGACATGTTTTCTTCACCTACATTCGAAGTATCCACAGATTCTGTGGAAGGACGAATGTTTGAGGATGGAACTCTAAGTTCATCGGGGGTTAAGGGGATGATCTTGGTTCTCAACTTTTTAATCCGAAGCATTTGTCTTCGTTCCTCCACGGAAAGGTCCAGTAAACTTGTTCGGACCAATGGAGGGGCAGCAGTTGGGGGTACTGAGTCTGTGGTCGGAGGCGTTATATCAATATTTGGTGGTGCGGGATCTGCGTTCGGAGGTACTGTATCAGCAATTGGTGGTACCGGATCTACATTCGATGACATTGGGTCGGCCGTTGCTGTTGGAATGGTGGATGAAGGTGGCGGGTCGAAGGACGGTTCGGATTCTGAAAGATCTTCGGACTCTGATGGGATGGAGATTAGCCGAGGCTTCCGGGTAGCTCTTTTCTTTCGTCGGAGATGAATGACTTTTTCTGGAAGGATAGGTTCTTCATCTTCTGGTACGTGGATTTGGGGCTCTTCAGCTGGTCTTTCGATAGATGGGTCGTGTCTGAAGGGAGCATCCGGTTGTGGAGGTCCTGCATCAGCATCTGTAGATCTTCCGGCGTTGTCTTCAGAAGGAACTTCATGTTGATCGATAAGGGCTTCTACCGGCTTTCCAGCTAACAGATCTTCTAATTCTTTCATCTCCAGAAGCGATGGTTTGATCAAAGTCACTACAAAAGATTAACAGTTCTATGTCAGAGTTTACATTGCACAAGCTTCAAATATCCACGAAATGAGTTCGTACTTACATTTGTGATTGTACAACCACGCTTGGTTGGAAAGAAGTCTATAATTCCATTCCTCCCTCGGAAAATTGTCCAGAAGCTCTATTATCTCAGCTTCGCGTTCTTCAGATACATCCCCGAAGTCTGTAGAAATTTTCTCATCTGTGGCCCAGCCGGGTAAGGAAGAGACTTCGGGCCCATTAACGAAAAACCATCTCTCGTGCCATCCTTTATTGCTGGAAGGGGTATTCACTAGAGAACGTCTCTCGAACTTCTCTCCCGTTCTTGAAGATTGCTTGCTGATGGTTTTAAACCCTTTTTCTCTGGACTGGCCAACCTTGTATACAGTGAAGAAAAGGTCAAGCGAAGGATCGACGCCGAATTCGTAGCACAGAGCTATAAAAGCCAAAATATGGATGTACGAATTTGGCATCAGTTGGGCGAACCCAACGCCCAGAAACCCTAACAGGGTCACCACGAAGGCATGCAGAGGAAATCGGATGCCTTTCTCCAGAATGGTCGTTGTCACGGCTATCCATCCTTCAGGACGTTGATACATTTTTTCCCCAGACCTGGGAATTCTTATCTGGTGAGTTTCTGGGATATGGCAACGAGTTCGAAGCCTATCCAGATCGGCTTCAACAACCTTCGAGGGGATGTTGGCATGAACGTACAGCTCGTTGTCCCTATAGAATTCAGAGGAACTAGGAGAAAATGTTGTCTGTTTCTTTGAGGTGGTTGCAGCAGCTTGACTAGAACTCGAAGCGCCTCTGCTAGGGTTTGAATCTGGAACAATGGAGCTGATGGGTTTAACTAGCAGGGGAATACCTTGATCGGAATCTTGGGACGCCATTGTTAGCAATTCACAGAGATTGCAAAGGAAATTCGATAGACAGGAAAAAAGCTTGAAGGTTTGAAATTTGAATTGGCAGGTAAAATTGTTCAAATTGGTAAAGTTTGTCTTTTATATTGACAGCTACACGGTAATCGAAGGCGGCACAATAAATTCACAGTGATGATGGCGAATTGGAAAAGGCGCTACCCGGTTTTGGGTTTAAATTTCCTAATCCGAATGGGTTTATCTCCGTTGGACTTCCCAGTTTTATCTTTGGTATCAATTTGGATCGACCTAAGTGGGCTTTGATGAATTACATCTTGGACCTTTTACTACTTATCACAAGTTATTACATCATGGGCCTGTGTTGTTTAAAGTCTTCCATTAAACACTCTGTTTAATAAAAGACTAGGGGGTAATGTTAGGACGTGATCCTTTTCCTTGTTGGGCCGGATCTATTGGGCCCTTCCTTTGGGTTTTGGTTATTCTTATTCTAAATTGTCCCAATGTTTTAGGCCCAGTTACTTATTATTTCACTAAATCCATACAGATTGGATCTGGTTGCATGGGCCGTCTCCTTTGGGTGGATTCGTTTATCATATTAGCCCATTATTCATGTTTCCCTTTAGCCCAACTTTGACCGGTAATCATTACTCAAAGTAATAGTTGACTATTATGTCGGCCACCTTTCTCTATGGCATTGATGAGGATGAGACGGAGGAGGAGGCGGAGGAAAAAGGTGTGACAGAAAATATGGAGGCTAAGTGCATGCTTTCGGCGAGAATGACCGGAAGGGGAAGAAAAAGATGTCAGGAAGTGATAGATGGCACGGTTAGTCTGAAAGGGGGTTGGCGTGGAGCTGTGATGATAAAGGGGAGGTAAGTAACAAAATAACACACAACTTAATTATTCTCTCAGACACTAGATATTATTTCCTCTTGAGTTAACCTTGTGAACACAGATATACTGATTTTCACGCCTGAGCTATCCCCCAGCGGTCCGGCCGTCAAGCTCGTGGTGTTTGTTGTGTTTACTGTGCAGGATCAGGACGTCATTTGTGATTGGGACGTGGCAAAAGATCCTGGCGTTAACAATCAACAAGGGCTAAAATTCATCAGAATGCTGGCACATATTTGTATGGAATATATATCTAGTATTTCAGCTTAAACTTGAAGATCGAAGATGGGATCGATCAGTTTAAAAAGGACAGTTTATTTCGTGATCGAAAAAGAAATTACATTTTATATAATAGAGCGTTGCAATTATTTTAATATATATTTAGTATAGTAAATATCATCTAAAATGTAATTTTCTATTCTACAAAATGCAATTTATTTTTTTTAAAGTGTCTAAGTGAACTACTATGTTAAACTGTTTGGAATCATGATTCAAGAAGACAAAAGGAAAAAGGCTAGAAGGAATTAGGAAACTACCGTTTATTTTGTTCTGTTTTTTGTACTCTTTAATTATGAATCCGGTTAGCATGAAGTTTATTTTTTAATAAATTGGTCAATTGACCAATAGAATATTGATACACATAGAATCTCGTCTACGTGTTAGCACTCTATTGACCAATTGACCAACTTATTTAAAAATAAACTTTATGCTAACTACTCCCTTTAGTTATGTATGGAATGATTGATGGAGATGTTTATAGATTCATTTTTCTTAATTCCCTTTTTTGCTAGTGTTTTTACTTTTCTATATCATTCAAGTGGTCTGATTCAATTAATAGAAGAGCTAAGAGAGATTGTATGTTTTCTTTTGATATGATAAAATAAAATAAAATAAACAATGTATATTACCTAACCTCGTGTTTCTTTGTCAAAAGTTTACCCGCTTTGCTACAAGTAGGAGGATACAAAAGTCACAATACTATAGCCATTGGGAAAAAAATTGAAAAGAAAAGTAATATAACCAATAATATAACCAACAAAAATTCTACACCGACCGGGTCCTAGCGACATTGTTAGCGACCGGTCCAAATTTTTTTTTTTATTTTATTTTTTTTTAAATATCTCCCAAATAATTTATAAGATTTATTGGAACTGAAATTTTTTCAGAATAAAGTGTTTTGGATGTCATTTGGATACATGTAAAAAATATGCCCGTACAGTCTGTACAGGCATATTTTTTACATGTATCCAAATGACATCCAAAACACTTTATTCTGAAAAAATTTCAGTTCCAATAAATCTTATAAATTATTTGGGAGATATTTTAAAAAAAAAAAAAAAAAAAAAAATTGGACCAGTCGCTAGCAATGTCGCTAGGACCCGGTCGGTGTAGAAAAACTCTATAACCAATTAAAGTTGTGTTTGTGCCTGTATATATGATTTTGTTTTCATAAAAACAACTTTATATATATATATATATAGAGAGAGAGAGAGAGAGAGAGAGAGAGAGAGACAAATACAACTTTTTTCAATGTAGTTTACAACCAAAAAATGAAATAATATAATCAATTAAAGTTGTGTTTGTGCGGCTTGTGCCTGTATAATTTTGTTCGTCCTCGGGGTATAATTTTTCCTAATAACTAAAATCATGGATAAAAATATCACAAGTGCTAAATTGAGGGGACAATTTTACATTTTATTGGCTTGCTATACAATTCATATAAGAAATAATTACATCCTCATTTTTTCAGCTAATTTTACAGATTCAGTTAGCATAAAGTGAATTTCATGGTAAGTTCACTTTATGTCCAATACAATACTAACATACAAATAGGAGAGTGATCTATCCGCCTGCGTATCAGCACTATATTGAACAAAAAGTGAATTTACCATAAAATTCACATCATACTAACCACTCCCTAATTTTACCAATTGAAAATTATTTATATTATAACATGTCAATTTTTATTCCGAACAGACATTAGTTAATTATTTATGTACCGGTGGTATTCATTAGCAAACTATGTCATGGAGTACTCTTAAAACAAGAGTCGCCCCTTCTCCCCATATATATTGGCGAAGTATTTTTAAAATGTTTATTAAACACGAATTTAAATAATTAAGTATTTCTCAAGTACAATGCAAGTATTCCTTATTAAAAATGATTGTATCTAAAGTTATGTTTGTTTGTAAAAATTATAATTAATGAGATTATAATATCAAGATTATTAATTTTAGGATTATAATTCTTAAATTATAATTATAAGACTATTAAGTCATTTTAATTATAATCTCTAAATTAATAGTCACAAGTCTAAATTTGAAAACAAACAAGACATTTGAGTTATGTGTCTTGTTTGTTTGCAATGATTATAATTCCGGAATTATAATTAAAATCTCAAGACTATTAAAACCATTAAATATAATTTCTAGGCTAATAGTCACAAATCTAAATTAAAAATAAATAAAATACTTGAGATTAATAATTTTATCCAAAATATAATTATTACAAACAAACATAATTTTAAAATTAATAATCTTATCTTAAATATAATATTTATAAACAAACATGGGCTTAAGTTCATAATAACAACTTGAATTGATTATATTCGAGTATGAAAAGATGGATGCACGCTAGATTTTTAATATTTAAAAACGTATAAAAAATTATTTGAAATGCTTCTCTTTGACTTTCTTTTGATTACCATATTTTAAAAATATTGGCAGCGCATAATATGTAAAGTTCTCTCTCTTACTTGCTGGAACAGTACTAAATAATGCCTGTAAAGCAGTAGAATACATGAACAATGACCTTTATAGATCATTTTTATATAATTAAGCAATATAAATTCATAATTCATAATTAAACACTCTAATTTATTTATTGAGGCCGGGTTTCATCTAAAAAGGCAAACTAAATGTATAAATATATAATATTGTGTAAGATAATAATAATAAATAAATAAATGAATGAATAATATTGTGTACGATGATTTTTGTTAGAAAATTAGTACCTTCTGAAATTATATTAATTACCTAATAAAATAGTTCTAAATATAATTATTTTTTTAGTAAAAAATTAAATAAATTTAAAAAAATTCACTACAAGAAAAGAGGCTAATTCCGACGCGCTACATTCCGTCGACATTAGTATATTTTCGAGGGAATAATCTGTCGGACATCTGTCCATAGAAAATAAATTATTTCTGACTGAATTCCGTGGGAAGTAGGGCTCCACTGGTGGCGTCAAGATTTCCACCAGCGCCAAATATAATGTAAGACCCCGAATTTTATGAAATAAAAGTATTCAATTTTTCTATTTAGTAAATGGTTAAATTGATAAAAAGTTAAAGTTAAGGGTGATATATATAAAATTTTCAAAATACGCAAGTGGTTATAAAATATTCATTTCTGTCGGGGAATATTCGTTTGGTCGTGAAATATTCTTGTTGTCGGGGAATATTCGTACGACGACGCAGCCATTTGTGGGCCCCATAACGAAAAACGGTTGGATGAAGGAAAACGACAAAGTATGAGTTTTTATAAATAACAACGTAGTTGTTACCGTTAACACTGTTGGAATACCCGGTGGTTAAAAATACAGTAATATGCGTGGTTACACAGTAGCATATGATATTGCACAGTATTTTTGAATTATCCTTACGTAAGAAGACACTACTCAATAATTGTTACAGTAATTACGGTTCAATATTTTATTTTATTGATTCAATAATTGCTGCATTGATATTTTATATTATTGTTATTTCAATAATTATCATTGCACAGTATTTCTCATTATCATGTCAATAATTCATATTATTTGAATAATATTATCAGATGACATTATTGGCAATGTCTAGAAAGTTCTGTCTAAGGAGAGGTTTGGTCACCTAATTGCGCGCCAGTAAGGAGAAATCCTTATTGAAAAGTCCCCTCTTTCCTGGGAACCACCTGGTTGTTATAATTATGATTCTGTAATATTATTTGTGAATAATTAATTATTGATTTATATGATAAGGAAATATTTATTTGATGCAGATATAAATGATGAATTTATTTATGTGGTTATAAATGAAGGAATTAATGTTGAGGTGTTTTATCAGTATTTTTGTCGGAATGGAGGTATTAAAAATCAAAGCAAACCACCAGCACTTGGCGCAGTGGTTAAGGATTGATTGGGGGCGAGCCGTAAACCCGGACGTCTTCAGTTCGATCCCCACTAGCAACATTTGTTAATCCAGAAATGGTCATGGTGGCCACGGTACCCCTGGCGCAAGTCGGGTAGAAAACCGCTCTGGTACTGGGCTCGGGGGATTAGTCGGCCTGCGGGTCGGAAACTTACGGATAACAAAAAAAAAATCAAAGTAGTATTTTTACGATATATTGTTTGAGTTATAATTTTTAATTCGACCGTTAGATCGTTGTGATTTTTGGATATGTTATACATATATAAGTTGAGTATATGTTCATAAATTTTGAACCGTTAAAAATGAACGTATGAATTGTTATGAATTTTAAGAGGTGACTGGTTCAGAAATTGTTGAAGTTTCAAAATTTATCATTTTGGTGGAAAATTCTAGAATGTGTGGGCCCCACTTGTGGTTGGTGAAGAAATGTGCTGAAATTCTAATTCAAATGTGGTGGGTAAAAATAGTAGCAGGTAAAGCCATCAGGTAGCATGTCAAGTCTGCTTCGGCGTGCTAACATTTTTCTATAAATAGAGGGCTAAGTTAGAATTGAAAATCACACCAGAAACATAAGCTTTCTCTCTTTCTCTCTCTCTCTATATTATCAAGCATATTTTGTGAGTATTTAGATACTTTGAGAGTTGCTATTCAGTGCAAGGTTCCTTCGGCTTTACATTCCGATCAGAAATACTGCTCTTTCGAGGTAAGAGATTTTTAAGGGTTATCATGTTTTTTCAGTTTCGTACTTTTTTCGGACCTTCAAAAATTCTGGAAAAATTTAAAATGATAATTTGATGAGTTTTCTTGATTGTGTCCAAAATAATGATTTTTGGATGTATAGATTAAAAGTTATGAATTTTATGAGAAAAGACTATTTTAAAAATAAATTCTTATAACTCCTTGTGGTTAACTCTAAATTGATGAAATTTTTATTAGGAGTACATCTATATAATATCAGTATACCCTGTAAATTTCGGAATTTTTGGATAAAAGTACAATTTATGATAACTGTCTAAATATTCAGGCAGTTTTGGCCATATGAAAAATAGTAAATAAATTTTAAAAATTCTGAGAAAAATATATGTTCAATATGAGACTATGTTCTGCTAAATCCCAGGGAAAAAAATTTGTTTGTACTAATTTGGTATTTTCATGAAAATGGACTAGTTATGAGTAAATGAATTAAATATGTTATGTGAAGTAACAAAATTGAAAAATAGGATGTTATGGTTTGAGAATCCTATATAAGGTATATGCAGATTTTTTGATGAGGGTTTTGGTTATTGGTGATGAAATTTTATGATTTTGGCATTTTAGGATGATTAAATGCATTAATTGGTAAAGTGTAAACAATTAAAATAAATTATTTATAAGTTTAAGAAATGATTAAAATATTGTGCTAATATTAATAATATTAGATTATGAGATTATTAAGTGATTTATAACATTTAGATTAAGGTGTTATGAAATCATTGATTCATGAATATTACTCTTGAAATTAAATACAGTTGTTGATCGTATTATTTTTATTATCATATATAATATTTTTATAATCCCGATGATGAAATTTCTCTTTGACTTAAGTGTAAAGATGAGTAGATTATTGGTATGATCGTGACTATGGGTTCTCTTTGGCCAGTAGTGCAAAGATGAATTGTTGACTGGTATGATCATGACCATTGAATTTACAATTGAATATTTTTAGCTTAAGAGCAAAGGTGAATTGATCAACATGGTTATAATTATTGTTTATATAAATTCTGAAATGATTATATATTTCTTTAAAATATTAACATCTTTGCCCTGTAGTGCAAAGATGAATTGTTGATGAATATCTTTGGCGTGTAGTGCAAAGATGACTTATTGTTGAATATCTTTGGCCCGTAGTGCAAATATGAACTTATTAGTATGATTATGAACAGGAACTATGATTTGGTATAACCATGATCTTTGATGTTTCAAGTAAAGACATGTGATGAAAAATATCTTCGTCTTGGATGAGAAGAGAAAATTAGAACTACAATTATGATTATGAGTTATTCATATGACTGTGTTGTAAGACCCCAACTTATTATTAAATGAAATTGAATTTCCTCTATTTATTATCTTGAAATAGTAAGGGTTGATTTGATTAATGTGGTTAGTTATGGGTAAAATACGCAAATATTTCAAATAAGCAAGTGGTTATAAAATATTCATTTTTATCGGAGAATATTCGCTTGGTCGTGGAATATTCTTACTGTCGGGGAATATTCGTACGACGATGCAGCCTTATGTGGGCCCCATAATGGAAAACGATTAGATGAAAAAAAATGACAAGTATAAGTTGGTTATAAATAACGGCGTAGTTGTTATCGTTAATACTGTTGAAATACTCGGTGGTTAAAATACAGTAGCACACTGTATTACACCAATTATTGATTCTTACGTAAGAAGGCACTACTCAATAACTATTATAATAATTACTGTTCAATATTTTATTGATTTAATAACTATTGCGTTGATATTTTATATTATTGTTGTTTCAATAATTGTCACTACACAATATTTTTTATTATCAGATCAATAATTTATATTATTTGAATAATATTATTAGATAGTATTATTGGCAATGTCTAGAAAGTTCAGTCTAAGGAGAGGTTTGGTCACCTAATTACGCGCCAGTAGGGAGAAATCCTTATTGGAAAGCCCCCTCTTTCCTGGGATCGACCTGGTTGCCAGTATCGTGATTTTGTAATATTATTTGTGAATAATTAATTATTGATTTATTTGATAAGGAAAATATTCATTTTATGTGGATATAGATGGAGAAAATTTTAAAGTGACAATTGTTGAAAAATTGATATTTTATCTTTTCTGATAAATAATTCATTTAAAAATATTATTTTATTTTAATAATATAATAATGGTGATATTTTTATAATAAATGTGGGATATATGAATAAATCAGGAGGAAAAATATTTTTTGTTGCAATAAATGTTAAAAACATGTTAAACATGTCGATGGACCACATTTCTTGACTGAAATTTGATTATAGCTTGTAAAATTGCCTGTTTGTGGATTTCGATCAATTTCTGTTTGAAATTTGGAAAAACTTTCTTTTGCAAAGTTGTAGAGAATGGAATTTCCTATGGAAAGGACATAAGGTTCGAATTTTCTGATAAAAGGGTTATTTTTTATGAATTATTAAAGTTTCGGAGTTCCAGAATAATTAATTTTTGAAGTTTAAAATATTTTAATTAAGAAAAATGTTTTTTTTTCATTTGTGGGACATGTGTTAGCGGTTGAAATCAGCTGGTGGTGTGCGTAGGAATTTAGTTTATAAATAATATTATTTTATTAAATTTTCTACTTTGGTGTTCTAATCATTTTTCTATAAAATAGGGTGTCTAGGTTAGAATTGAAAATCACACCAGAAACTGAAATTTTCTCTCTCTATATTATCGAGCGTATTCTTGTGAGTATTTTGATACTTTGAGTGTTGCTATACGGTGCAAGTTGCTTCAACGTTATATCTGATATTCCAGCCAGAAGTACTATTCTTTTCGAGGTAAGGGATATTTTTTTTATAAATGATATTATTTCCTTTAATATCATTATGATGGAATATTGGAAAGATTTTTTTTGTGAAATTCTTGTCTTTCAGTGTTGGGGTTACTATTCACGTATACGGTACTATTGACGAATACGATACTATTCACGAATACGTCACTATTCACAAAAAAATTAAATTTTCGTTCTTTGTCCAAAATATCTATTATGGATACTAGCTTTGATTGTATATATCCATGTTTTGATCATTCTTGAATTTTACTTCACTATGAGTATTTATGAAGTATTTTTGAACTCGGATTGTTTAAAGTACGAATCCTTAGTATTTGTTCTTTTGTTTCACTGGATTCATTTTCTTTAAAATATTTTTCTTCATCCTCAGTCCTAAATGATAATATTACTGAATATTTTTGGCCTGTAGTCCAAAGATGGTTGATTTTCTTATGAATATCTTCGGCCCGTAGTGCAAAGATGAACAGGTGTTGAGATGTACATGACCAACTGATGAATATCTTTGGCCTGTAGTGCAAAGATGAATATTTGATACAAGATGTATATTGATTGATGTTACAGGGATAAAATATTGATGATGGACTTTTAAATTCATATATAATAGTAGATTTCATTCTCTACGTAACTCTTCTATGAATTATTATTTCCGCTGCGAATATTGATCTAAATATTATTGTCTGTTGTATTTTATTAGATTTTTTCCTGTTGAAGACTAACGATAATTTGTTCTATATTATCTTAGTCATAATATTCTTTACTGGGCTAGTTAAGCTTACCAAATTCCTTTTCGTTCTATTTTTCTTCTCAGGAGGCGAGAATGTAACGAGTTCTAGTCAGGGTGTGGAATGATGGATCTAGAAAGTTATCTTAGTAGTCCTCACCATTTTTGTAAAATAATGTACCAATAATTGTAATGAGGACTTATTTGGGTGTGAATATTGTTTAGATGACAATATTTGTTTTTAAACTCACAGTTTATATTTTGTATTAATAAAGTTGTAGTTGTTTCTGTACCATGTTATTGACGACTCAAAATGGGTGATGTATACCTATTTTGGGGGCGTGTGCAGTGAACAGGATCCGTTGATTAATGTTATACGGTTAAAGCATTGTTAGTAGACTTTTAACATGGAGAAGATAATAGACTTTATGGTCTATTTGACTCTTCTAATGGATTTCTCATTTCGCTGCAACTATGGTTGAAAAGTTTTTATCATCTACCATATGTTCTAAATCTCTGATTTATTACTGACGAAGGCTATTGATAATTTAATTATCTTTAGTCATGATATTCTTTACTGAGCTAGTCGTGCTCATCCTTTTTCTTCACAATTCATTTCAGGTAATAAGAGTGTGGCTGGGTCGAGCGAGGATAATAGGGGAATAGAATGGTGGTATATAGCTGTTGAGGTTCTCCCTAAATAGTATGGAAATAATTTTATTGAGAACTTTAGATAAGTGTGTCGTATTGAATACGTCATTTGATATTTAATTTTGGTGAACCCAATAGGGTGAGGCGAACCCAACTTTGGAAGGGTGTTTTGTCACTATCATACAAGGTGTCTAATGGCATATAACCTCGTGTTATCATAAGACAGGGTTGTGCACATCCACTTGCTAAGTATATCTACGAGCACTACCTATATGATCTTGGAGTTTGGTTGAAACATAATGTTCAATCGCAGATGGTGGAGATAGTTATATATCAAGAGAAGACTCACCATTGGAAGGAACATGATAGTAATCTTCTCGTTTTTCTTTGAGGTCTATTGGATCCACCAAGAATAATTCTCTGGACATATGATATCTATCATAACTTAGATTCATGGCCTCCTATATACGAAGGTTTCCTTGAGCACTTCCTAAAGATCTTAATTTCTAAAACAGTTATTGACTGTACGTTTATGTAATGTATCAATGTGAGGTGTTGTCCATAGTTGGGACATGAGTCACAGTTGGTATTAAAACTCACAGTATATGTGTTGTTGTATTTTGCACGACAATTGTAGTAATAAAGTTGTAGTTGTTTTCTGTACCATGTATTTGGCGACTTAGAATAGGTTGGATGGATTGGACCTATTTTGGGGGCGTCACATTTAGTATCAGAGCTTAGGGATATGATCTCTAGTGGAGATCCGGGATTAGAACTAGGAAGGGAGAGACGAGTAATATCCTTCGCTAGTGTGTGTGTCCTACCTAAGCTGAATTTTCTTACTTAAGTTGACAAATTGTGATATGTCAATTAACCTTTGTTTTGAAGCTGCATTCTAGAATGATATCTGAAATACAGGAGATGAGCAATGGAGAAATCATGAGGACTGGGAAGATGGAATCTGAGATGAAAGCAAGGTATTCTCAACTCTTTGAAATACCAGGTACCTTCAGTCTATTTTGGGGGCGTCATAATTGGTATCAAAGCTTAGGGATATGATCCCTGGCTAAGATGTGAGACAAGAACTAGAAGGGGAGAGACGGGGAATTCCTTCGCTAGTATGACCTACCTAAGTTTATTTGGTATTTAATTGTTCGGTCAGAGTATAGGATAATATGTGATATGTCAATTAACCCTTGTTTTGTGACAGTGTTTGAAAATGACATTTGAAAATATTGAGATCAGCAATGAAGCACATGAGACCGTTGAGTCACCAACGATTAATACCCAGGATAATGTGCAATAGGAAGACAATAATCCTCAGGTAAATAACAACACTGATCAGATGATGAACGATGGGATGTTTAGAGGCTTTATGAAATTCATGCAACATCAGGTAAGAGAGACTCCTGTTCAAAATATAGGTGAAAATAATGGCAACCCACCGTCGGTCACCGCTAAGCAGTTCAAGGAGCTGGGACCACCGAAGTTTTTGGGAAAGCCAGAACCACTTAAGGCGGAGACGTGGTTAAAGCAGATCACCAAGATATTTGATGTCTTGGGATGCTCCGAGAAGCAAAAGGTTCCCTTTGCCACCTTTATGTTGTGTGAAGAGGCAGATTACTGATGGGAATCTGTAAACCATACCCAGCCTGACGCACTCAAGATGTCTTGGGAAAAGTTCCAAGAGCTGTTCAACGACAAGTATTTTTCCGAAAGTATTCGTTGACCATGAAGGAGGTGGAGTTTATCAAGTTGGAGCAAAAAAATATGACCGTGTCGTAATACGAGGCTAAAGTTATCCCAGTTTGCATCCCATTTGATCGATAATGAGGAGCGAATGACGCGAATATTTTTATGAGGTTTGAAACCCGATATACGTCAATACCTCATTTCTCACAAATTATATTTGTATTCAGATGTTGTGAATAGGGCTCAGTTATTAAAGCGCGATAATGAGTCAGTACAACCAAAAGGTAATTACCAGCAACACGATAATAATCATACCGGTGGCAACGACCATCGGAACAATGATAACCATCGTGGAGGAAATTATCATGCCAAGAATGGTAACCACTTCGGTGGTAATCATGGCCAAGATAATAGAAGTGGAAATTTCAAAAAGAGAAGGTTCAACAACGATGGAAAGACAACAGCACCAACACCTGTTAAGGAAGGAGAACGACCGTCGGTCGTATGTTACAAATGTGGAGGGGAAGGACACATCAGTCCAAACTGCGCAATGCAGTCCAAAGCGTGTTATAATTATGGAAAAGAAGGTCACCTAGCCCAATTTTGTCGTGCACCAAAGTCAAGTCCAGCTGAGACGGTGGCACCAAAGGTGGATACGGACAAAACAAAGTCGGTGGTTTCAGGAAGAGAGTTTTTCGTGACTTCTCAAAAAGTGAGTAACCCGAACAAAGTTAGCACAGGTTAGTTAATTATAAATTCTTGCGAAGTTTATACCTTATTAGATATTGGTTCGACCCATTCTTTTATCTCTCTTACTTGCGCTCAACGTTTAAATTTGACTTCGAAGAAATTAGACTTTGACTTATCGGTTGAAACTTCGTTAGCAGAAACCTTCATTTCATGTGCTATCCAAGTCTTGGATGAGAGTCACAGTTTTGAATGATATTTCTATTGTTAATAAATTTCCTGACGTATTCTTGAAGACTTCTTAGCCTACCTCTAGAGCGTGAAATCAAATTTTGTATTGACCCTAGTACAAAACTCATTTCTAAAACCCTTAAATATTTCTTCACCCAAAACGAACGTATAATGCACCAAAGACGTTGGCTCAAGCTGTTGAAGATTACGACTATACCATTCAATATCATCGTGGAAGAGCGAACGTGGTAGCTGACGCGTTGAGTAGAAGATCATATGCGTTTACGAGTGTGATGTTGTTAACACAAAAACCCATTTCGTATAACTTAGAAATGATGAAGATAGAGTTAAAGACTCTAGGGACCCACGTGAAGATAACGAATATAGGAGTAGAATCAACTTTAATCGATAAAGTTAAAGCCGCTTAAGCTACACACCCAAATCTAATGAATGTGAAGAAGAAGGTTTAAGAAGGCATTATCTCAACCATTGATTTAATTGGCCCATTTAAAATCCTTGATCGAGTAGAAACTGTGGCCTATAGACTCGTTTTACCGCCAAGTATGTCGCGTGTTCATAATGTTTTTCACGTATCGTTGTTAGTAAAAACTTAGTCTTGGGGGACTTTGGAGCCAAATGACAAAATAATTAATGAATCTAAAAAATTATGAAATCATGGAGGTTTTATAGAGCATGTTACAAGCTTTCCATAGCCTCAAAAATGGACTAATTCCGATAACGGATGAAGAAGTTATATAGATTTGAAGTATGTGTGTCAAAAGTTGCAAAATCTAGAAAATTAGAGTTAAGTGCCAAAGGTCGAGCGCCTAGGAACTAGGCTCGGTACTTCGAATCTGTTCTTGGGCGCTTAGGCACTTGCCCAAGGCCAAATTTGGGCATCTAGGCACTGGTCAAGTGTTAAGCCAAAATTTGTCCGGACGCCCTTTAGTAAATTGGGCATAACATTTTCATACATACTCCGATTGAGATAATTCAGGATGATTCGGAAAGATAATGAGTATACCTAAAACTTTTATTCTTCATATTTTGAGATTTGAGGTCGGTATCAAGGCCTAAAATGGCTATTTTAGGGACTAATGTGCATTCAGAGGCAATTAGAAAACATCGGGCATGGACGTATGCAACATGTAATATTTTCGATGATAAAGATATTCAAGGTATCTTCACCTCTTCGGTATACCAGGTACGTATGTAAATTTTGAGGGCGAAATTTTATAAGGAGGGAGATTGTGAGACCCCAAATTTTATGAATAGAGATTTAAATTTCTCAAAATATTTTTTTTAATATTATGGTGTGGATTTGATATAATGTTATAGTTGTGGGTAATATTTACAAATTTTGCAAAGTAAGCAAGTGGTTATATAATATTCGATTGGTCGGGGAATATTCGTTTTAACAGGGAATATTCGTACGACGACACAATCATTGGTGGACCCCACAACGTAAGTATTGTCGTAGTAAGAAAACGACAGAATTATCTTTTATTAAAAATAACGGCGAAAGTGTTACCGTTAAAACTGTTGAACTACCCGGTAGTAAAAGTACAGTAATACGTGTGGTTGCATAGTAGCACACGGTATTGATTATTGATGCTTACGTGAGAAGTCACTCAGTTATACTCAATTATTGCTACAGTAATTGCTGCATCATATCTCTTATATTATTGATTCGATTATTATCACAGTATCATCTGTATGATATGTTATATTATTAAATCAATAATTGAGACAACAAAGTTATTCATATTATTATTTGCAATATTGACAATGTCTAGAAGTTCTGTCAAGGAGAGGTTTGGTCACCTAATTGCGCGCCAATAAGGAGAAATCCTTATCGGAAAGCTCACTCTTTCCTGGGAATGACCTGGTTGTTAAATATGGTGAATTATAATATTAATGATGAATATGTTCGTGTTGATTAAAGATGAAATTGATAGTTCCATTATGTTGGAATTATTAGTGTTAGTGAAAATCGACATTTATTTCGATAATAATTGATGTCTGGAGGTTATATTGACCAATCGGGTAATTAACCGGATAAATGAGTAATTAATTGCTATTGATTCACATGATTATAACTATTTGTTCACATGTGTGTACTATTGATTCACATTCATTTACTATTAGGGGAGTTGGTGCAAGATTGATAATACTTGCATGACTAAATTAAAAATGGAGGTATAGTTGAAGGTATTATACTGTAATTAGTTTTTTCACATGTTTAGAACTATTGAGTCACATGATTTACTATTGATTCACATGATTTACTATTAGGGGAGGTGGTGCAAGTTTGTTAATACTTGCAGGACTAAATTAAAAACGAAGAAAAAGATGGAGGTATTATACTGTAATATTTTGAGCCCCAAAATGTGCAATTATTGAAACTATATTTTCCTATAAATAGAAGCTCATTCCTTCATTATTTTTCACCAATTCACTAAAGCTATAGAGCAATTATTATAGAGAGAAATTATAGAGAGAAAGAAGAAGAGAAGTCTACTACCTCACTATTCCAGTATCCAGTTTCTTCTAAGGTAAGGGGTATTATTCTTTCGTATTCATGAATAGAGTTAATTTTCTTTCAATACTCGTAAGGGTTGTTATTCCATTCTTTATTATTATGTTGGAATAACCTGTCTATGCGAAGTACCGCATACATGGTGAAATTCTTTTGTTATTCCATTCTTTATTATTCTGTTGGAATAACCTGTCTGTGCGGTCTATCGCATGTCTGGTGAATTATGTTGTTATTCCATTCTTTATTATTCTGTTGGAACATCATGTCTGTGTGGATTACGCATGATCTGGTTCCATTCTTTATTATTCTGTTGGAACATCCTGTCTGTGCGGATTACGCATGACCTGGTTCCATTCTCTATTATTCTGCTGGAATAACCTGTCTATGTGGATTAACGCATGCATGGTGAATGATCCTTTGTATTCATTCCTTATTAAATTATAGAAATGATTTGTCTACGTGGATTACCGCATGGCAGGTGAAAATCCATTTACAGTTTCGTATATTCTATTATACTCGTCTGAGATATCATTTCTTTTGTATTCGTCATGGAATATCATTTTTATTCGTATTTTTTTACGAGTTACTATTCACGAGTTACTTTACTATTCACTCTAGTATTATTCACTCGGGTATTCGGGGCACTTTTCATGTCGGAGTACTATTCACGGGTTACTATTCACCCGATTACTATTCACTCTAGTATCATTCACTCGGGTATTCGGGAAACTTTTTGTGTTGGGGTACTATTCCCGAAGTACTATTCATAGGGTACTATTCACCCAAAAAATATATTTCTTTTCTGTCCAAATTATTTTTGGTACATGAATATTATTCTTGAATTTTACTCTACAAAGAAGTATCATGTTGACAATTTGGACGTTTTTGATTTCTAGATAAATTAAATTATAAATCGTTAAAATTTATCCTTGAACTTGTTTTATTGAATTATTATGTCATTGTCATCATCCTCATGCTTATATTGTGATTAAAGTCATCTTTGGCTTACGTTCATAGATGGACATGGTATGATTATGACCAAGGATTATTCGGTATAATCATGACCGTGATGTAATGAATAATATGGTAAAAGTCCTCAGTGGCCTGTAGTGCATTAATGAACAGTTGTTGGTATGATTATGACCAGGGATTATTCGGTATAGTCATGACCATTGATGATTTCATGAATATCCTTGGCCCGTAGTGCATGGATGATTCGATGATGTGATTTATTTTTTAAGCAGAGTCTCAGCGATAAAGTTGATGAAAAACTTTTTAAATCATAGAAGATAGTAGATTTTATGCTCTACTTGACTCTTCTAATGGATTACTTATTCCGCTGCAGTTGTTGATCTAAAACTTGTTGTCTATTGTATTCTATCAGTTGTTATACTGTTGAAGGCTAAGGATAATTTATTTTGCATTATCATAGTCATAATATTTCTTACTGGGCTAGTTGAGCTCACCCTTTTCTTTCATTGTTCTCTTCAGGAAATGAGAATATAGCTGGGACAAGTCAGGGAATGGAGTGATGGTCCAGGATAAGTGGCTTTAGTAGTCCTCACTATTCTACGAAATAATGTGATAATAATTATAATGAGGAAACCATTGAGTGTGGATATTGTCTAGATGACAATATTCTTATTTAAACTCTCAACTATGTTTTGTCGTATTTTTACACGACTGTTGTATAATTAAGTTGTATTTGGATTTATGTAGTGTGGTATCTGGCGACCCAAGATGAGTGATGTATACCTGTTTTGGGGACGTCGCAGTCCCCCCATGGCCCCATCCTGCCCCACGACCCCCACCTCTCTCCCCTTGTCATCCCCCACCCCTTGTATGTCCCGGTACCCGGCCCACCCCCCAGGTACCCCCACTCCCAACCCCCTTCCCCTGGTACCCCTACCCCTCTTCCCCAGACCCCCAACCCCCTGTTCCGGGTTGCCCTACCCACCACCCACTACCGCCGATCACCGACTCCGTTCTCTCCTAATTTTCCAGGTATTGAGTATATATTATATGTTAGTAGTATGAAATTTGTGCATGATTTTAGTATTATAATGTGCAATTGGTCTAAATTTATTTTGTTTTTGGATTAATATTACAAGAATTTTGGTATTATAATGTATGAATTCTGTTTTTTGTTTATAATTTATCTGAAATTGGTCATTTGCAGCTTCTGTACATGTATAACATCCATTTTATTGTTTGGTTTTATTTTTTATGTAATTACAGTGTATATTTCTTCAATTTCAATATTGTATGTTGTATGTTCATAACAATAAAGGAATGTGATGCTTGATATTTCCAACGAAATTTGTGACGCCCCCAAAATAGGTCCATTCCATCCAACCCATTCTGAGTCGCCAAATACATGGTACAAAAATAACTACAACTTTATTATCACAACATATAAACTGTGAGTTTAAATATAGATATTGCCGTCTAGACAATATCAACACGCAAATAAATTCCATCATAATTATTGATACATTATTTTACAAAAATGGTGAGGACTACTAAACAACTCTCTCTAGAACCTTCATTCCATACCCCGACTAGTACTCGCTACATTCTCGCCTCCTGAGAAGAAAAATGGAACAAAAAGGAAAAGGATGAGCTCAACTAGCCCAGTAAAGAATATTATGACTAAGATAATATACAACAAATTATCGTTAGTCTTCAACAGGAAAAAATCTAATAGAATACAATAGACAACCAGTTTTAAATCAACAACTGCAGCGGAAACAACAATTCATTAGAAGAGTTAAGTAGAGAATGCAAACTACTATCTTCTATATATGAATTTAAAAGTTCATCGTCGATATTTTATCCTGTAACATCAATCAATATATATCTAGAATCAAATATTCATCTTTGCACTACAGTCCAAATATATTCATCAGTCGGTCATGTCCATCTCAACACCTGTTCATCTTTGCACTACGGGCCAAAGATATTCATCAAGAAATCATTCATCTTTGCACTACAAGCCAAAGATATTCAGTAATATCATCATTTAGGACTGAGGATGATGAAAAATATTTTAAAAGAAACGAATCCAGTGAAACAAAAGAACAAATATTAAGGATTCGTATTTTAAACAATCCAAGTTCAAAAATACTTCATAAGTAATCAGAGTGGAGTAAAATTCAAGAATGATCAAAACATAGATCCAATCAAAGATAGTATCCAGAATAGATATTTTGGACAAAAAGAAGAATTTCATTTTTTGGTGAATAGTGTCGTATTAGTGAATAGTGTCGTATACGTGAATATTAACTCCGACACCAAAAAATAGAAATTTCACAAAAAACATCATCATGCTTCGTGAATAGTAACTCGTGAATAGTAACTCATGAATAGTAACTCATGAATAGTAACTCCGACATGAAAAAGTTTCAAATTTGATAAAAATTTCCAACCAATAATTCGGCACAATGATATTGAAGAAATAATATCATTTTCGAATAAAATAACATCCCTTACCTCGAAAGATAATACTACTAGTTGAAATACCGGATATAAGCTATGACTTAAACTTGCACCGTATAGCAACAGTACTCAAAGTATACTCAAAATACTCACAAGAATACGCTCAATAATATAGAGAGAGAAAACTTCAGTTTCTGGTGTGATTTTCAATTCTAACCTAAGCATCCTATTTATAGGAAATTGCTTAGAACACGAAAGTAAAAATTTAATAAATTAATATTATAATTTTCCACAATTTCATACACACACTAACAATTTGAATTCAGCCTCCTAATCACATGTTAAATGAGTTTCAAAAATGAAAAAAACATTTTTGTAATTAAAAATATTTTAAATTTCCAAAAATTAATTATTTCGGAACTTTGGAACTTCAATAATTCATAATAAATAGCCCTTTTGTCAGAAAATTCGAATCTTGAGTGTTTTTATAGGAAATTCAATTCTCTACAACTTTTCAGAAGAAAGTTTTTCCAAATTCCAAACAGAAATTGACCGAAATCCACAAACGGGCGATTTTACATGCTATAATCAAATTTCAGTCAATAATTGTGTCCATCAACACACAAAATATGTGTTAAACATTTAATGCCACAAAATACTCTTCCTCCTCATATACTCATATATCCCACATTCATTATAAAAATATCACCGTTAATATATTATTAAAATAATATATTTAAATGAATTATTTTATCAGAAAAAGATAAAATATTAATTTTCAACAATTGTCACATTAAAAATTTTCTCCATCTATATCCACATAAAATCAATATTTTCCTCATCATATAAATCAATAATTAATTATTCACAAATAATATTACAGAATCACAGTACTGGCAACCAGGCCGTTCTCAGGAAAGAGGGGGCTTTCCAATAAAGATTTCTCCTTACTGACACGTAATTAGGTGACCAAACCTCTCCTTAGACAGAACTTTCTAGACATTGCCAATAATGTTTTCTAATAATATTATTCAGATAATATGAATTATTGCTTCGATAATGGAAAATACTGTGTAGTGACAATTATTAAAATAACAGTAATATAAAAAATCAACGCAGTAATTATTGAATCAATAAAATACTGAACAGTAATTACTGTAACAATTATTGAGTAGTGCCTTCTTATGTAAGAATCAATAATTGGTGCAATACCGTGTGCTACTATGCAACAATGCGTATTACTGTGTTTTAACAACCGGGTATTCCAACACTATTAACGGTAACAACTACGCCGTTATTTATAAACAACTCATACTTGTCGTTTTCTTCATCCAATCACTTTCCATTATGGGGTCCATAAAAGACTGCGCCGTCGTACGAATATTCCCTGACAGCAAGAATATTCCACGACCAAACGAATATTCCCCGACAACAATGAATATTTTATAACCACTTGCTTATTTTGAAATATTTGCGTATTTTACCCATAACTATCCACATTAATCAAATCAACCCTTACTATTTCAAAATAATAATTAGAGGAAATTAAATTTCATTTATTAATAATTTAGGGTCTTACAACCTCCACTCCTTATGAAATTTCATCCTCGAAATTGACGTACGTACCTCGTGTTTTGAAAAGCTGAGGATACCTCGCTTTCATTTTCGTTTCCAACTCCCAGATCATTTCCTCAATAACATGGTTTCTCCACAAAACTTTAACTTGTGGTATGACCTCGGTACATAGGACATGTTCTTTCCTATCCAAGATATTGACAGGTACCTCCTCGTACGTTAAGTCTTCGGCTATCTCATCCGGTTCTAACTCAATGACGTGGTTCGGGTCGTCCATATATTTACGTAACATCGATACGTGAAAAACGTTATGAACACGCGTCATACTTAGTTTTAAAGCGAGTCTATAGGCCATAATTCCTATTCGATCTAGGATTTCAAATGGACTAATAAATCGATGGTTTGAGCTTTCCTCACATCGCCAATTCTCGCTTTTGGAATAACAACTTCTTGTACCTCCTTCTTCATATTCATCAGCTCCGGTGTGTAGCTTGAACGTTTTTAACTTTATCGATTAAAGTCGATTCTAATCGTATATTTGTTATCTTCACGCAGATTCTTGGAATCTTTAACTCTATCTCCATCTTCTGTAAGTCGTACGAAATGGGTCTTTGATAATATCGTACTCGTACTTGTATACGATCTTCTACTCAACACGTCAGCTACCACGTTCACTTTTCCAGGACGGCATGGTCAGAACATGTGCTGAAATGAGTCTCCTCTTGAGTTCTTCAAAGCTCTTCCCACATTCCTTACTCCATTCAAATTTTGTATCTCTATGAGTCAGCTGCGTTAATGGAATAGCGATACGAGAATATCCTTCAACGAATCTCCGATAATAACCAACTAAGCCTAGAAAGCTACGTATTTCGATTACCGAATTAGGTTGCTCTCAATTGTGACTCATATCCCAATCTTGGATAGCACGTCACAATGACACCTATCAGTTTTACTACCACACAAATATGGCGTCTCCTGCGGAGAGTCTGGCTTCGGTGCATTCCACAAAGGAAGTCACCAGATAAAGGCTCGGGTACCAAATTCTATAGTTGAACTTTTAACTCCTGAAGTTCAATAGAAGCCATTCGATATGAGGTTTTAGAAATAAGTTTTGTACCGGGTTCAAAGTCGATACAAAATTTAACATCAGGCTTTGGGAGTAAGCCAATAAATTCTTCAGGAAATACGTCAGGAAAAATCAATAACAACAAGAATATTATTCAAATCCATAACATGAACTAAGAAAACTTGACATCCGTAATAAACGAATGACCTCATGGCTTGATATTAAAATGTTTGACTACAATGGTTTGATTGCTTGAATTCGAATAACAGGTTACTTAGGAATATGAAAACTAACAACCTTACGAAAGTAATCAATTTTGGCATGATGAGTAGTTAACCTTAAAATCACATTAAAAGCAAATATCTCTATAGAAATAAGGTTAACAGGTAATGTGATAGTGCCAACCTGAATCAAGCAAGATTTCTAAACAACGGATGTAATGAAATTTTCTCCTAACGGAGTCTCCATAAATAGGTCAAAGTCTAATTTCTCCGTAGTCAATTTCAAACGTTGAGCGCAAGCAAGAGAGATAAAAGAATGGGTAGAACTGGTATCTAGTAAGGTATAAACTTCGCAAGAATTTATAATTAACTAACCCGTGCTAACTTCGTTCGGGTTCCTCGCATTTTGACCGGTTACGATAAACGCTCTTCCAGGAACCGTTGACTTTGACCTTTCTGGGACATCCTTTTGAGTCACTATTCCCGCTGGACTGGGTTTCGATACAGTACAATCTCGAGCGATATGCCCTTCTTTTCCACAATTATAGCATACCTTAAACTGTTGTGGGCAGTTTGGACTGATATGTCCCTCTTTCCCGCATTTGTAACATACGACCGGTGATCTTCCTCCTCCCTTGGAACCAGTTGCTACTGGCGCTGACGTCTTCACATGGTCGTTGTTGAATCTCCTCTTTTTAAAATCTCCTCCCGACTCGCTTCTACTATTTTCATAGCCACGATTACCACCAGTGTGGTTACCGCCTTTGTTCGTATTCTTCTTTCTCCGCTGGTTATCGTTATTCTGATGACTGCTATCTTCGGTATGATCTTGGTTATGGTCCCTCGGTTGAACGTACTCGTTATCTCGCTCTAACAACTGAGCCCTGTTGACAACATCTGAATAGAGAGAAAATTTATGAGAAATGAGATACTGACGTATGCCGGGTTTCAAACCTCTCAGAAACATCCGCGTCATACGTTCCTCATTCTCCACCAAATGAGGTGCAAACCTGGATAACTCCGCGAACTTCGCCTCGTACTGGGACACCGTCTTGTTATTCTGCTCCAGTCTAATAAACTCCACTTCCTTCATATGACGAATACTTTCAGGGAAGTACTTGTCATTGAACTGTTTCTGAAACGTCTCCCATGACATGCTGAGTGCAGCTGGATGGGTACGCTTCACAGATTCTCACCAGTAATCTGCCTCGTTACGGAACATAAAAGTAGCGAATGGAACTTTCTGTTCCTCCGTGCATCCCAAGACATCGAATATCTTGGTAATTTGTTTGACCCACGTCTCCGCCTTAATCAGATCCGGATTTTCCCAGAATTCTGGTGGTCCCAACTCTTTGAACTGCTTGGCTGTGACCACCCATGAATTGCTATCATTTCCTCCTGTATTTTGAACACGAGTCTCCCTCGTCTGATTTTGCATGAACTGCAAAAAGCTTCTAAACATCCCGTCGTTCATCGTCTGCTTAGTAGTGTTATTTACAGGAGGTACATTGCCATCCTGTTGCACATTCTCCTCTTTGGTGAGTACATGTGTCTCTACGGTCTCATTTACTCCACTGTTAATATTCTCAGTCGACATTCTCAAATAATATCATAAAACAAGGGTTAATTAAGGAAATCAATATAACACATAATATCCCTATATACTAACCAACTAACAAATAAGCTTAGGTAGGACACACTAACGAAGGATTTACTCGTCTCTCCCCTCCTAGTTCTATTCCCCGATCTCCGCCAGAGATCATATCCCTAAGCTCTGATACCAACGGTGATGCCCCCAAAATAGGTCCATTCCATCCAACCCATTCTGAGTCGCCAAATACATGGTACAGAAATAACTACAACTTTATTATTACAACATATAAACTGTGAGTTTAAATAAAGATATTGCCGTCTAGACAATATCCACACGCAAATAAATCCCCATCATAATTATTGATACATTATTTTACAAAAATGGTGAGGACTACTAAACAACTCTCTCTAGAACCTTCATTCCATACCCCGACTAGTACTCGCTACATTCTCGCCTCCTGAGAAGAAAAATGGAACAAAAAGGAAAAGGATGAGCTCAACTAGCCCAGTAAATAATATTATAACTAAGATAATATACAACAAATTATCGTTAGTCTTCAACAGGGAAAAATCTAATAGAATACAATAGACAACCAGTTTTAAATCAACAACTGCAGCGGAAACAACAATTCATTAGAAGAGTTAAGTAGAGAATGCAAACTACTATCTTCTATATATGAATTTAAAAGTTCATCGTCGATATTTTATCCCTGTAACATCAATCAATATATATCTGGAATCAAATATTCATCTTTGCACTACAGGCCAAAGATATTCATCAGTCGGTCATGTTCATCTCAACACCTGTTCATCTTTTCACTACGGGCCAAAGATATTCATCAATAAAAATCATTCATCTTTGCACTACAGGCCAAAGATATTCAGTAATATCATCATTTAGGACTGAGGATGATGAAAAATATTTTAAAGGAAACGAATCCAGTGAAACAAAAGAATAAATATTAAGGATTCGTATTTTAAACAATCCAAGTTCAAAAATACTTCATAAGTAATCAGAGTGGAGTAAAATTCAAGAATGATCAAAACATAGATCTAATCAAAGATAGTATCCAGAATAGATATTTTGGACAAAAAGAAGAATTTTATTTTTCGGTGAATAGTGTCATATTAATGAATAGTGCCATATACGTGAATAGTAACTCCGACACCAAAAGATAGAAATTTCACAAAAAACATCATCATGCTTCGTGAATAGTACTCGTGAATAGTAACTCGTGAATTGTAACTCATGAATAGTAACTCATGAATAGTAACCCCGACATAAAAAAGTTCCAAATTTGATAAAAATTTCCAACCAATATTTCGGCACAATGATATTGAAGAAATAATATCATTTTCGAATAAAATAATATCCCTTGCCTCGAAAGACAATACTTCTAGTTGAAACACCGGATATAAGCTATGACTTGAACTTGCACCGTATAGCAACAGTACTCAAAGTATACTCAAAATACTCACAAGGATACGCTCGATAATATAGAGAGAGAAAACTTCAGTTTCTGGTGTGATTTTCAATTCTAACCTAAGCACCCTATTTATAGGAAATTGCTTAGAACACCAAAGTAGAAAATTTAATAAATTAATATTATAATTTTCCACAACTTCATACGCACACTAACAATCTGAATTCAGCCTCCTAATCACATGTTAAATGAGTTTCAAAAATGAAAAAAACATTTTTGTAATTAAAAATATTTTAAACTTCTAAAAATCAATTATTTCGGAACTTCGGAACTTCAATAATTCATAATAAATAGTCCTTTTGTTAGAAAATTCGAATCTCGCGAGTTTTTATAGGAAATTCAATTCTCTACAACTTTTTAGAAGAAAGTTTTTCCAAATTCCAAACAGAAATTGACCGAAATCCACAAACGGACAATTTTACAAGCTATAATCAAATTTCAGTCAATAATTGTGTCCACCAACACACAAAATATGTGTTAAACATTTAATGCCACAAAAATACTCTTTCTCCTCATATACTCATATATCCCACATTCATTATAAAAATATCACCGTTAATATATTATTAAAATAATATATTTAAATAAATTATTTTATCAAAAAAGATAAAATATTAATTTTCAACAATTGTCACATTAAAAATTTTCTTCTTCTATATCCACATAAAATCAATATTTTCCTCATCATATAAATCAATAATTAATTATTCACAAATAATATTACAGAATCACAGTACTGGCAACCAGGCCGTTCTCAGGAAAGAGGGGGCTTTCCAATAAAGATTTCTCCTTACTGACACGCAATTAGGTGACCAAACCTCTCCTTATACAGAACTTTCTAGACGTTGCCAATAATGTTTTCTAATAATATTATTTAGATAATATGAATTATTGCTTCGATAATGAAAAATACTGAGTAGTGACAATTATTAAAACAACAGTAATGTAAAATATCAACGCAACAATTATTGAATCAATAAAATAAAATACTGAACAGTAATTACTGTAACAATTATTGAGTAGTGCCTTCTTACGTAAGAATCAATAATTGGTGCAATACCGTGTGCTACTGTGCAACAATGCGTATTACTGTGTTTTAACCACCAGGTATTCCAATAGTATTAACGGTAACAACTACGCCGTTATTTATAAACAACTCATACTTGTCGTTTTCTTCATCCAATCACTTTCCGTTATGGGGTCCATAAAAGACTGCGTCGTCGTACGAATATTCCCCGACAGCAAGAATAATCCACGACCAAACGAATATTCCCCGACAACAATGAATATTTTATAACCACTTGCTTATTTTGAAATATTTGCGTATTTTACCCATAACTATCCACATTAATCAAATCAACCCTTACTATTTCAAAATAATAATTAGAGGAAATTAAATTTCATTTATTAATAATTTGGGGTCTTACAAAATTTCCCACAAAATTCTGTCAGAATTCTTGAGATGCAAAATTTGTTGGCTCTAATAACTATTTATTACTACCTCCGTCCCACAATAAGTGTGATGCCCCCAAAATAGGTATACAACACTCATCCTGAGTCGCCAAATACATGGTACAGAAAGTAAACTATAACTTCAATAATACAATTGACGTGCAAAATACGACAACACATACTGTGAGTTTAAATACAAATATTGTCTTCAAGACAATATCCACACTCAAATAAGTCCTCATTACAATTATTCTTACACTATTTTACAGAAATAGTGAGGACTGCTAAAACATTTTTCTAGAACCATCACTCCATATCCCGACTAGATCCTGCTATGTTCTAACCTCCTGAGAAGAAAAATTGAACAAAAAGGAAAAGAGTGAGCTCAACTAGCCCAGTAAAGAATATTATGACTAAGATAATATACAACAAATTATCATTAGTCTTCAACAGGGAAAAATCTGATAGAATAAAATAGATAAAAAGTTATAGATCAATAACTGCAGCAAAAACAATAATCCATTAGAAGAGTCACGTAGAGAATGAATTATACTATCTTCTAAGATTTAAAAGTTCATCATCAATAATTTATCCCTGTAACAACAATCAATATACATCTTTAATCAAATATTTATCTTTGCACTACAGGCCAAAGATATTCATTTGTATCACTAGTTGGTCATGTTCATCTCAACACCAGTTCATCTTTGCACTATAGGCCAAAGATATTCATTAGTTAATCATTCATCTTTGCACTACAGGCCAAAGATATTCAGTAATATCATCATTTAAGTCTGAGAATGATGAAAAATATTTTAAAGAAAACGAATCCAGTGAGACAGAAGGACAAATATTAGGGATTCGTATAACAGTTTATCCAAGATCAATAATACTTCATAATAACCAATTATGAAGCAGAATTCAAAAATAAAGATCAAAACATGCATACAATCAAAGATAGTAACCATAATAGACATCTTGGACAAAAAGGAAAATTTTTATTTTTCGGTGTATATTGCCGTATTCGTGAATAGTGATGTATACGTGAATAATGCCGTATACATAAATAGTAACCCCAACACAAAAAGTTTTAAATTTGATAAAAAGTTTAGACCAATATTTTGGCATAATGATATTGAAAGAAATAATATCATATATGAAGAAAATAACATCACTTACCTCAAAATAACGGTACTTCTGATCGGAATATCGGATAGAAAGCCGAAGGAAACTTGTACCGAACAGCAACTCTCAAATTATCTAAATACTCACAAAATACACTCGACAATATAGAGAGAAAGAAAACTTGTTTCTGGTGTGATTTTTAATTCTAACCTAAGCGTATATTTATAGGAAAAAGCTAGAACGCCATAGGAGACTAAAATAATAAAATATTATTATTTTAAACAAATTTCTATGCACACCTTGGAAAACAAATTCAAGCATTCCAAATCTAAAAATTCCCAGCAACCCACATTTATTCAACACCAACCAAAAGTGGGTCCTACCCATAATTTAATAAAAATTATTTTATTTTTCAAAACTTCAGTAATTCATAGAAAATAGCCCGTTTATCAGAAAAATAAGAATTTAATATCCATTCCACACGAAATCGAATTCTCTACAACTTTTTAGCTTTGAGTTTTTTCAAATTCCAAACAAAAAATATTCGAAATCCACAAACGGATGATTTTTAATACCTCCATTCTGACAAAATACTGATAAAACACCTCGGCATTAATTCATTCGTTTATAACCACATAAATAAATCCATCATTAATATCTATAAATATTTCATTATCATATAAATCAATAATTAATTATTCCCAAATAATATTACAGAATCACAATTATGACAACCATGCCGTTTCCAGGAAAGAGGGGGCTTTCCAATAAGGATTTTTCCTTACTGGCGCGCAATTAGGTGACCAAACCTCTCCTTGACAGAACTTTCTAGACATTGCCAATAATGTTATCTAATAATATTATTCAAATAATATGAATTATTGATCTGATAATGGGAAATAATGCGCAGTGATAATTATTAAAACAATAATAATATAAAGTATCAACGCAGTAATTATTAAATCAATAAAATAAAATATTGAATAGTAATTACTGTAACAATTATTGAGTAGTGCCTTCTTACGTACGAATCAATAATTCAACAATACTGTGCAATATCATGTGCTACTGTGCAACCACGCGTATTATTGTATTTTAACCACCAGGTAACCCAACAGTGTTAACGGTAACAACTAAGCTGTTATTTATAAAAACTCAAACTTTGTCGTTTTCTTCATCCGACAGGTATTCCGTTATGGGGTCCACAAATGACTGCGCCGTCGTACGGATATTCCCGACAAAAAGAATATTCCACGACCAAATGAATATTCCCCGACAACAATGATTAGTTTATAACCACTTGTTTATTTTGCAAAATTTGCACATTTCACCCATAACCAGCATTATATCAAATTAATTCCATATTATTTCAAGATAATAAATAGAGGAAATTCAATTTTATTCATAATAAGTTGGGTTCTTACAACCTCTCCTCCTTATGAAATTTCATCCTCGAAATTGACGTACGTACCTGGTGTTTCAAAAAGGTGAGGGTACCTCGCTTTCATTTCCGATTCCAACTCCCAGGTCATTTCCTAAATAGCATTGTTCCTCCACAAGACCTTAACTTGTGGTATAACCTTGGTGTATAGGACATGCTTTTTTCTATCCAAGATCTTAACAGGTACCTCATCGCACGTTAAATCTTCGGCTATCTCGTCTGGTTCTAACACAATAATGTGGTTTGGGTCTTTCATATATTTACGAAGCATAGATATATGAAAAACATTATGATCACGAGACATGCTTGGAGGTAATGCGAGTCTATAGGCCACATTTTCTATTCGGTCAAGAATCTCAAACTGACCAACAAATCGTGGATTGAGCTTTTATCCCTTTCCAAATCTTGTAACTCCCTTCCATGGAGCAATACATAATAGTACATGATCTCCAATATTAAATTCCACGTTCTTTCGATGAAGATCAACATAACTCTTTTGTCGATCTTGTGAGGTTTGAATACATTGTCGAATCATTTGGATCTTTTCTATAGTCATGCGTAATAATTCTGGTCCCAACAACGTTGCTTCTCCCACCTCGTCCTAGCATACTGGAGAACGACACTTTCATCCATACAGCGCCTCGAATGGAGCCATGCCTATACTTGCTTGATAACTATTGTTGTAGGAGAATTCCATAAATGGCAAGTACTTATCCCAACTCCCTTTAAAGTCAACACAGAGTCTTAATAGATCTTCAAGAGTTTGAATAATCCTCTCTAACTATCCGTCCATTTGAGGATGGTATGTCGAACTGAATCGTAAATATGTGCCCATAGCTTTCTGCAAGCTAACCCAAAATCTTGAAGTAAATCTTGGGTCACGATTCGAAACTATGGATACTGGCATGCCATGCAATCTCATAATCTCATTCACGTACATACAAATAAGACATTCAAGGGAATAAGTTTCTCGTATAGGTAAGAAATGAGCAGACTTGGTTATTCTATCAATAATAACCCAAATCGTATCTATGCCTTGAGAAACTTTGGGAAGTTCTGTAACGAAATCTATGGTAATGTGTTCCCACTTCCATTTCGAAATCTCAAGTGGTTGCAATGGACCCTTTGGCACTTGAGCCTTTACACGTTGATAGGTTAAACACCTCGAGATAAACTCCGCGATCTCTCTCTTCATATTATTCCACCAAAATGTATGTCGAAGATCATGATACATTTTGGTACTCCCAGGATGGATTGCAAACGGGGTGTTATGTGCCTCCATCATGATTCTATGCTTCAAGTCAGAATCGTTAGGAACGCAAAGTCTAGAGTTGACTCGAAGTATTCCTTCTTCATCGATTCTTGGTTCTGGAATAACACCTTCTTACACTTTCTTCTTCATACGCATCAGCCCCAGGTCCGTAGCTTGAGCAGCTTTAACTTTATCGATTAAAGTCGGTTCTACTCGTATATTCGCCATCATCACGTGGGTCCCTGGAGTCTTTAAATCAATCTCCATCCTTTGTAAATTGTACAAAATGGGTCTTTGTGTTAAAAACATCGCACTCGTACCCGCATACGATCTTCTACTCAATGCATCAGCTACTACGTTTTCTTTTCCAAGATGGTATTGAATGGTATGATCGTAATCTTTCAACAGCTCAAGCCAACATCGTTGCCGCATGTTGAGTTCCTTTTGGGTGAAGAAGTATTTGAGGCTTTTATGATCCATATAGATCTCCACTTTCTCTCCATACAGGTAGTGTGTCCAGATTTTCAACGTGAAAATGACTACTGCCAACTCTAGATCAAGAGTAGGATAATTCCTCTCATATTCTTCGAGTTGTCGTGAGGCATAGGCTATGACTTTTCCATGTTGCATGAGAACACATCCTAACCCTTTACCTGAAGCATCACTGTATATAACAAATCCATCCGAACCAGATGGTATTGCCAGAACAGGTGCCGAAATGAGTCTCCTCTTGAGCTCTTGAAAACTCTTTTCGCATTCCTCGATCCATATAAATTTTGTATCCTTCCGAGTCAACTGAGTTAACGGAGTAGCAATTCGAGAAAATCCTTCCACGAATCTCTGATAATAACCAGCTAAGCCTAGAAAGCTATGCACTTCGGTCACCGACTTCGGTTGCTCCTAAATTTGTATTACTTCAATCTTCGCCGGGTCAACAGATACTCCATGTTTTGACACCACGTGCCCAAGGAATGTTACTTCCTCAAGCCAGAACTCGCATTTCTTCAGCTTGGCATATAACTTTTTTTCACGAAGCCTTTCAAGTATCAGCTTCAAATGGTGCTCACGATCTTCACGACTTTTGGAATAGATGAGGATGTCATCAATAAAGACAATAACGAACTGATCCAAATATTCCTTGAATACTCGGTTCATCATATCCATGAAAGCAACAGGAGCATTAGTCAATCCAAAAGACATGACTAAGAATTCATAATGCCCGTACCGAGTTCTGAAGGCAGTCTTTGGAATATCCTCAGTTTTAATCTTCAGCTGATGATATCCAGAACGAAGGTCGATCTTTGAAAAGAATTGTTCTCCTTGTAACTGGTCAAATAGGTCATCAATTCGAGGTAGCGGATACCTATTCTTGACGGTGACATGGTTCAATTCTCGGTAGTCAATACAAAGCCGTATACTCCCGTCTTTCTTCTTTACGAATAAAACATGAGCACCCCAAGGAGATGTACTAGGACGAATGAAACCGATGTCTAATAACTCTTGTAGTTGGACTTTTAACTCCTGAAGTTCAATAGGAGCCATTTGATATAGGTTTTAGAAATGGATTTTGTACTCGGTTCAAGGTCAATAAAGAATTCAACATCACGTTCTGGGGGCAGACCGGGAAGTTCTTCAGGAAATACATCAGGAAATTCTCTAGCAATAGAAATATTATCCAAATCTGACTTGTCTTTATTCAAATCCATAACGTGGGCTAAGAAGGCTTGACATCCATTTTCAATAAACGAATGGCTTTATGGCTTGATATGACAGTGATTGATTTTAGTGGTTTAGTTGCTTGAATTTGCATAACAGGTTGGTTAGGAATATGAAAACTAACAACCTTATGAAAACAATCAATTTTGGCATGATGAGTGGTTAACCAATACATCCCTAAAATCACATCAAAAGTAAGTATCTTTAAAGAAATAAGACCAACAGGTAATGTGATTGTGCCAACTTAGATTAAGCAAGATTTATAAACTGTAGATGTAACGAAGGTTTCACCTAATGGAGTTTCAACAAATAAGTCAAAGTCTAATTTCTCCGGAGTCAAGTTTAAACGTTGATCACAAGCAGGAGAGATAAAAGAATGGGTAGAACCGGTATCTAGTAAAGTATAAACTTTGCAAGAGTTTATGATTAGCTTACCCGTGATCACCTCGTTCGGGTTCCTCACATTTTGGCCAGTCACGACAAATGCTCTTCCAGGAATCGCTGATTTTGACTTATCCGGGACAGCTTTTGGAGTCACCATCCCCGCTGAACTTGGTTTTGCTACAGAACACTCTCGGGCTATATGACCCTCCTTTCCACAGTTATAACATACCTTGGATTGTTGTGGGCAGTTTGGGCTGATATGTCCCTCTTTCCCGCATTTATAACACACGACCAGTGGCCGTTCTCGTCCCCTAGCAACAGTTGATGCTGGTGTTGCTGTTGATGTCTTCCCGTCATTATTAAATCTCCTCTTTTTGAAATTTCCACTAGACTCACCTCTTCTATTATCATGGCCACGATTACCACGCGAGTGGTTACCGCTTTTGTCTGTATTCTCCCTTCCTCGCTGGTTATCATCACTCCGATGACTGCTGTCACCGGTATGATCCTGGTTGTGATCCCTCGGTTGAGTATGCTCATTATCTCGCTCTAATAATTGAGCCCTGTTGACAACATCTGAATACAGAGAAAATTTATGAGAGATAAGGTATTGACGAATCTTGGGTTTTAGACCTCTCAGAAACATTCGTGTCATACGCTTCTCATTCTCTACCAAATGAGGTGCAAACTTGGAAAACTCCATGAACTTTGCCTCGTACTAAGACACCGTCATGTTGTTCTGTTCCACTCTAATAAACTCTACCTCCTTCATATGACACATACTTTCAGGAAAATACTTGTCATTAAACAGTTTCTGAAATCTTTCCCAAGATATGTTGAGTGCAGCTGGCTGGGTATGCTTCACGGATTCCCACAGTAATCTGCCTCTCCACGGAACATAAAGGTGGCGAATAGAACATTTTGTTCCTCTGTGAATCCTAAGACATCGAATATCTTGGTAATTTGCTTAATCCACGTTTCTACCTTAATCGGATCAGGCTTTCCCCAGAAATCTGGTGGTCCCAACTCCTTGAACTGCTTGGCTGTAACAGAACGCGCGTTGCTATCACTTCCACCCGTATTTTGTACACGAGTCTCCCTCGTCTGATTTTTTATGAACTACAAAAAGCTCTAAACATTCCATCATTCATCATTTGCTCGGTAGCATTGTTTACAGGAGGAATATTATCTTCCTGTTGCACGTTCTCCTGGTTTGTGACTAAAGGTTGTTCCACAGTCTCATACACTCCATTGTTAACGTTCTCAGCAGCCATTCTTAAATACTGCCATAAAACAAGGGTTAATTAAACAAATTAACATATCATATAATATCCCTATATTATGATCGACCAACAAATAAGCTTAGATAGGACACACTAGTGATGGATTTACTCATCTATCCCCTCCTAGTTCTATTCCCCGATCACCACCAGAGACCATATCCCTAAGCTCTGATACCAACTGTGATGCCCCCAAAATAGGTATACAACACCCATTCTGAGTCGCCAAATATATGGTACAAAAAGCAAACTACAACTTCAATAATACAATTGTCGTGCAAAATACGACAACACATATTGTGAGTTTAAATACAAATATTGTCTTCTAGACAATATCCACACTCAAATAAGTCCTCCTTACAATTATTCATACACTATTTTACAGAAATGGTGAGAACTGCTAAAACATATTTCTAGAACCATCATTACATACCCCGACTAGATCATGTTATGTTCTCACCTCCTAAGAAGAAAAATGGAACAAAAAGGAAAAGGGTGAGCTTAACTAGCCCAGTAAAGAATATTATGACTAAGATAATATACAACAAATTATCAGTAGTCTTCAACAGGGAAAAATCTGATAGAATATAATAGACAACAAGTTTTAGATCAACAACTGCAGCGGAAACAACAATCCATTAGAAGAGTCACGTAGAGAATGAATTCTACTATCTTCTATGATTTAAAAGTTCATCATCAATATTTTATTCCTGTAACAACAATCAATGTACATCTTTAATCAAATATTCATCTTTGCACTACAGGCCAAAGATATTCATTTGTATAACTAGTTGGTCATGTTCATCTCAACACCAGTTCATCTTTGCACTATAGGCCAAAGATATTCATTTGTTAATCATTCATCTTTGCACTACAGGCCAAAGATATTCAGTAATATCATCATTTAAGACTGAGGATGATGAAAAATATTTTAAATAAAACGAATCTAGTGATATAGAAGGATAAATATTAGGGATTCGTATAACAGTTTATCTAAGATCAGTAATACTTCATAATAACCAATTGTGAAGCAGAATTCAAAAATAAAGATCAAAACAAGGATACAATCAAAGATAGTAACCTTAATAGGCATCTTGGACAAAAAGGAAAAATTTTATCTTTCGGTGAATAGTGCCGTATACGTGAATAGTAACCCCGACACAAAAAGTTCCAAATTTGATAAAAAGTTCAAACCAATATTTCGGCATAATGATATTGAAAGAAATAATATCATATATTAAGAAAATAACATCACTTACCTCAAAATAACGGTACTTCTGATCAAAATATCAGATGGAAAGCCGAAGAAAACTTGTACCGAATAGCAACTCTCAAAGTATCTAAATTGTGAGACCCCAAAATTTATGATTAAAGATTTAAATTTCTCGAAATATTTGTTTTTCAAAATTATGGTGTGGATTTGATATAATGTTATAGTTGTGCGTAATATTTATAAATTTTGCAAAGTATACAAGTTGTTATATAATATTCGATTGGTCGGGGAATATTTATTTTAACAGGGAATATTCATACAACGACACAATTATTGGTGGACCCCACAACAGAATTATTGTCAGATTGAGAAAATAACAAAAATATTTTTATGAAAATAACGACGGAAGTTTTACCGTTAAAATTATTGCACTACTCGATAATAAAAGTACAGTAATACGCGTGGTTGCATAGTAGTACACGGTATTGATTATTGATGCTTACGTGAGAAGTTACTCAGTTTTGTTCAATTATTGCTACAGTAATTGTTACATAGTATCTCACGTTATTTGATTCAATTATTGTCGATATTTTATATATTATTAAATCAATAATTGAGATGACAGAGTTATTAATATTATTATTTGCAATATTAATGATGTCTAGAAGTTCTGCCAAGGAGAGGTTTGGTCACCTAATTGCGCGCCAATAGGGAGAAATCCTTATTAGAAAGCCCCCTCTTTTCTGGGAATGACCTGGTCGATTAATATTGTGAATTATAATAATGATAATAAATGTTGTTAAATATATTGAGGTGTCTTTTTATGAAGTCACGGAAGTTTATATATATATATATGTTATATATATATATAAATTTTGTTTTATTAGTATTATTAATGTAATAAAAAAGAAAAGCTTTTTATATAAAACAGAATACTTTTATAAAGTTATTTGTTTTATTAGACAATAATTAGAATATAATATATTTTATTATGCATAGTATTTTGTATAGTAAAATCTTTTTGTATAAAACAGAATACTTTTATAAAGTTATTTATTTTATTAGACAATAATTAAAATATATTATATTTTATAATGCATAGTGCCTGCATAGTAAAATCTTTTTATATAAAATAAAATACTTTTATAAAATTATTTGTTTTATTAGACTATAAATAGAATATATTATATTTTATTTAAAAGATTTTATTTTATTAGAATAATTTATTAATACTGCATAGTAAAGCAATATGGACCGTCCGTTTAAAAGTAAATCAATTTGCATCATTCATGAATTAGTTACCATTCAGTCCATTCTCCTATAAATAGAAGCTCATTCCTTCATTATTTCTTACGAATTCACTAAAACTCTAGAGAGAGAAACTATAGAGAGAAAGAAGAAAAGTATTCTGCTACCTCACTTTTTTAATATCCAGTTTCTTCTAAGGTAAGGAGTATTATTTCTTTCGTATTCATAAAGAGAACATCTGTTATTCCATTCTTTATTATTATATTGGAATAACCTGTCTATGCGAAGTACCGCATACATGGTGAAATTCTTCTGTTATTCCATTCTTTATTATTTTGTTGGAATAACCTGTATACGCGGGCTACCCTATACTTGGTGAAATTCTTCTGTTATTCCATTCTTTATTATTATGTTGGAATAACCTGTATATGTGAAGTACTACATACATGGTGAAATTCTTATGTTATTCCATTCTTTATTATTCTGTTGGAATATCCTGTCGGTGCGTATTACGCCTTACCTGGTTCCATTAATTATTATTTTGTTGAAATATCCTGTCTGAGCGGTCTATCGCATGCATAGTGATTTCTGTTGTTATTCCATTCTTTATTATTCTGTTGGAATATCCTGTCGGTGCGAATTTCGCCTGGCCTGGTTCCGTTCTTTATTATTCTGTCGGAATATCTTGTCCGTGCGTTTACGCATGACCTGGTTCCATTCTTTATTATTCTGTTGGGAATAACATGTCTGTGCAGTCTATCAGAGGCACGGTGAATCCTTCTGTTATTCCATTCTTTATTATTCTGTTGGAATAACCTGTCTATGTGGATTACCACATGCATGGTGAATGATTCTTTGTATTCATTCCTTATTAAATTGTGGAAATGATCTGTATACGTGGATTACCGCATGGCGGGCAAAAATCCATTTGCAGTTTCATATATTTTATTATACTCAGTTGGTTAAAGTTTTGACTTCTATACTCTATGAATTTAGTGGAATATCCTTGATATTTGCACTTCATCCAATATCTTTTCATGGAAATATTCTTCTGAGCATTCTTGAATTTTACTCTATAAAGCAGTATCATGTTGACAATTTGGACATTATTAAATTCTGGATAAATTAATTCTTGAACTTGTTTTATTGGATTCTTATATCATTGTCATCATCCTCATGCTTATATTATGTTGAAAGTCATCTGTGGCCTGTTGTGCATAGATGGACTTGGTATGATTATGACAAAGGATTATTCGGTATATTCAAGACCGTAATGTTACAAATGATGCGGTAAAAGTTCCCATTGGCCCGTAGTGCATTGATGGACAGTTGTTGGCATGATCATGACTATTGATGAATACACGAATATCCTTGGCCCGTAGTGTATGGATAATTTGTGGTTGTATACTAATTAATATCCCTGGCCGTAGTGCAGGGATGATATGGATTATTTATTAAGCTGAGTCTCAACGATAAAAGTGATGAAAAAACCGTTTTAAATAATAAAAGATAGTAGATTTTATTCTCTACTTGACTCTTTTAATGGATTGCTTGTTCCGCTGCAGTTAAACTTGATGTTTATTATATTTTATCAGTTTAACATTGTTGAAAACTAATGATAATTTATTCTACATTATCTTAGTCATAATATTTCTTACTGGGCTAGTTGAGCTCACCCCTTTCTTTCACTGTTCTCTTCAGGAAATGAGAACGTAGCCAGGACTCGTTGGGGAACTGAGTGACGGTCCAGATGATAGTATTAGTAGTCCTCACTATTATGTTAAATAGTGTGACAATAAATGTAATGAGGACTCCTTTGAGTGTGGATATTGTCTAGATGACAATATTCTTATTAAAACTCTCAATTGATGTTTTATCGTATTTTACACGACAGCTGTATTATTAAGTTGTATTTGTATTCTGTATCATGTATATGGCGACTCAGAATAGGTGATGTATACCTATTTTGGGGGGGGGGGGAGACGGGAAATTCTTTCGCTAGTATGACCTACCTAAGTTTATTTGATATTTAATTGGTAGGTCAGAGTATAGGGATAATATGTGATATGTTAATTAACCCTTATTTTGTGGCAGTATTTGAAAATGACATTCGAAAATGTTGAGAACATCAATGGAGCATAGGAGACTATTGAGTCTCTACAGATCAATAATTAGGATAATGTGCATCAAGAAGGCGACAATCCTCATGCAAACAACAACACTGACCAAATGATGAACGATGGAATGTTCAGAGGCTTTATGCAATTCATGCAACATCAGGCGAGAGCGACTCCTGTCCAAAATGCAGGTGGAAACACTGGCAACTCTCGGACGGTCACTGCTAAGTAGTTCAAGGAACTAGGACCACCGGAGTTTTTTAGAGAGCCAAAACCACTTAAGGCGAAGATGTGGATAAAGTAGATCTGCAAGATATTTGATGTCTTGGGATGCTTCGAGGAGCAAAAGGTTCCCTTTATCACCTTCATATTGCGAGCAGAGGCAGATTACTGGTGGGAATCTGTAAAGCGTACTCAACCTGCCGCACTGAATATGACTTGGAAAAGTTCCAAGAATTGTTCAACGACAAGTACTTTCCCGAAAGTATTCGTCACATGAAAGAGGTAGAGTTTATCAAGCTGGAGCAAAACAATTTGACCGTGTCACAGTACGAGGTTGTTTGCCGAGTTATCCTGGTTCGCATCCCACTTGGTTGATAATGAGGAGAGAATGACGCGAATATTTCTAAGAGGTTTGAAACCCGAGATACGTCAATATCTTATCTCTCATAAACTGTGTTTGTATTCAGATGTTGTTAATAGGGCTCAGTTATTGGAGTGCGATAATGATTTAACCCAACCAAAAGAGAGCAGCCGACAAAATGATAATACCAGTGATAGCAGTCATCGAAGCGGTGACAATAAACGTGGAGGGAATCAACATGCCAGAAATGGTAACCACTTTGGTGAGAAACATGGTCAAAACAATAAAAATGGACATTTCGAGTAGAGGAGATTTAATAATGATGGAAAGACGTCAGCACCCGCACCCGTTGTTAAGGAAGTAGAATGACCACCTATCATATGCTTCAAATGCGGAGGGGAGGGACACATCAGTCCAAACTATGCGATGTCGTCCAAAGCATGTTATAATTGTGGAAGAGAAGGTCACTTAGCCCGATTTTGTCGTGCACCAAAGTCCAGTCCAGCTGGGACGGTGGCACTAAAGGTGGATACGGACAAAACAAAGTCGGTGGTTTCAGGAAGAGCGTTTTTCGTGACTTCTCAAAAAGCGATTGACCCGAAAGAAGTTAGCACGGGTTAGTTAATTATAAATTCTTGCAAAGTCTATACCTTATTAGATACCGGTTCTACCCATTCTTTTATCTCTCTTGCTAGCGCTCAACGTTTAAATTTGACTTCAGAGAAATTAGACTTTGACTTATTGGTTAAAACTCCGTTAGGAGAAATCTTTGTTACCTCTACTGTTTATAAATCTTATTTGATTCAAATCGACTCTTTCACGTTACCTGTCAATCTTATCTCTTTGAAAATACTTGCCTTTGACGTGATTTTAAGAATCGACTGTTAACTACTCATCATGCTAAAATTGATTATTTTTGGTAAGGCTGTTAGCTTTCATATTCCTAACCAACCTATTATATGAATTCAAGCAACCAAACCACTAAAGTCAATCACTGTCATATCAAGCCATAAGTAAAGAGCCCGAGCCTTTCGCTGGTGACTTCCAAGTCTTGAAATACACCGAAGCTAGAATATCCATAGGGGACGTCGTGAATAACGGTGGCAAGTTGATAGATATCAATGTGGCGTGTTATTCAAGTCTTGGATGAGGGTTACAGTTTTGAATGATATTTATATTGTTAATAAATTTCTTGACGTATTCCTGAAGACTTCCTGGCCTAACCCAGAGCGTGAAATCGAATTTTGTATTGACCCCAGTACAAAACCCATTTCTTCAACCCTTAAATATTTCTTCAACCAAACGAACTTATAATGCACCAAAGACGTTGGCTCGAGCTGTTGAAGATTACGATTATACCATTCAATATCATCGTGGAAGAGCGAATGTGGTAGCTGACGCGTTGGGTAGAAGATCGTATGCGTTTACGAGTACGATGTTGTTAACACAAAAACCCATTTCATATAACTTATAAATGATGAAGATAGAGTTAAAGACTCTAGGGACCCATGTGAAGATAACGAATATACAAGTAGAATCGACTTTAATCGATAAAGTTAAAGTCGTTCAAGCTACATACTCAGAGCTAATGAATGTGAAGAAGAAGGTTCAAGAGGGCGTTATTCTAGAAGCAAGAATCGATGAAGAGAGGAAATCTCAACCCTCGATTTTATTGGCCCATTTAAAATTCTCGATCGAGTAGGAACTATGGCCTATAGACTCGTTTTACCGCCAAGTATGTCGCGTGTTCATAAAATTTTTCACGTATCGATGTTACTTAAGTATGTGGATGACCCGAACCACATTATTGATTTAGAACCGAACGAGATAGCGGAAGATTTAATGTATGAGAAAATACGTGTTAAAATCTTGAATAAGAATGATCGTATTCAACACTCAAGGGTTATACCTCAAGAGTTAGAATCTGAAATGAAGTCAAGGTATCCTCACCTATTTAGCATACCAGGTACGTACGTAAATTTCGAGGGTAAATTTTCATAAGGAGGGGAGATTATGAGACCCCAAATTTTATGAATAAAGATTTAAATTTCTCGAAATATTTTTTTTTCAAAATTATGGTGTGGATTTGATATAATGTTATAGTTGTGGATAATATTTATAAATTTTGCAAAGTATGCAAGTTGTTATATAATATTCGATTGGTCGGGGAATATTCATTTTAACAGGGAATATTCGTACAACGACACAATCATTGGTGGACCCCACAACAGAATTATTATCGGATTGAGAAAATGACAAAAATATTTTTTATGAAAATAACTGTGAAAGTTTTACCGTTAAAATTGTTGAACTACTCGGTAGTAAAAGTACAGTAATACGTGTGGTTGCATAATAGTACACGGTATTGATTATTGATGCTTACGTGAGAAGTCACTCAGTTTTGTTCAATTATTGTTACAGTAATTGTTGCATAATATCTCACGTTATTTGATTCAATTATTGTCTGTATTTTATATATTATTAAATCAATAATTGAGATGACAGAGTTATTAATATTATTATTTATAATATTAACGATGTCTAGAAGTTCTGCCAATGAGAGGTTTGGTCACCTAATTGCGCGCCAATAGGGAGAAATCCTTATTGGAAAGCCCCCTCTTTCATGGGAACGATCTGGTCAATTAATATTATGAATTATAATAATGATGATAAATGTTGTTAAATATATTGAGGTGTCTTTTTATGAAGTCACGGAAGTTTATATATATATATATATATATGTTATATATATAAATTTTTGTTTTATTAGTATTATTAATGTAATAAAACAGAAAAGCTTTTTATATAAAACAGAATACTTTTATAAAATTATTTGTTTTATTAGACTATAAATAGAATATATTATATTTATTTAAAAGATTTTGTTTTATTAGAATAATTTATTAATACTGCATAGTAAATCAATATGGACCGTCCGTTTAAAAGTAAATCAATTTAGACCGTTCATGAATTAGTTACTATTCAGTCCATTCTCCTATAAATAGAAGCTCATTCCTTCATTATTTCTTACGAATTCACTAAAACTCTAGAGAGAGAAACTATAGATAGAAAGAAGAAAAGTATTTTTCTACCTTCACTTTTCTAATATCCAATTTCTTCTAAGGTAAGGAGTATTATTTTTTTCGTATTCATGAAGAGAACCTCTGTTATTCCATTTTTTATTATTATATTGGAATAACATGTCTATGCGAAGTACCGCATACATGGTGAAATTCTTCTGTTATTCTATTCTTTATTATTCTGTTGGAATAACCTGTATACGCGGGCTACCCTATACTTGGTGAAATTCTTCTGTTATTCCATTCTTTATTATTATGTTGGAATAACCTGTATATACGAAGTACAGCATACATGGTGAAATTCTTTTGTTATTCCATTCTTTATTATTCTGTTGGAATATCCTGTCGGCGCGTATTACGCCTGACCTGGTTCCAATAATTATTATTCTGTTGGAATAACCTGTCTGAGCGGTCTATCACATGTATGGTGATTTCTGTTGTTATTCCATTCTTTATTATTCTGTTGGAATATCCCGTCGGTGCAAATTTCGCTTGACCTGGTTTCGTTCTTTATTATTCTATCAGAATATCATGTCCGTGCGTTTACGCATGACCTGTCAGAATATTATTATGTTGGGAATAACACGTCTATGCAGTCTATCGCACGCATGGTGAATTCTTCTGTTATTCCATTCTTTATTATTCTGTTGGAATAACCTATCTATGTGGATTACCACATGCATGGTGAATGATCTTTTGTATTCATTCCTTATTAAATTGTGGAAATGATCTGTATACGTGGAATTACCGGGTAAAAATCCATTTGCAGTTTCATATATTCTATTATACTCAGTTGGTTAAAGTTTTGACTCCTATACTCCATGAAATTAGTGGATTATCCTTGATATTTGCGCTTCATCCAATATCTTTTCATGGAAATATTCTTCTGAGCATTCTTGAATTTTACTCTACAAAGCAGTATCATGTTGACAATTTGGACGTTATTGAATTCTGGATAAATTAATTCTTGAACTTGTTTTATTGGATTCTTATATCATTGTCATCATCCTTATGCTTATATTATGTTGAAAGTCATCTGTGGCCTGTTGTGCATAGATGACTTGGTATGATTATGACCAGGGATTATTCGGTATAATCATGACCGTAATGTTACAAATGATGTGTTAAAAGTCATCATTAGCCCGTAGTGCATTGATGGACAGTTGTTGGCATTATCATGACCATTGATGAATACACGAATATCCTTGGCATGTAGTGCATGAATAATTTATGGTTGTGATACTAATGAATATCCTTGGCCGTAGTGCAGGGATGATGTGGATTATTTATTAAGCTGAGTCTCAGCGATAAAAGTGATGAAAAAACCTTTTTAAATCATAAAAGATAGTAGATTTTATTCTCTACTTAACTCTTTTAATGGATTGCTTGTTCCGCTGCAGTTAAACTTGATGTTTGTTATATTTTATCAGTTTAACTATTGTTGAAGACTAATGATAATTTATTCTACATTATCTTAGTCATAATATTTCTTACTGGTCTAGTTGAGCTCACTCCTTTCTTTCACTGTTCTCTTCAGGAAATGAGAACGTAGCTGAGACTTGTCGGGGAACGGAGTGACGGTCTAGATGATAGTATTAGTAGTCCTCACTATTCTGTTAAATAGTGTGACAATAAATGTAATGAGAACTCTTTTGAGTGTGGATATTGTCTAGATGACAATATTCTTATTAAAACTCTTAATTTATATTTTGTCGTATTTTACACGACAACTGTATTATTAAGTTGTATTTGTATTCTGTATCATGTATATGGCGACTCAGAATAGGTGATGTATACCTATTTTGGGGGCGTCACATAAATACTCACAAAAATACGCTCGACAATATAGAGAGAAAGAAAACTTGTTTCTGGTGTGATTTTCAATTCTAACCTAAGCGTTTATTTATAAGAAAATGCTATAACGCTATAGGAGACTAAAATAATAAAATATTATTATTTTAAACAAATTTCTATGCACACCTTGGAAAACAAATTCAAGCATGCCAAATCTGAAAATTCCTAGCAGCCCACATGTATTCAACACCAACCAAAAGTGGGTCCCACCAATAATTTAATAAAAATTATTTTATTTTCCGAAATTTCAGTATTTCATAGAAAATAGACCGTTTATCAGAAAAATACAAATTTTATATTCATTCCACACGAAATCAAATTCTCTACAACTTTGTAGCTTTGAATTTTTCCAAATTCCAAACAAAAAATATCTGAAATCCACAAACGGATGATTTTTAATACCTCCATTCCGACAAAATACTGATAAAACACCTCAGCATTAATTTCTTCGTTTATAACCACATAAATAAATCCACCATTAATATCCACATCAAATACATATTTCCTTATCATATAAATTAATAATTAATTATTCCCAAATAATATTACAGAATCACAATGGTGACCCATAAGGATTTCTCCATACTGACGCGCAATTAGGTGACCAAACCTCTCATTGAAAGAACTTTCTAGACATTGCCAATAAAGCTATCTAATAATATTATTCAAATAATATGAATTATTGATCTGATAATGGGAAATACTGTGTAGTAACAATTATTGAAACAATAATAATATAAAGTATCAACGTAGTAATTATTGAATCAATAAAATAAAATATTGAACAGTAATTACTGTAACAATTATTGAGTAGTGCCTTCTTACGCATGAATCAATAATTCAACAATACTGTGTAATACCGTGTGCTACTGTGCAACCACGCATATTACTGTATTTTAACCACCAGATAACCCAATAGTGTTAACGGTAACAACTACGCCGTTATTTATAAAAACTCAAACTTTGTCATTTTCTTCATCCGACAGTTATTCCGTTATGGGGCCCACAAATGACTGCGCCGTTGTACGGATATTCCCGATAAAAAGAATATTCCACGACCAAATGAATATTTCCCGACAACAATGATTATTTTATAACCACTTGCATATTTTGCAAAATTTGCACATTTCACCCATAACCAGCATTATATCAAATTAATTCCTTATTATTTCAAGATAATAAATAGAGGAAAATTAATTTTATTCATAATAAGTTGGGGTCTTACAATAAGTGATTTTTTAGGCTTAATATTTTTTTCCAAAATAAGTGATGTGTTAGAATTCCAATACAAATTTTATAATATTTTCCCATATATGCCCTCCATTATTCTCGACTCTTTGTTTCCTCCATTACTCACTACAATTAAATGACACTCATTAACTCTTCAACTCGAAAGAAAGTATATTAAGGGTATTTTTGCCATTTTAGATTATGTATTGGTATGTGTGATTTAAGCTAAAAAATCACTTATTATGAGATGGAGGTAGTACTTAATTTTCTAATACTAAAATTCACTAATTAAGCATTTACTTAATTGGTTTTTGACAAATAATTTATACTTCAAATATCAATTAATTTAATCAACATAATTAAAAAAAATAAAAAAAATTCACTATTTAATATACTAATATATAATTCAGAATAAAATAAAATAAAGTTTAATAAATGAAATAAATATAATTTAATATATAAATAGATTAAATTAAAAATAAAATTCATTAATAAATAAATAAAACAATAAATTTATTTCAATGTAGTTTATTAAATAAAATAAATTTTAAAAATTAGTTAATATAATATAATACAAAATAAAGCAAAATAAAATAAAATGATAAATTAAATTAAATTGAATAAAATAAAATAAAACAAATTTGATTTAATTTAATAAAAAATATATAATATAATATAAATAAAATACAATTCAATAAAAACTAAAATAAAATAAAAATAATAAAATAGAATAGAATAGAATAGAATAAAATAAATTTAATAAAATTCAATTTAAATAAAATAATTAAAATAAATTAAATTTAAAATAAATTAAATTTAATAAATTTAATTTAATAAAAATTTAAAAATTATATTATATAATACAAAATAAAATAAATTAATTAATAAATTAAAATAAATAAATTAAATTAAAATAATAAATAAAATAAAATTAAAATAATAAACTAAGTAGCATTTGCTTAGTTGGGATGCAATTCAAAGAGACTGAATATATATGAATGTTGTCGTAGAAATAAAATAATATACTTTGTAACTTAATTAGAAACCCATTTGACAAGTAGGAGTGAATATTGAACAATAGTCTCTATAGATTCTAAATAACAATTCTCATAAACTAAGTACCACTTACTTAGTTTATCATTGGCAAAATAAACTAAGTAGTATTTGCTTAGTTTGCCACAATTTTCAATAAACTCGATAATACTCTACCTACATACTCTTCCTTGTATACAGGATTCGACGTAGCAGTTGCAGCTAGTACTCCAACCAGTTCCTCGACAAGCAATTAAAAAAAAGGGTCGTAGTTTCTGTTTGTGTCTTATACTCGAATAATAAAGTTTGTAAGGAATAAACATGTGAATGATATTCATATTTATATATAATTTGATTATGATATATATATATATATATATATATATATATATATGAATATGCAAGTATGTTTGCATTAACCAAAAGCTGTAAAGTCCTATGATAGAAACATATGCACAAGGACTTAGAATGAATTGATCAAATATGTTAGGTTGATCCTACATAAGCAAAACAACTTTGTAAAATCCTTTAAAAGAAATGATGTATAAGGACTATAAATATAGAAAGATCAAGCATGTTAGGTTGATCGTATGATGTAATAGATAGGTTTGTCTGATAATCAAGCACTGCACCAGAAATCGTAGTTTGCTAGGAGAGTCAGGGATAACTCGAGAGCTATCGAGGCAGAATCGTAGTCTGCAAGATAGTAGATCTTGGAGTTCGTAGACTTCCAAAAGAGACGAGGAAAGATCGTAGTGTGTCAAGTAAAGCTTCATCGGAGCCGTAGTATACTGAGGAAGTCATGTTCAGAATCGTAGAGACAGGTTACCTACGAGCCAACCGAGCATCTGCCGAAGCCAAGTCAAGAATTATAGACTACACTCTGAGTCATAAAGTCTACTAATAGCTAAGTCAAGGATCGTAGACTACACTCAGAGTCGTAGAGTCTACTGATCGTATCAAAGGCAGAGATCGTAGTCGAGTAAGATCAGTTGAAGACAACAAGCACAACGACATAAATCGTAGTGTCAATATCTGATCTCGGAGTCGTAGTGTCTGCACAGCCGAAGCTAAATCGTAGAGTGAAGAGCTAAGACCTCAACAGATGTGCTCACAAAGCCAAGGTAGAATCGTAGTGTGAGATCCCAAATTTTATGAAATGAAAGTATTCAATTTTCTTATAATTATTATTTTATTTAGTAAATGGTTAAATTGAGAAAGGGTTAAAGTTAAGGGAATATTTGAAAATTTTACAAAGTTAGCAAGTTGTTATTCGTTGTGTAGAGGAATATTCGATTGGTCGGGGAATATTCATTTTCATAGGGAATATTCGTACGACGGCATAATCATTGGTGGACCCCATAATAGAAGTATTGTCATAGTTAGAAAATGACAGAATTATCTTTTTATAAATATAACGGCTAGTGTTACCGTTAAAAATGTTAAACTACTCTGTAGTAAAAGTACAGTAATATGCGTGGTTGCATAGTAGCACTCAGTATTGATTATTGATGCTTACGTAAGAAGTCACTCAGTTATACTCAATTATTGCTACAGTAATTGCTGCATCATATCTCTCATATTATTGATTCAATTATTATCACAGTATCATCTATATAATATGTTATATTATTAAATCAATAATTGAGACGGCAAAGTTATTCATATTATTATTTGCAATATTGACGTTGTCTAGAAGTTCTGTCAAGGATAGGTTTGGTCACCTAATTACGCACCAATAAGGAGAAATCCTTATCGGAAAGCCCCCTCTTTCCTGAGAACAACCTGGTTGCTAAATATTGTGAATTATAATATTAATGATGAATAAGTTCGTGTTGATTAAAGATGAAATTGATAGTTCCATTGTGTTGGAATTATTAGTGTTAGTGAAAATCGACATTTATTTCGATAATAATTGATGTCTGGAGATTATATTGACCAATCGGGTAATTAACCGGATAAATGAGCAATTAATTTCTATTGATTCACATGATTATAACTATTTGTTCACATGTGTGTACTATTGATTCACATTCATTTACTATTAAGGGAGTTGGTGCAAGATTGATAATACTTGCATGACTAAGTTAAAAATTGAGGTATAGATGAAAGTACTATACTATAATTAATTTTTTCACATGTTTAGTACTATTGAGTCACATGATTTACTATTGATTCACATGACTTACAATTAGGGGAGGTGGTACAAGTTTGATAATACTTACATGACTAAATTAAAAATGAAGGAAAAGATGAAGGTATTATACTGTAATATTTCGAGCCCCAAAATGTGTAATTATAGAAACTATATTTTCCTATAAACAGAAGCTCATTCCTTCATTATTTTTCATCAATTCACTAAGTCTCACAAGAACAATTATTATAGAGAAATTATAGAGAGAGAAGCTATAGAGAGAAAGAAGAAGCGAAGTCTGCTACTTCACTATTCCAGTAGCCAGTCTTCTTCTAAGGTAAGGGATATTATTATTATAGTAAGGGGTATTATTCTTTCGTATTCATGAAGATAGTTATTTTCTTTCAATACTCGTAAGGGTTGTTATTACATTCTTTATTATTATGTTGGAATACCCTGTCTATGCGAAGTACCACATACATGGTGAAATTCTTCTGTTATTCCATTCTTTATTATTCTGTTGGAATAACCTGTCTGTGCGGTCTATCGTATGCGTGGTGAATTCTGTTGTTATTCCATTCTTTATTATTCTATTAGAATATCTCGTCTGTGTGGATTACGCATGACCTGGTTACATTCTTTATTATTTTGTTGGAATATCATGTCTGTGCGGATTACGCATGACCTGGTTTCATTCTTTATTATTCTGTTAGGAATAACCTGTCTGTGCTGTCTATCGCATGCATGGTGAATTCTTCCGTTATTCTATTCTTTATTATTCTATTGGAATAACCTGTCTATGTGAATTACCGCATGCATGGTAAATGATCCTTTATATTCATTCCTTATTAAATTGTGGAAATGATCTGTCTACGTGGATTACCGTATGGTGGGTGAAAATCTATTTGCAGTTTCCTATACTCGTATGAGATATCATTTCTTTTGTACTCGTCATGGAATATCATTTTCTTTGGTATTTTTTTATGAGTTACTATTCACGGGTTACTATTCACCTGGTTACTATTCATTAGTATTAATCACTCGGGTATTCAGGGCATTTTTTGTGTCAGAGTACTATTCACGAGTTATTATTCACGGGTTACTATTCACCCAAATTACTATTCAACCGAATATGGTTAAAGCCTCTACTATTTGGGACTCCATCCGAACTGCTGCTCCGAAAGTCCCTTGGGCGCACCTGCTTCAGCACCCTCTCCACATTCCTAGATATTCCTTCACCCTTTAGCTGGCCCTTCGTGGCAGACTGCCGACCAATGACCGATTCGCCTCTTACTCGAGGTTTCACCCTACAAATTGTCCTTTTTGCACGTCTCATGGAGAGACCTTTGCTCACCTTTTTTTACTGTAACTTTTCATCATCTGTTCTCTCCTCTATTCTAGCTTTTGGGGGCTGGACTAATGTCCCTATGAGGTGGGATAATCTTATAGTTTTTATTCTCCAGTTTGGTGGAAATAACATTAGGTCCAACATTCTCAAGCTTATCTTCGCGTCAACTGTGTACAAACTCTGGGCGGCTAGGAATTCCTTTGTTCATGAGCAGATTAAAAAGCCTGTGGGTGTTGTGGTCAGGGACATTTTGAATATCATTAAATCCAGGCTGTCTTCCTCGTAGTAGCAGGGACAAGCAGATCTGGGCGAGTAGGGTGGTTAGTGCAGGTAGGCATCCAAGAGGCTGGTTGCTTGGCTGGTCTTCCTGGTAGTTCAGCTCCTGGTCTGTCTGATGTAGGGACGGGTAGGACCGACAGCCAATGGGTTCGGCTGGATTAGTACGGTCTGGTTCGCTGGCTTGGATCAAATGTTGTATTAGTCAGGTCATGGTGCTGCTTCTACAACTTGGCCTACTACCGACATGCTTATGCTGCTTAATTGCTGCAGTTGGTCTTCTTTTGTTCGCTGTAGATGGTTTCTAGTTATGACGTGGGTGATTGCTGCAGATGGTCCCTTCTGTCTGCAGTCTGCTATTTGTTACTATTTGTAGTATGTTGCCTGCCTATAGCTGTCCTTAGGCACTTCGGTGCTGGGTTGCTTGTTGTTGCAGTCGGGCTACTTTGGTTCGCTGCAGTCTGTGGTCTGTGGCTGGGAGGGTCCTTGGTCTGCTTTGGTGGGTATGCCCTGCAGGGTCTGCGTTTTTTGGGTCTGTTGGTGTTCCTTGCCTCGTCTGATGGATGGTGGCTTGGTCTCTCCTTCTCCTATGCTCGCTCGGTTATTGGGCTCGACTACGCCTGCTGCTTTTCGACTGGGTTTGATGCAGTTCCACGTGTATACAAAACTGGGTTGAATGTGGTCTTGCTTTAGGGGGAAAGCCTTGCTGCATCGTTGCTGGGGAGGCTAATGTTCTGCAGTCAGCTGCAATCTATCAGTTGATGTTTGGGCCAGACAGCTCCTGCAATTGGATGGGGTCGGTTTTGGCTTGACTGCTTTTTTGGGGCCAAGCTGTTATGAGGCTGGTGTTATGAGGCAGTTTGTTGATGCTGAGTCTTGGGCGAGCTGTGCTCGGTCTCGGGCGAAATGTTTTGGGCGAGCTGCTGTGTGGTGCTGCTAAAGTTGCAGTTTATTGATGCAGCAGTTTGGTTGCAGTGGGTTTCCGCTTGGTGGTCTTCATGGTTCTTGGTCTTAATGGGCTATGTCTACAGCCGGAGGTTTCGCTGCTTGGTTTTGTTTTGCTGGTTTCTGCTATGGGGTTGCGGGGGCTGTAGTCTGGTGAGGTTCAGCTCTGGTTAGTGTGGTCTGTTTCTTCCGGGTGTAGCAACTTCGTGGCTGGTCAAGGTTGGCTAGGTGTTTGGGTCATGCTTAGTTTCGGCAACCTTCTTTTGGCTTTATTTCTTGATCATTTGTTGTCGGTCTCAGTTGTATGGTTGTTTAGTTTTTTCCTGCTCATTTTATATGATTTGTATCCGGATATGCTCCTTGCTCTATCTATTAGCTCGGTTGTTGTCTCTTGTAGGCCATTTAGGGGGCTTATCCCTAATGGTTCTTTCTAGTGTTTCTGGGGTATGCCCCTGTGCGATTGTGATATCCCCTTTTCTTCTTATAAACAAACAAACTTAGCGAAAAAAAAATATTATTCACTCGGGTATTTGGGGTACTTTTCATGCCGGGGTACTATTCACGAGGTACTATTCCCGAAGTACTATTCATAGGGTACTATTGCGGGGTACTATTTACCCGAAAAATATATTTCTTTTCTGTCCAAATTATTTTTGGTACATGAATATTATTCTTGAATTTTACTCCACAAAGTAGTACCATGTTGACAATTTGGATATTTTTAAACTCTGGATAAATTTAAAGTCTTTAATATTTATCTTTGATTTCGTTTGATTAATGCTTATATCATTGTCATCATCCTCATGCTTATATTATGATGAAAGTCATCCTTGGCTTACATGCAAAGATGGACTGTTGATTATTGGTTTTACAGTTGTATATCTTTGGCTTACATGCAAAGATGGATGGTTGATATAGTTTTATATCTTTGGCTTACATGCAAAGATGGACTGTTGATTATTGGTTTTGTAGTTGTATATCTTTGGCTTACGTGCAAAGATGAACTATTGATTGATGAATATCTTTGGCTTATGTGCATAGATGAACTATTTATTGGTATGATTATGACCAGGGATCATTCAGTATAATCATGACCCGTAATGTTATACATGATGTGGTAAAAGTCTTCATTGGCCCATAGTGCATTGATGTACAGTTATTGGTATGATTATAACCAGGGATTATTCGGTATAATCATGACCATTGATGATTACATGAATATCCTTGGCCGTAGTGCAGGGATGATTCAATGATGTGGATTATTTATTAAGCTGAGTCTCAGCGATAAAATATTGATTATGCACTTTTAATTCGTAAAAGATAGTAGATATCATGCTTTACTTGAATCTTCTAAAATACAGTTGTATGCCTTTGGCCTATAGTGCAAAGATAAATTGTTAATGAATATCTTTGGCCGTAGTACAAAGATGAATTTATTAGTATGATTATGAGCGGGAATTGTGATTTAGTATAACCATGATTTTTGATGTTTCAGGTGAAGATAGGTGATTAAAATTATCTTCGTCCTGGGTGCGAAGAGGAATTTAGAATCACAATTATGATTATGAGTTATTCATATGATTGTGGACATGAATTGTTGATTGATGTTACAGGGATAAAATATTATTGGTGGACTTTTAACATGGAGAAGATAATAGACCTGATGGTCTATTTAACTCTTCTAATGGATTGTTCGTTCCGTTGCAACTATGGTTGAAAAGTTTTATCATCTACCATATGTTCTAAATCTTTGATTTATTACTGATGAAGGCTATTGATGATGTAAATTATCTTTAGTCATGATATTCTTTATTGGGCTAGTTGTGCTCACCCTTTTTCCTTCACAATTCCTTTCAGGTAATAAGAGTGTAGCTGGGTCGAGTGGGGGTAACCGGAGCATAGAATGGTGGTCTATAGCTATTGAGGTTCTCCCTAAATAGTATGAAAATAATTTTATTGAGAACTTTAGATAAGTGTGTCGTATTGTATACGTCATTTGATATTTAATTTTGGTGAATCGAATAGGGTGAGGTGAACCCAACTTTGGAAGGGTGTTTTGCCACTATCATACAAGATGTCTAATGACATACAACCTCATGTTATCATAAGACAGAGTTGTGCATATCCACTTGCTGAGTATATCTACGAGCACTACCTATATGATCTTGGAGTTTGGTTGAAATATAATTTTCAATTGCAAACAGTGGAGATATTTATATGTCAAGAGAAGACTCACCATTGGAAAGAACATGATAGTAATCTTCTCGTTTTTCTTTGGGGTCTACTAGGTCAACCAAGGATAATTCTGTGGACATATGATATCTATCATAACCTTGACGAATGGCCTCCCATGTACGAAGGTTTCCTTGAGCACTTCCCAAAGATTTTAATTTCTAAAACAGTTTTTGACTATACTTTTATGTAAAGTACCATTGTAAGGTTGTGGTTGAGGAACCATGAGAGTTACATACATTTGTATTAAAACTCACAGTTTAACTGTGGTCGTATTCTGCACGATAGTTCAACAGTTGTATAAATTAAGTTTGTAAATGATTTTTATAGTGTGATATCTGGCGAGTCAGAATGGGTCATGTGGACCTATTTTGGGGGCGTCACAAATGGTATCAGAGCTTAGGGATATAGTCGCTGGCGGAGATATGAGTCTAGAACTAGGAGGATAGAGACGAGTAATATACTTCGCTAGTGTGTGACTTACCTAAGCTGAAATTGTTTACTTAATAAGTTGACAAATTATAATATGTCAATTAACCTTTGTTTTGAAGATATATTCTAGAATGATATATGAAATACAAGAGATGAGCAATGGGAAAATCATGATACAGAGGAAATAACCAGGAAGGTACAATCTGAAAAGGAAGCAAGGTAATCTCATCTCTTCGAACTACTTGGTACGTAAATTTCGAGGGAAAAATTTCATAAGGAGGGGAGATTGTGAGATCCCAAATTTTATGAAATAAAAGTATTCAATTTTCTTATAATTATTATTTTATTTTGTAAATGGTTAAATTGAGAAATGGTTAAAGTTAAGGTGATATTTGAAAATTTTACAAAGTAAGCAAGTTGTTATTCGTTGTGTCAGGGAATATTCATTTTCATAGGGAATATTCGTATGAAGGCATAATCATTGGTGGGCCCCACAACAAAAGTATTGTCATAGTTAAAAAATGACAGAATTATCTTTTTCTAAAAATAACGGCTATTGTTACCGTTAAAACTGTTGAACTACTAGGTAGTAAAAGTACAGTAATACGGGTGGTTGCATAGTAGCACACGATATTGATTATTGATGCTTACGTAAGAAGTTACTCAGTTACACTCAATTATTGCTACAGTAATTGTTGCATCATATCTCTCATATTATTGATTCAACTATTGTCACGGTATCATCTATATAATATGTTATATTATTAAATCAATAATTGAGACGACAAAGTTATTCATATTATTATTTACAATATTGACAATGTCTAGAAGTTTAGTCAAGGAGAGGTTTGGTCACCTAATTGCCAGCCAATAAGGAGAAATCCTTATCGGAAAGCCCCCTCTTTCCTGGGAATGACCTGGTTGCTAAATATTGTGAATTATAATATTAATGATGAATAAGTTCGTGTTGATTAAAGATGAAATTGATAGTTCCATTGTGTTGGAATTATTAGTGTTAGTGAAAATCGATATTTATTTCGATAATAATTGATGTCTGGAGGTTATATTGACCAATCGAGCAATTAACCGGATAAATGAGAAACTAATTACTATTGATTCACATGATTATAACTATTTATTCACATGTGTGTATTATTGATTCACATTCATTTACTATTAGGGGAGTTGGTGCAAGATTGATAATACTTGCATGACTAAGTTAAAAATGGAGGAATGGATGAAGGTACTATACTATAATTAATTTTTTCACATGTTTAGAACTATTGAGTCACATGATTTACTATTGATTCACATGACTTACAATTAGGGGATGTGGTGCAAGTTTGATAATACTTGCATGACTAAATTAAAAATGAAGGAAAAGATGAAGGTATTATACTGTAATATTTCGAGCCCCAAAATGTGTAATTATAGAAACTATATTTTCTTATAAACAGAAGCTCATTCCTTCATTATTTTTCACCAATTCACTAAGTCTCACAAGAACAATTATTATAGAGAAATTATAGAGAGAGAAGCTATAGAGAGAAAGAAGAAGCGAAGTCTGCTACTTCACTATTCCAGTAGCCAGTCTTCTTCTAAGGTAAGGGATATTATTATTATAGTAAGGGGTATTATTCTTTCGTATTCATGAAGAGAGTTATTTTCTTTCAATACTCGTAAGGGTTGTTATTACATTCTTTATTATTATGTTGGAATACCCTGTCTATGCGAAGTACCACATACATGGTGAAATTCTTCTGTTATTCCATTCTTTATTATTCTGTTGGAATAACCTGTCTGTGCGATCTATCGTATGCGTGGTGAATTCTGTTGTTATTCCATTCTTTATTATTCTATTAGAATATCCTGTCTGTGCGGATTACGCATGACCTGGTTACATTCTTTATTATTCTTTTGGAATATCCTGTCTATGCGGATTACGCATGACCTGGTTCCATTCTTTATTATTCTGTTGGGAATAACCTGTCCGTGCGGTCTATCGCATTCATGGTGAATTTTTATGTTATTCTATTCTTTATTATTCTTTTGGAATAACCTGTCTATGTGGATTACCGCATGCATGTTGAATGATCCTTTGTATTCATTCTTTATTAAATTGTGGAAATGATCTGTCTACGTGGATTACCGCATGGCGGGTGAAAATCCATTTGCAGTTTCATATAATCTATTATACTCGTATGAGATATCATTTCTTTTGTACTCGTCATGGAATATCGGTTTCTTTGGTATTTTTTTACGAGTTATTATTCACGGGTTACTATTCACCCATTTATTATTCACTCTAGTATTATACACTCGGGTATTCGGGGAACTTTTTGTATTGGAGTACTATTCACGAGTTACTATTCACAGGTTACTATTCATCTAAATTACTATTCACCCGAATATTATTCACTCAGGTATTTGGGGTAATTTTTATGCCAGGGTACTATTCACGAGGTATTATTCCCGAAGTAGTATTCATAGGGTACTATTGCAGGGTACTATTTACCCGAAAAATATATTTCTTTTCTGTCCAAATGATTTTTGGTACATGAATATTATTCTTGAATTTTACTCCACAAAGCAGTATCATGTTGACAATTTGGATATTTTTAAACTCTGGATAAATTTAAAGTCTTTAATATTTATCTTTGATTTCATTTGATTAATGCGTATATCATTGTCATCATCCTCATGCTTATATTATGATGAAAGTCATCTTTGGCTTACGTACAAAGATGGACTGTTGATTATTGGTTGTACAGTTGTATATCTTTAACTTACTTGCAAAGATGGACTGTTGATTATTGGTTTTACAGTTGTATATCTTTGTCTTACGTGCAAAGATGGACATGTTGATTATTGGTTTTACAGTTGTATATCTTTGGCTTACGTACAAAGATGAACTATTGATTGATGAGTATCTTTGGCTTATGTGCATAGATGAACTGTTTATTGGTATGATTATGACCATGGATCATTCGGTATAATCATGACCCGTAATGTTATACATGATGTGGTAAAAGTCCTCATTGGCCCGTAGTGCATTGATGGACAATTATTGGTATGATTATAACCAGGGATTATTCGGTATAATCGTGACCATTGATGATTACATGAATATCCTTGGCCGTAGTGCAGAGATGATTCGATGATGTGGATTATTTATTAAGCTGAGTCTCAGAGATAAAATATTGATTATACACTTTTAATTCGTAAAAGATAGTAGATATCATGCTCTACTTGACTCTTCTAAAATATAGTTATATGTCTTTGGCCTGTAGTGCAAAGATGAATTTATTAGTATGATTATGAGCAAGAATTATGATTTGGTATAACCATGATTTTTGATGTTTCGGGTGAAGATAGGTGATGAAAATTATCTTCGTCCTGGGTGCGAAGAGAATTTAGAATCACAATTATGATTATGAGTTATTCGAAGCAGATTGGGTGAAGGAAGTGTGATAACACGAGAATTTGGGCAAATTATTAAAATCTTAAATGATTGATTTAAGGTCAAATAATAGACCTAGACAGAAAATAAGTGTATGCGTTTAATGTTATTGGGATGGAATTTTGAGGGTTTCAAAATTCTGTAAAGGATATAGGCGAATTATTCAGAATTAAGGATTTATGTGATTATGTTCTGTGTTTATGGTTAATGATGTGTTCAGAATGTGGTTAAGGGTCATGGGTTGATCAGATAAATTATATCTGTGACAAACTCTAAGTATATATTTTAAGAACGACAACGTTCAGTTAGAAAACCCTTGCGTTTAACAAGAAACCCTAGAAATCGGTTCTGGAAACCCTAGTTTCAGTTTCGGGAGTCCGAAACCCTAAATCGGATATTGAAAACCCTAGATTGGGAATGCAATGTCATGTACAAGTTTAAACGTCATTAATATTAAATTAATTAGGGAAAACCCTAATGAATTATTTAAAATCTTAATTGATTATTTGGAAACCCTAATACCAGATCTGAAAACCCTAATTTCAGATTCTGATAAAATGAAACCCTAATCTAAGGAATATAACGGAGAATTTTAATGCTTTAATGCTATTAATTAAGTACTGATTAGGGTAAAGGTTAATTAATTTACAAACCCTAATTTTCAATTTATGGAACCCTAATTTGTTTTGTCAGAAACCCTAATTATTCAGTGGTGGAATTTAATTGCTAAAATTAGCAATGTTAATTAGGAAACCCTAATCCTAATTATTTCAATTTATGAGTAATTAGAAAACTCTAATCTAATTACGTGATTTAATTTCTAAAATTAGAAAATTTATTAGAAACCCTAAATATTGGGTTACAATCCCTAATCCGTGATTTTGACCCTAATTGCTAAATTAGCAACGTTAATTAGGAAATATTAATCCTAATTTGTTAAAGTCCTAATGTAATTAGGAAATTATAATATAATTACAATCCCTAATTATATATATTTTTTAATCATGATTTTCTATTTTAAATTCTAATTAGAAAATCTTAGAAATTCAAGTTGCTAAATATTTAAGGGTTAAAATCTAAACCCTAAATGCTCCAAACCCTAAATGCTCCAAACCCTAAACCCTAAAATTTCTAAACCCTAAACCCTAAGGGTTTGGATAATTACAAGAATGCCATTAAATTAAATGGAAAAAGACTTAAATGCCCTTTGTGTATTAATTAAGGGTTGGAGTGTAGATTTAAACCTAAGGGGAGTGGTTGAGCAACCCTAAAACCTAGCCTTTGACAAATATCCAGCTATCTTGCCCTTGGATCAGCAACATTCAATGACTCAAGACTTATATAAAGAAATGGGAGAGAAAGTTCATAAAATTTGCTTAATTTTTATTCAACTCTCACCAACACTCTCTCTATCCCAAAGCTCCGAAATATTATAGTAGATCAGTCACTTATTCAGCTTTAGATCACTTAAGAACAGAATCAGAAGATCAGAAATCAAAATCAAAGCATAAAAGGTATAAAAACCCTAAATTTTGAAATCTATGATTTTGATGTTTAATGTTGTTGTTTGTTGGTTAATGTTGTGTATTTAGGTGTCATTTACTGATCTGGGTTGTTAAATCCTAGATCCATAACATCAAGATACTCGAATCTTGCATTTTTAGAAATCTGGAAAAACTTTGAAAAGTGGCCTGACAGTCAAATGTCAGAGGCCTTAGATCTGTGGGTATTTGATGTTTTGTGTATGTAATGTTATAGATATGTTCTTTGTTGATAGGGCTTTATTCTCCAATTTGAATCAGAGTCATAGCAGGTCTAGATCAAAAGTTATGAGCAGTCAAAATGCGTTGACCGATCACGTTTTCTGGATTTCTGGGCAAGCCCGGATTTCCAGATTGGTCTGATCAGTTTTTCAAGGCCATGAATCTTGCTTTCGTTTGCTTGTTTGGCCATGTTATTGATTGATCCTTGTAGGTTGACATGTTGTGTACATACTGAAACCTTTACATCACCTAGATCTGTATCAGGATAGTAGAAAATTAAGGTCAAACATGCGTTGACCGCCTGTTTTGACAAATTCTGGAAAACCCAGAAATCGTGAAGAACAGTGCCTGATCCATACTTTGACCGGACTAGATCTCTCAGATCTGATGTTGTTATGTTGATATAGAGTACTCAAGTTGTACTCTGTCATGTGGTCTACAATCTAGAACCATTAAATATCACCAAACAAACCCAAAACACATGATATGAGGATTCAAAGTAGCCTCCTCGTTACTGCTTGAGTTTCTAGGTTTCTGGGCAACCCAGAAACTCAAGAACAGGTCTGACAACAACTTCTACAGCTTAGATCTCACGACTGTGTTATGATTTGGCCAGGAAACTTGTTTAACGTTGTAGTACTACATTAATACTACAAGATTAACTCAATTACGAGCCCAGAAAACCTTAAGAACACTGTTTAAATCACGGTCAAACCAAGCCACCCGAACACTGTTAAGAACACTCAAGAACACCAATGGCGACAGACAAGTGTCGCTAAAGGCCTATAGCGACAGTTTATTAATATTTTTCCGGAAAATAATTTAAAATTAGAAAAAAAATGGTTTTTAATTATTAAAAATACAAAATAAATTATGAAAAATTATTTTAAAGTCTGAAAAATAGTTTTTAACTATTTTGAGTATATTTCAAAAATATTTAGTATTTTTGGAATGTAAATGGTATTTATTTAGTTAATTATAATATTAAATAAATGATTTAAAAATAATTTTAATTCATGAAAAATCATGAAAAATAATTTTATAGCATAAGAAAATATTTTAAGTTATTTTTGATTACTTTTGATATTTTGTGAGGAAATTCATTAATTAATCAATATTAATGATAATTAGTTTATTTAATAGATATATTAAATAAATTATGGAAAAATAGAATTAATGCTTTATAAATTATATAAAAATGATTTAAGTGTTATAAAAATATTTTAAGTTATAAAATATAACTTTTGATATTTTGGCATGAAAATATTAATAGCAATTATCGGATAATGGATTAAAGTGTTGGAAAATCATATAATTATGATTTTAAAGTATTAAAAATACTTTGTGATATTATAATTATATTATAATATTATGTTATGATTTTCATTAATATTTTATATTAAATAAATATTAATGATTAAGGTATTATGTGGTATTTAATTTATTTAAATATGGTTTTAAGGATTGAAAAATGTTGATAAATAGTAATAATTATTCGAAAATTATTACGAGCCTAGGAAAAATGTTTTGTCTGATAAGAAGTTATCTGTGATAATTGTTAAGTGGTTAGACAGAGTTTAATTGAACTTAAACTCGATAAAAGTCCGACTAGACCGTCAGGATGTTAGAATTGTGTCGGGTTCAACTCAGACTGCAATAGTTTGACTTGATACCTAGTCTTATTTGTGTTATAGACTGATAGGCTTATGTGGTAATGTGTTTAGGTTATTCTGTGGATATAAATATAACAGTATTATACTGTGATGATATTATTCTAATATTGGAGATCTATATTATTAATATTAGGTCTTCGGGGTAAAGCGTTATTAATTGTGTTGCGGTAATCAACGGTTCAGGCAAGTTTTCTTATACTTAACTTTAATAAGAGTGTTTTATTCAAGCTGATGGTTAATCGTTGTTGATTGCCATGAAAATTGTACTCTGTACATCTTGCATGTATAAGTCAGGTATGAAAGGCTGATCACCTTCATTACCAGTTGGTTCAGAAATGTTTGTTCATGTTTAAAACTTGTTCAGTCAAAAGTTTGTTCGTGATAATTCTCAACTATATTGATAAATTATAGTCAGCTTATTATTCATACTCTTCAATCATGATATATTGTTATATTGTTGTATTTAAACTTACTGGGCAACTTTCATGCTCACCCTTGCTATATCATGATAAACATTGCAGATAAAGCGAATGCGTTCGGATACAGGAAAAGGTTAAAGTCAAGTTCTACTTGGGTTAAATGTGCGACTAGTTTGTAATAGTCTATTTTGATAAATGTTGTTGTGTAATAGATATTTTAAGAATTGTGTATAAGTTAAGGTTACTCGACCTTGGGGAATAGTGTGTAATGTAATGTATAAACAATTTATGTTTATATCTTCTGCAATTAGTGAAAGAATTAGTATACCAGATCCGCGGCGATTCGGGGCCCGGATTCGGGGCTGCTACAGGAAGTCTCTCAGGTCGAATCCACAGAGAAATCTTTCTCAGTAGGACTACCTTTCAGTCAAATAAAAACCGCATTGGCGCCAAGCGTGAGGGAATGCTAGACGTTTGGTAATTTCTCCTTCGGCCAAGATAAAAGATCCCATTGAAGCAGCTAATCCCATGCATATGCCGTAAACGATGGATACTAGGCGCTGTGCGTATCGACCTGTGCAGTGCTGTAGCTAACGCGTTAAGTATCCCGCCATGAATTGTTGATTTTTTTACAGGGATAAAACATTATTGGTGGACTTTTAACATGGAGAAGATAATAGACCTGATGGTCTATTTGAATCTTTTAATGGATTGCTCGTTCCGCTGCAACTATGGTTGAAAAGTTTTATCATCTACCATATGTTCTAAATCTCTGATTTATTACTGATGAAGGCTATTGATGCTGTAAATTATCTTTAGTCATGATATTCTTTACTGGGCTAGTTGTGCTCACCCTTTTTGCTTCACAATTCCTTTCAGGTAATAAGAGTGTAGCTGGGTCGAGTGGGGGTAACCAAAGAATAGAACGGTGGTCTATAGCTGTTGAGGTTCTCCCTAAATAGTATGGAAACAATTTTATTGAGAACTTTAGATAAGTGTGTCATATTGTATACGTCATTTGATATTTAATTTTGGTGAACCGAATAGGGTAAGGTGAACCCAACTTTGGAAGGGTGTTTTGTCACTATCATACAAGATATCTAATGACATACAACCTCATGTTATCATAAGACAGGGTTGTGCATATCCACTTGCTGAGTATATCTACGAGCGCTACCTATATGATCTTGGAGTTTGGTTGAAATATAATTTTCAATTGCAGACAGTGGAGATAGTTATATGTCAAGAGAAGACTCACTATTGAAAAGAACATGATAGTAATCGTCTTGTTTTTCTTTGGGGTCTATTGGGTCAACCAAGGATAATTCTGTGGACATATGATACCTATCATAACCTTGACGCGTTGTCTCCCATGTACGAAGATTTCCTTGAGCACTTCCCAAAGATTTTAATTTCTAAAACAGTTTTTAACTATACTTTTATGTAAAGTACGATTGTAAGGTTGTGGTCGAGGAACCATGAGAGTTACATACATTAGTATTAAAACTCACAGTTTAACTGTGGTCGTATTCTGCACGACAGTTCAACAATTGTATAAATGAAGTTTGTAAATGATTTTTATAGTGTGATATCTGGCGAGTCAGAATGAGTCGTGTGGAACTATTTTGGGGGCGTCACAGTTAGAGCAAACACGATTCTCAACAATTGAGCACTCTCAGAATATCCAAAGGAATGAAGCCTCTTATTGGTACTGCAAAGATACATCTCACCTAAAGGAAGCCAGAGAGCACTCAACGAATGACATGCAAGCTAATAGAAGATCTTAGCATCAACCCAATCAGCATCTAGATTGAGTTGTGAAGCCATTCAAGATGAAGTCTTCCACAAGATGATCATAAGAAGACTTCAGTAGCTGACAAAGGAAAGTCAACATATGCAGTAGCTGTCAAGTGAAAAGATGACAACGATCTTGGAAGTAACTAGGATCGTAGTGTTTGTTTAATGAAGAAGGAACTGATGGAGTATACACAAATATACTGGTCAGCCTCTGAAGAACAAGGCTAAAGTAATTAATAATTAGGTCAGTCCATTGATGATAAGTGAACGGGAGATCACAGGGAGAAAGTGAGCTGGACACGCCACAAATCTGAAGTGCCTTATTAATTCAGAAGGGGCCAGAACAAGGAGTCAAGCCATCAGTATCTGAGAGCAATCGAGGCAAACGAAAGTGTTGAAGCACTACACGAAAGAAGGAAGAGCTGCTCTTCAGTAAAGATCAAGTGAACACTCTTCATGATCGTAGTGCTGACTCTACATGTCAATAAGACACTACGATCAGGTCCAAGAAGAAGTGCATCAGAATCATTGAGTTCGAACAACTGAGGATTGAAGCATTGGCAACGGTTCAATCTGAAAGCTAGCATTCGAACAAAATTTCATTGAGAGCATCAATGCAAGGACAACCTCTGATCAAGAAATTAGAAGGGGAAAATAAAGTCGTCGACTTGCCCGAGATAACAAAGTAACAAATCTGACAAGGTAGGTGAAACAGTAGACTGCATTGTCAGAAAGTCAAAAAAATGTCATGTCACATCTGCAGTCTGCACCAAATAACTCGAGATCTGTGAAGCAATTTGAATAGCTTTCAACGGCTACCTTCCAACAGGAAGATTGGAAAGTAGTATAAATCAATAGAGCTTCAAAGATCAAGAGGAGCTGATGATTGTAAAGTTGCAGAATTATTAAGTTGTTGGGAATGCTATTGCTGACTCTACGAGTTCCACCAAAGATCAACAGAACAAGTCTCAGTGATAGTGAGACTACTAAGGTGGAAGTGAAATAGCTTTGAAGAAGGATTTAAACATATTAGAGCTTTATTCATCAAAGATGAGAATGTCACTGAAGATGGAAGCCAAGCTGAGAGCCGAGAAGGCCAACGAAATAACATTCAGAAAAGTGGAAGAGTACAAAGAAGATCAAGAGAGCCACTCTACAAATCACCTAAGAACCTAAAGCTGAAACTGAATAAGTGCAAAACCATGTCTGCAAAACATTCAAGAAGGGTTTAGGGATTTCTAAGTGCCAGACGAAGTCTACCAAAAGCTCAGGGAGTTAGCGAATCCAGATGGTGATGGTGCACAGCTGACATCAGATGAAGATGAGCAGAAAAGAGTAAAGATCAGCTGCACCAAAGAAGATGTGGTCCAGACTCAAAGCTGAATGCAAAGAGGACCACACCAAGCTGCTAAGTATAAAAGATGTTAAGAGCTTAATGACATCTTAGTAGCTCAGTACCACCAACAACAACAACTACAACAACAAGAAGCCAGGGCCCGAGGGGTCCTTATCCGAAGGGACTAAATGAAGTTCCAATCCTGCTTGGCTTGAAGAGTTCCTAGGGAACTAGAGAAGTTCCAAGGCTGCTGGCCTTGAAGAGTTCTTAATGAATTGAAGTCCCAAGACTGCTGGCCTTGAAGGAATCTTAGTGATTCTGGGTGCTTCCCTTCCTTAGTGGAAATCCTGCTAGTTAAAAGCAGAATAGTGTATTAGGAGCTTGAGTCTCTGAACCACTTAAAACCCTTGTGTCTTTTACTTTATGTCATTTACATTATGTACATTAACTGCTATGTATGACTTAACTACTACTGAACTAACTCTATGAATAATGTTTGTATGATTATGAATATATCAATGACGGGGATCTTTTACTTATTCCGCTGTGCTTGAAAAGATTCTTATGTTTGTCATATGCTAAATTATTAGCAATACAAAATAAATCTGAAAAGTATTTGAATTTAAAAGGATCTATTCAACCCCCTCTTCTAGATCTATTGTGCCTACTGGGAACTAATAATTGGTATCAGAGAAGGTTCTCATGCTATATTCAAAAGCTAATCGCTTTGAGTCTAATCTTAGGCACAAACATTGTTCTAAACTTAGTTTAGTAGTAAGTCACTTGTTATATGCATATGAACTCACACGTTGGAAATATTGTGTACAGGTAAATGTGCATATACACCTGAAGCTACTCAGATTGGTCCAAGTTCTTGACTACCATATCAATAAAGCTAATCCTTGCGTGCGGTCATTCTTGCAGTCTGAAGACCAGGCTAAAAAGTTCAAGAGACATCAACATAGAAGAATCAAACATCCACCGGCCTGAAAAGATGAAAAGGCCATATATGCTAAGTAATGTTTATCCAGAGAAGAAAGTAGAACTTCTCAAACATGTGTCTGGCCAACTTGCAGCTGGATGTAAACCTTATGAACTCAAGGATGTCAAAGAACTGAAGATGCTGATATTCTCTTAGCTTGCATCTTCAAGACCACGACTGATTGATGAAGGTCAACTGGAGCAGCTAGCTGTCAGGAAAAATTGAGAAATTATGCACATCAATGCCTAAACTCAGTATATCTTAGATAAATGACTGCTAAGAAACTGACAGTAAAAAGATATGGTTCCTCACTAATATAAATATGTACATCATGATTGCACCCTCTTATGAACTATAATAGTATTCTTTCAAGGAATCATAATCTACCTAAAAAGGTGAAGAGAGAAAGTACACTGAGGGTGGAAACTTAAATGCCTATAAACTTTCTCTCCATCTAAGTTTTATGTTGAAGATGACATCTTAAAAGAAGTTTGAAATGGGTCATAATAGCATCACAGGTTAAATTAATTTCATGTGAAGTAATCTTTGTTGATGGGTTAGTATGTATGTACAACGTATGGTCTAAGTGTTTGATAACACACAGAGTATGATCAGTTCTACAAGATCATCTTGAAGATTCGTAGAAACTGATCACCTCCATAAATCAACTGAATACAAATAAATCGTAGAGTTGATTCTCACTCTATAAACATTTAAATCCTATGAAAATAACCTAGTAAATGATGAAACCATCAAAGAAAGAGTGTGTTTTACTAAAATAGCAAATCTTATACACACTCATCTTTATGCATCTCAAAATGCATGCATGAATATGACTATTTATGATAAATATGATGATTATCCAAATATATGAGGAACAGAGGTTTAGAAAACTAACCTAGCAGGACCCATTTAATTATGGGTACCTAAATAGAAATGTATCTAATTTGCAGGTACCTGGTCTATCTGACTACACTAAGGAATGCTGAAGCAGATGACTTCAGTCAAGAAAATTCAACCAACAGAAGGCTTAAGACTGTTCAGAAATGATTCTGATAAAACTCCTATATGTTAAAGCCCGTCCTAGAAGACTTGCTAAGCTAATCAGAATGAAGCTTACCTTGTTGCTGATCCTTATAAGGAAGCAAGTCATTCAACCAAATATGTGAAAGGGTCTTAGATGCTCAATCATTCAAAACAGGTCATAAGAGAAGAATCCTCACGGAAGCTCACCATAGAGGATCATCGAGCATCGAACATAAGGAACTCTTTACGGGAGTAGAACTCCACAAGTATAAACTGTAAAAGAAGACTACGTTCGTAGTGCTGTCAAATGATCGTAGAATGATCAGTCCTAGAAATATCCATGTCTATGATGTAAACTGATTAAATTGTCAGTGATGATTCCAGGTAGAAAGAGACATGTAAAGATACCTCCTAATGTACATGAAGAAAAAGGAATCACACCTCACTGAACAGACAACATCAACCATGGGGGAGTAGTGATCTGCTAAGGGATAACAACACTGAGATATTCTATGAAGCAATGTACCAGCTACAAAGTCCCAAAACTTTGTGGCTGATGAACCAAATAAAGATCCATAGTCAGTAGGAATGCCTCAAAATGTACTACTGATAACCTATCAGCCACCAAACTCAAAATAGTGGAGTACCTACGATTAAACACCTGATCATAGTGTAAATACAGGAGGACACCACAATTACAGCCAGTACAAATGTCTAAAGTTGGAAGAGGAACTCCTCAGTAGAAAAGGTCAAATGAGATATCAGTGCAAATCACTTCTAAAAGCATTTCATCTGGAAAGCGCCTCAGGGACAAACCTGACCCTTAGCTCACTCTAAGAGGTTGGCCCTTCCTGAGCTACCTTAATCCAGAAGGATTGCTTGATTAAGTTCGTCTCAAAAACCAAGGTAGTCATCGATCGTAGAATAGAGATTGAAGAGAACTCAACAATCATGATGTAACCTCAACGATCGTAGTGCCACCTTAGCGATCGTAGAAACAAACTCGACGATCGCAGTCCTACAAGAGGCTACTCTAACTCACGAGGAGCTTGGAAGAACTGGACAATTGCTCAAACATTCAGATTATAGGAGATAAGTTCGAATGCTAGTTGGAAAGATGTCCTGCTGAAGAAAAGTGCCCAAGGCCTCATGAAGTACATCAGTAATTGAGCCATGTAGGTTCAAAATGAGTAGTAATGTCAAAACCATCCACTGCAACGTCTCTCAAAAGTTGATCGTTGAGTTAACAAAGAAAAACTTAGAGTTCATAGCTGCCTTATCATGCTACTCTATGAACCGAAGAGGTCAACGGTCAATCCACATCAATCAAATGTCTACTCTTCTAAAAGAGACATCTAACTAAAAAGTTAATGGGGAGTTACAGCTCATTACCAGGCATCATGCAACCAATGGCTAGTTGACACATCACAGCGTATGCAGAGTTAGAAGAAACTAACATAAAGATAAATTCAAAATTTGCAAAACAGTTACCTAGAACTATCGAACCTCTCTCCCTAGAATTCTCTTCGAAGCTTAAATCAATTAAGCCTCCAGAACCCAAATAACAATCAGCCGTCTCTCATAAATCTCTCTGAATCAATACTCATATTCCTCGAATCATTAAAATGGAAGATTAGCGAGTAATCACTGGCATCCGACTCGGAACCAAGTCGTTTGAGAAATCCAAAAAGAAGTTCAGAGACATTCTTGAACTTGTGAAGAAATCTGGATTCTCAGAATGTCTTGAGGCAAGCACTCGAGTATACACTAAACTGGTTAAGGAATTTTACTCAAATACATCCATAAATGCCGGAACCCTTTCAAACAAGGTTAAAAATCAGTCTCTAAAGCTAAAATCATCCGATATCAATCAATGCTTAGGTTTTCCTTACATAGGACTGAAAAACCTTGATGAGATCGATACTGAGCAAGCAAAGGAGATTATGGGGTACCAAAGAAACCTTAGTCTGAAGGACATGAAGAAAAAGGATGTTTCCTAAGGAATTCGAGTTCCTTACTGAGATAGTAGGCAAATGTATACTATGCAAGGATACGACACATGACACTGTGCTTGATCAACAACTGAAGATTATGTCTGCAATAGTTCTGAAGAAACGAATAAACTTTGGAGTTATCTTGTTCGATCAAATCTCAAAATGGGTGGAAAAGACTGAGTTGAAGAAGTCTACAGAAAAACCACTAACAAAGGTGTTTCATGGAAGACTGTTGAGTATTGTGATGAAGAAGAAGCTTGGAAGCAAGATCAAGGATGATGAGGGAGAACCTCTGAATGTTCACAAAGTAATGCCTCCACAACTATTTGTGAATTGGAAGAAAAACCCAAAGGAGAACAGAAGGCTAACTACAGTAGTGGGCAGCAGAAAGAACTCTGCTAAGAAAAGAAAGAAAAAAGATGTGGAAAGTTCTGAATCTGATGACTCTGTACCAGCAGTAACCACACTAGCCAGGAAGAAATCCAAAAGTGTGAGGAAAACTAAGGCCCCATCAAGAAGTCTCTCCACCAAAGATAAGAATAAAGATTAAAAGGTCTCAACTGCAGAGACCACAAAGAGGAGAAATAACATACTATCTCAAGGGTCATCCAGAAAGAAAGCTAAGGTGGTAAACAGAAAAGTCCCAATTTCCCAAGAAAGTTCATATGACGAAAGGGAGAACATAGAGTCAGAGGAAGAAAAGGAAACTAATGGTCTCAAGACCGAGTCCCCAAAGAATGAATCCGATAATGAAGCTGAAGCTGGATTCTTGGAAGAAAATGCAGAATCTGCTGATGAAGGAAAATGCACAAGCTCTGTGGCTAACTCTCAGAGAATTCACTCTGATGATGAAGAAAAGTTACAAGCTAACCCAACTGCACCTTCAAATGCAAATGCTCCTACAAGCCCAGATGATGGGCCAAATGATGTTAATTCTGAAGGAGGACATGATCCTGCCAATGCTAAAAGTCAAGGAAGTTTTCCTGATGATTCAAAGGCCTCAGAGTCTGAAGAAGAAGAAGAGTATGACTCTCCCATAGTTGAACCTCCAAGGAGAAGGAAGAGTTACAGATTAATTGCTCAATTTGCCTCTAAGAAGAGAAATGATCACTCTACTGCAGTCATCGAATTAAGTCATGATGAATATGAATTACAGGAGGAAAGTGTTGAAGTTGGAACTAGCATTGAAGAAGATGATTCCAAGGAAGATGTTGCTGAAGAAGGTTCTAAAAATGAAAATCTACAAGAAGACTTCACTGATGAATCTGATGAAGGGAGTTAACAAGATTCTGGCTCAAAAAGGGAAGAAATAGAGAAAGATTCTGATTCTGTACCTCAGGAATCAAAGGAACCATAATACTATCATGTTCTCTCTCCAACTAGAATTAGCAGAAGAATAGTATTGGAGGTCTTTGATGAACCACCATCTGAACCAGTAGTAAGATGGATAAATCATGGAAATGAACAACTTCGAGTTGTAAGAATGACTACAGATGAAGTGCTTCATAACTGGAAAAATATGGAGTTAGATTACACAACAATACTGTACAATTCTGAAGATCTTCTGATGAGATGGTTCTTTCCATTGATGCCTTGGCTAAAAGAACATAATGATAGAGATGAGAGTTACTTTAGCTGGTGCGACTCTCAGTTTCCAAATCTGGAGCTGGTGTCACAAAACTTCCCTAGGGTAAAGAAGTTTGCAACCATGATGATCAACGACCAGCCCTACTATAAAGTCTACCGACATGCTGACAATCATTATATTCCTTATGATCGTAGAGTGGAGTCTGATGGAAAACGGAATATGTCCAAGGATGAAAATCGTAGAGTCCAATCTAGTGTTCAACAAGAAGTTGCCCAACCAGATGATCAAATTCCTATGGAACAGAAGCTATTGAAGAATTCTGTTGAGCTGGTTGAGAAGATATCTTTAATCAATAAAGAGTCAAAGATGTTGACAGCAACATAAGATAACTCAGTTCAAGAAAGAATCCAAGCAACGATAGCTGATGTATCTCTCAAAATCAAAGAGAGAGAGAGATCACATCTATCTGAAGGCCATACATGATCAAAAGGCTGAAGCTCTACGAGCACAAAAGGCAAATAAAGAGAAACTCAAAGTCCTCTCTGACAAGATTGATAACATGAATCAGTCCTTCTCTATGCAACTTGAGTTAAGTCAACAAGAACTCTAGATTGAAGTTGGAAATTCCTCCTACCTAATGGAACAACTCGTGTCCAACGTGGAGCAACTCTCCCAAGTGATTAATGACAAAAAGGGGGAGAAAAAGAGGCATAGAAAGAGGCAGAGTAAAAGGCACTCAAGAAAGGGCAAGAGGAGCAGAAGAGAAGAAGACAAAGAAGAACACATCACAAGAAGAAGCTAGTTCATCATCTGAGGGGTAGCCAGAGGATGATGAGCCTGAGGCTGAGCGGGAGCCAGAAGAAGAGGAGAAGGAGGAGCAGACAAAAGAAATGAAGTGAACATCCCAGGGGGAGAAGGAGCAAACAAATCAAACAGATGAGTAGCTGATCAACAGACATCCTGGAAACATACATGGAGCCAAAGAGGTACATCTCTAACTAGCTAGGTATGTCCTGGATCCAGGATGTAAAATGTCATAGTGTATTAAATTCCATATTATTATAAATGACATTCATGATTATCTGTTTTAGAAATACAGCAGCTCACTATATATAATATTCATTCATAACATGCATATGCACTTATTGTTTTTGTCATAATCAAATAGGGGGATATTATAAGGAATAAACATGTGAATGATATTCCTATTTACATATGATTTGATTATGATATATATATATATATATATATATATATATGAATGAAAATACAAGTATGCTTGTATTAACCAAAAGCTGTAAAGTCTTATGATAGAAACATATGTACAATGACTTAGAATGAATTGATCAAATATGTTAGGTTGATCCTACATAAGCAAAATAGCTTTGTAAAGTCCTTTAAAAGAAATGATGTATAAGGACTATAAACATAGAAAGATCAATCATATTAGGTTGATCGTATGATGTAATAGATAGGCTTGTCTGATCATCGAGCACTGCACCAGAAATCGTAGTCTGCTAGGAGAGTCAAGGATAACTCGTGAGTTATCGAGGCAGAATCGTAGTCTGCAAGATAGTAGATCTCGGAGTTTGTAGACTGCCAGGAGAGACGAGGAAGGATCGTAGTGTGTCGAGTAAAGCTTCCTTGAAGCCATAGTCTGCTGAGGAAGTCATGTTTAGAATCATAGAAACAGCCTGCCTACGAGCCGACCGAGCATCTGCCGAAGCCAAGTCAAGAATTATAGACAACACTTTGAGTCGTAGAGTCTACTAATAGCCAAGTCAAGGATCGTAGACTACACTCAGAGTCGTAGAGTCTACTGATCGTATCAAAGGTAGAGATTGTAGTCGAGCAAGATCAGATAAAGACAACAAGCACAACGACAGAAATCGTAGTGTCAAGATCTGATCTCGGAGTCGTAGTGTCTGCACAGTCGAAGCTGAATTTTAGAGTGCAGAGCTAAGACCTCAACAGATGTGCTCACAAAGCCAAGGTAGAATTGTAGAGCAAACACGATTCTCAACAATTGAGCACTCCCAGAATATCCAAAGGAATGAAGCCTCTATTTGGTACTGCAAAGATACATCTCACCTAAAAAAAGCTAGAGAGCACTCAACGAATGGCATGCAAGCTAATAGAAGATCTAAGCATCAACCCAATCAGCATCCAGATTGAGTTGTGAAGCCATTTAAGATGAAGTTTTCCACAAGATGATCATAAGAAGACTTTAGTAGCTGACAAAGGAAATTCAGCATATGCAGTAGCTGTCAAGTGAAAAGATGATAACGATCTTGGAAGTAATCATGATTGTAGTGTTTGCCAAACGAAGAAGGAACTGATGGAGTATACATAAATATACTGGTCAGCCTCTGAAGAACAAGGCTAAAGTGATTAAGCATTGGGTCAGTCCATTGATGATAAGTGAACGAGAGATCACAAGGAGAAATTGAGTTGGACACGCCACAAATCTGAAGTGCCTTATTAATTCAGAAGGGGCCAGAACAAGGAGTCAAGCCATCAGTATCTGAGAGCAGTCGAGGAAAACGGAAGTGTTAAAGCACTGTACGAAAGAAGGAAGAGTTTCTCTTCACTAAAGATCAGGTGAACACTCTTCAAGATCGTAGTGCTGACTCTACATGTCAATAAGACACTACGATCAGTTTCAAGAAGAAATACATCAGAATCGTTGAGTTTGAACAACTGAGGATTGAAGCATTGGCAACAGTTCAATCTGAAAGCTGGCATTCGAAAAAAAGCTTATTTAGAGCATCAATGCAAGGACAACCTCTGATAAAGAAATCAGAAGGGGAAAATAAAGTCATCGACCTGCCCGAGACATCAAAGTAACATATCTAACATGGTAGGTGAAACAGTAGACTGTAGTGTTAAAAAGTCAGAAAAAGATGTCATGTCATATCTGCAGTCTGAACCAAATAACTTGAGATCTATGAAGCAATTTGAAAAGCTTTCAACGACTACCTTCCAACGGGAAGATTGGAAAGTAGTATAAATCAACAAAGCTTCAAAGAGCAAGAGGAGCTGATGATTGTAAATTTGCAAAATTGTTGAGTTGTTGGGAATGATATTGTTGACTGATGAGTGAGTTTTATACACATGAATTGGATACATTCGGGCTTAATTTATTGTTGTTCTCAAGTCTTTTAGGATGTTTTTATATGTTTGTGTCTATTCAAGCATGTTTTATATTGTTTTGTAGGATTTGGGACAAAGTTAATTGGATCGACGTTCGGGGTGCCTAGATTAGCGTTTTCGGCTTGCCATTTACATAGGAGTACACTTCAGAGCCAATTTGACTATAGCTTAGGACATTATTTCGAAAACCTCAAAGAATGAAAGTTGTAGATCTACTTCTCCTCTTTCCGGATCATCTTGAATCATCTAAATCGGAGTTTGGAAGAAGAAGTTATGGCCATTTTCCCAAAGGACGTCGGAGTAGAAAATGTCAGATTTTGTGTCAGCGCCGGGACGCTAGTTTTAGGCTTGATTCCAGCGCCGGGGCGCTGGGGAGCAGAGTTTGACGCTGTTTCCCAGCGCTGGGGCACTGGGGAAAGTCTTGGTGCGGGCATGGACGCGTTTTGGGCGAATTTTGACACCTTTTTGACTCCTAAATTGGATTGGGTTTGTTCCTAAGCTAAAAATTAGACTTGTAACCTATAAATACATGATATAAGGCATAAAATAAGAAGAGATTACATAGGCTTAGATTAGATAAACACTCTATTAGATTAGAACATTAACCCTAGTTCTTATTAGTTTTGGAGATTGAAGCAACTTGGAGATCATTGAAGATCAAGAGCAAGAGCAAGAGCAAGAGGGCACCATCAGATTTGCTGACAACAGATTCTATTCTCTTCTCTTATCATACTTTTATCTTTTAATGTCTATTCAGTTGTGGATTCTTGGTTTCCATTCATTAATTATGAACTAACTTTTTTTATTAAGATTTCAATTGAACTTTTTATGGCTATGAATTAGTTATTCATTATATTCCAATTATTTATGTTAAAGTGAGTTGTTTATCTTGTCTTGTGCATATTGCTTAATTATCTGATCAGTAATTACTTTGTTACTCTAGAAGGAATTGGAAGAGGAATTCTAGGGTTAGAACTAGGCATGATATCATGTGACTTAGTTATTTGCAAAGTGAATAATTAGGTTTGTGAATTGAATGGAAATATCTATTCACCTCATGTAACACATAAGGAATTGGGATTTGAAAGAGTTTAATTTAATTGTTTTGCATAGGAATATAGCAAAATTAATCTGGATTAAATAGAAGGCAATTGATCACTTAGAAAAGGACTTTTGGCATTTGAGAATTCCTGTTAACAATTCAGTAGGCATAATAATTGGGATAATTGGATAATTGATTTATAGTTCATAATTGGGGATATTGAAGTCTTAATCTTTATTTATTTGAATTAATTTTAGAGTAATCTAGTTTTAATTGATTAATTTAGTTTTCTTAATTAGAAAAATAACGATTTGAGATTGTTTAAATAAAATTAGTTTGGTTAAGAATTAGTACTTGGTGATTTTTATTAAATAATTCCTCGTGGGAACGATACTCTACTTTCACTTTATTACTTGTTGACCGTGTATACTTGCACGTATTCATTAATTGCGAAATCGATGAACAAGTTTTTGGCGCCGTTACCGGGGAATTAATTTAATAATTATTTTTCAATATTAATTTCAATCAAATTAGTCTTAATCTATACATTTTTATTTTTATTTTTAATTCTTTTTCTATATTTCTCTCTTTTCAGGTACCATGGATGAGTTTGAGTATCAATGGCCATACACGTTCTTGGCTCAACCAAGGGAAACAGGGATTGATGGACTTAATATATCTTCTATAGAGGCAACTTCGAAGACGTTGGAGGTTTGCGTAGCCATACGGAGTCGAAGGATGGCAAGAATGACTCAGCCAAGGGGAGAGGAGATTGACAGAGATCTAACTTTGAGTACCAACGAAGATGAGACAATTTTATTTATGTCTCAAGTGCCTTCTCCTCCACAGTTCAAGAGTCCGGTAAGATTCGCAAAACCTTGTCCGATTGGTAGTCATGTCGTCGGGAATACTCTCTGTGATGTAAAAGCAAGTACACCTTCGAAACCATGGTGCGATGAGCTGGAGAAGATAGAAGAAGAAATTGTTATGTCTGACAAGCCTCAATGCCAGAATATATTCGCAGACACAATGGAAAAACCACCTAGATGTTGGACGTTCTTGAATGTGATCTTATCTAAAGAAAGCATGTTGGGTGACTTTAATACAATGGCTATCGTAAATGGGAACCTACCAAAAGCTATATTATTTCCGATGGATGGAGGGTTCCTCAACTTTCGAAGAGGAATTTGATAGCATTGACCAGACAAAGTCAGGCTGAGACTATAAAACAAGCGCTTATTGGGAGACAACCCAAGTTTAATTTTTATTTTTTATTTTTAGTTTTTATTAAGTTTTATATTAGTAGTTTTGAATTTGCATTTATTTAGGATTTAATTGCTTCTATCATGGTTTTACAGGTTATTCAAGTCAAATTTAAGTGTAGTGCCCAATTTGTTCCATGTGCTTAGCCTATTCTCCAAACTTAGCGGACAAGGAGGAAGATTGCTATATTTTCAGGGAAGTCCTCTGCTTTAATTTTTTCTATTTCAGTCATTGAGGACAATGTCTAGTTTAAGTTTGGGGGCATTTTAGTGTCGTATTGCATATAGTTAGTTATTTACATTGTAAGTTCGTTATGTTTTCGGGTTATTTACATTTAGTTTTTGCATTCAGATTTTTGTTTAAAAAAAAATTTTTAAATCGCAAAAATAGTAGTTAGTTTACTATGTTTGTTGCAGTTAGTTTATATTTACATGATTCCAACTGTTAGATAGTAAAAGTCTATTTTGGCCAATGATGAGACTGGAGTTAAGTGGATAAGTATAGTATTGAATATTCAGGCTTTGATGTGATTTCTTGTTATGAATTGAATCTTTTCCTGTTTGAAACTGGTATAATTAAGGTTAGCATGTTAATAACAGCTATGTTGACTGATTAAGTTTAAATTGATACATAATGGATTTCTTAAGGATAATACTAGTGTGAAGGAATGAAAGACATGAATAGGCGGAGATGGATAAATTTTGATAAAAACTTAAGTTTGGGGGGAAATTTTTGGGTATATAGGCTTTAAAAAAAACATGTTGAGTCTTGTGGTGGGTTGAGGAGAAACACTCCCCATAAACACAAGCGTGAGATGGAGCGTAAAACGCACTCACCAACCATCTATCAAAAAAAGAGAAAAAGAAAAAAAAATTACCGTGGCTAGTTTTGTTTCGGGGCCTTTGTTACTTGAGTAAGTATGCCTGAAGGGGTATCTTAAAACCTAGCGCCCTAAGGTCTTATATGGTCTGGGAGTCGTTGGTTGAAAGCTCGCTAAGGGGTGACACTGTTAGCCTAATGGAATGAGACATTGCACAGTCATGGTTAAAAAAACAATAAAATGGGAAAAGAGCAAAAAGCCCCCGTAATGAAAAGTAAAGCATAAGTATCCCAGATTGGACTCTTGAACTTGGTGGATGTTTGACTTTAGTTGGATCTAGCTTGTTCGTGAATTTTGTGAGTTTTCACTGTATGATGCCTTCGAAGATATCTATTATGTCTTAAATTTGATTTTATATCAGTTAACATTGTTGTGGAGCACACACGCACTATATCAATGATAACAGTCTAAGATTTGATGATTGATTGGGAAATTACTGATTTGTTTTAATATGATGTATTATCATGTTTACTTGATTTCTCTAAGGCCAGTTGAATAGACTTGTTTCTGTCATTAGTGTTGGATTCGTTGGCATATAGATTAGTTTCATTACATTGCATTGCATAAAATTTTTTTGTTTTTGCTTGAGGACAAACAAAGGTTTAAGTTTGGGGGTATTTGATGAGTGAGTTTTATACACATGAATTGGATACATTCGGGCTTAATTTATTGTTGTTCTCGAGTCTTTTAGGATGCTTTTATATGTTTGTGTCTATTCAAGCATGTTTTATATTGTTTTGTAGGATTTGGGACAAAGTTACTTGGATTGACGTTCGGGGTGGCTAGATTCTCGTTTTCGGCTTGCCATTTACACAGTAATCACTTCAGATCCAATTTGACTATAGTGTCGGACATTATTTCGAAATACTCAAAGAATGAACGTTGTAGATCTACTTCTCCTCTTTCCGGATCATCTTGAAACTTCTAAATCAGAGTTCGGACGAAGAAGTTATGGCCATTTTCCCAAAGGACGTCGTAGTAGAAAATGTCAGATTTTGTGGCAGCGCCGGGGCACTAGTTTTAGGCTTGATTCCAGTGCCGGGGCGCTGGGGAGCAGAGTTTGGCGCCGTTTCCCAGCGCTGGGGCGCTGGGGAAAGGCTTGGTGCGGGCATGGACACGTTTTAGGCAAATTTTGACACCTTTTTGACTCCAAATTGGATTAGGTTTGTTCCTAAGCTAAAAATTAGACTTGTAACCTATAAATACATGATGTAAGGCATAAAATAAGAAGAGATTACGTAGCTTAGATTAGATATACACTCTATTAGATTAGAACATTAACCCTAGTTCTTACTAGTTTTGGAGATTGAAGCAACTTGGAGATCATTGAAGATCCAGAGCAAGAGCAAGAGGGGACCATCAGATTTGCTGACAACAGATTCTATTCTCTTCTCTTATCATACTTTTATCTTTTAATGTTTATTCAGTTGTGGATTCTTGGTTTCCATTCATTAATTATGAACTAACTTTTTTTATTAAGATTTCAATTGAACTTTTTATGGCTATGAATTAGTTATTCATTATATTCCAATTATTTATGTTAAAGTGAGTTGTTTATCTTGTCTTGTGAATATTGCTTAATTATCTGATCAGTAATTACTTTGTTACTCTAGAAGGAATTGGAAGAGGAATTCTAGGGTTAGAACTAGGCATGATATCATGTGACTTAGTTATTTGCAAAGTGAATAATTAGGTTTGTGAATTGAATGGAAATATCTGTTCACCGCATGTAACACATAAGGAATTGGGATTGGAAAGATTTTAATTCAATTGTTTTGCATATGAATATAGCAAAATTAATCTGGATTAAATAGAAGGCAATTGATCACTTGGAAAAGGACTTTTGGCATTTGAGAATTCCTGTTAACAATTCAGTAGGCATAATAATTGGGATAATTGGATAATTGATTTATAGTTCATAATTGGGGATATTGAAGTCTTAATCTTTATTTATTTGAATTAATTTTAGAGTAATCTAGTTTTAATTGATTAATTTAGTTTTCTTAATTAGAAAAATAACGATTTGAGATTGTTTAAATAAAATTAGTTTGGTTAAGAATTAGTACTTGGTGATTTTTATTAAATAATTCCTCGTGGGAACGATACTCTACTTTCACTTTATTACTTGTTGACCGTGTATACTTGCACGTATTCATTGATTGCGAGATCGATCAACATTGATTCTACGAGTTACACCAAAGATCAATAGAACAAGTCTCAATGATAGTGAGACTACTTAGGTGCAAGTGAAGCAGCTTTGAAGAAGGACTTAAACATATTAGAGTTTTATTCAACAAAGATGAGAATACCACTGAAGATGGAAGCCAAACTGAGAGCCGAGAAGGCTAAGGAAATAACATTCAGAAAAGTGGCAGAGTACAAAGAAGATCAGGAGAGCCACTCTAAGAATCACCAAGAACCTAAAGCTGAAACTGAATAAGTGCAGAACCATTTCTGTAGAACATTCAATAAGGGTTCAGGGATTACTAAGTACTAGACGAAGTCTACCAAAAGCTCAGGGAGTTAGCAAATCCAGATGGTGATGGTGCACAGCTGACATGAGATGAAGATGAGCGGAAAATAGTAAAGATCAGCTGCACCAAAGAAGATGTGGTCCAGACTCAAAGCTGAATGCAAAGAGGACCACACCAAGCTGCTAAGTATAAAAGATGTTAAGAGCTTAATGACATCTTAGTAGTTCAGTACCAACAACAACAACAACTACAACAAGAAGCCAGGGCCTGAGGGGTCCTTGTCCAAAGGGACTAAATGAAGTTCTAAGCCTGCTTGTCTTGAAGAGTTCCTAGGGAACTAGTGAAGTTCCAAGGCTGCTGGCCTTGAAGAGTTCTTAATGAACCGAAGTCCCAAGGCTGCTGTCCTTGAAGGAATCTTAGTGATTCTGGGTGCTGCCCTTCCTTAGTAGAAATCCTGCTAGTTGAAAGCAGAAGAGTGGATTAGGAACTTGAGTCTTTGAACCACTTAAAACCCCTTGTGTCTTTTACTTTATGTCATTTACATTATGTACATTAACTGTTATAACTGCTATGTATGACTTAACTACTACTGAACTAACTCTACGAATAATGTATGTATGATTATGAATATATTAATGACGGGGATCTTTTACTTATTCCGCTGTACTTGAAAAGATTCTTATGTTTGTCATATGCTAAATTATTAGCAATACAAAATAAATCAGAAAAGTATTTGAATTTAAAAGGATCTATTCAACCCCCCCCCCCCCCTTCTAGATCTATTGTGCCTACTAGGAACTAACAAAGTTAATTGAATTATTGAAGACATTCCTCACTATTCCATCATAACAGATGCCAACATACGGAAGGAGTGCCATTAAGTTGTTGAACAAAGTTATATGTTAAGCAACCCTCTAGATGAGCAAACGATCTATTCTCTACTAGGAATGAATTATTACCTGATATGGGTCCAATCCATGACATAGACAACTTCTCACCACTCCAAATTCCTCAGATGGGTAGTGCTCACAGAATATCTCACCTCTTTTTCCATGAGAACTACCCATCTGAGGAATTTAGAGTGGTGAGAAGATGTCTATGGCATGGATTGAACCCATATCAGGCAATGATTCATTCCTAATAGAGAAGTGATCGTTCGTTCATCTAGAGGGTTGCTTAACTTGGAACTTTGTTCAATATCTTAATGGAACTCCTTCGGGATGTTATCATCTATTATGATAGAATAGTGAGGAATGCCCACAGTAATTCAATTAACTTTATTAATAGAGTATAGGACACAAATAAGAACTACGGCCCTTTTTTGTCAGATTACTACCAAGGAACCAGTTGGAGTACTATTAGCTATAACTGTAACTAATATGAAACTTAGATTGACTCTTCTCCTAGTAGTCTATTAGTTCCCTGAGGCACAATAGTTATCTAGAAGGGGGGTTGAATAGATATTTTAAAAATATTTCTTAAATGATTTGTTAGTTTTGATATTGATTCAAACACAGCGGAATTAATATTTGTTTGAACTCCCTCTCAAATATAGTGAGTTAATGAGAGTGAGGTAGTTATAACAGTTATAGCAGTTATAGTAGTTATTACAGGAATGTAATAGACACAGCAGTTTTAAGTGGTTTAGAGCACTTAAAGCTCCTAATCCACTCTTCTACTCCTTGAGTAGGAAATCTACTAAGGATATCTTTTACACTTTCTGAATATCACAGATTCCTTCTAGACCAACAGTCTAGGCACTTCTTAGTTCACTTTTGAACTCTTCAAGTCCCGCAGACTTGGTTCTTCACAGTTCACTTAGAACTCTTCAAGTCCTTCTAACTTGGAACTTCTTACTTCTCTTGATTGGTAGTTGATGAGTTCTTGATTAGTGCTACTTAGTTGCCGTTAAGCTCTTGTTCGAAAGAACTGAGTAGCTGAGCAAGCTTTCTCTTTTTCAGATCATAGAGTTGAGAGTTTAACGTTGAGTGTTCTTCAGTGTTTTGTTCAATGCTTGCTTTTTTTCTTTCATCTGCAGATGTTTTGCATATATGTGATCCTTGAAATGTATCCGTTGAAGCATTAAATGCATTTGACATTTATGAACTTTGATGGAGACTTTTCTGCACATCTTCTGATTAGTATTCTGGCCCACTAACATAGTAGACTGTCATCTCACCTAACACCTGAAAAGGTGTTTTCCTCTGACCCATAGTACTTTCCTTAGCTTCTTCGATATGTTTCTTTGTTGTATACTAAGGATATGTTCTGTGTCATTGGAACTGGCGAAGACTTCAACGTTTATAACCCATTCCACATTTGTTGGGATTTATCTTTAAATAAATGTGCAAGGATCGATGATGCTGACATATGCATATGATGCTCTACGATTCTGATCGTGGTGTCTTGCCACCTTGATGCTTAATCCGTTACTTAACAAACAAGAGCACTACGATTTCTCTTAAGGGCTTGGCACACTACGATCTTCACTTGCTTGTCTTGCAGACTCTACGTTTTTGAGCACACACTATGATCTCTGAGTTGGCTCGACAAACGTTTGGACAACTCTATGATTTTTGGAGAGGCCCTTCAAGGCAGACACGCTACGATCTTTGATGCTCTACGATTCAGCCTTGGCTTCTTGTAAACTCTCGATCAGCTCAATAGACTATGATTTTGTTGAAGCATATCTACTTCAACTCAACATATAGATCAACTTAACATCTTTGATCTCCTCATAAATACATTCATTTACAGAATGATAGACATTAAAATCTTAGATCATCTTAATAGATTTGATCTACCACTAAGTCCTTGTACACATATTCTTTGAAGGACTTTACATAACATCATGAGCATTTACTTTAAACATCAAATCAAAATATGCAGTTTCCCAACAATCTCCCTTATTTGATGTTGACATAACCAAGGAGATTTGTGCCATGATTATCAATTTCTAGATGCAGTTCCTAGAAAGTAAATATGACTTAATACTTCAGTGAGCGACTAAAATTTCTAGAGAGTAAGCATGAATTTATTGATGTTTGAAGATAGATATTACATTTAAGTTTAGTTACAACAATAGGAATTTAAATTTCAACTTATCTCTGTTTCTTCGGCCTTTTGCTTCGTGTAGGATTGGCATACTCCTCAGCTCTTCTTTTCCTGTTTGTTTTGTCTCTCCTTGCTATTTCTTCTAGCTCACTCTGACTTAGTCTTTCATTGTGATCATGCCTATTCATGAATGCATGATCTCCAATTGGCATTCTTAGGCCTGTGGTGGTTACTTCTTGTGAGCTAGGAGTAGGCTCTTGACTCCTTAATGGTTGAGCCATGATAACTGGCTGCTGATCAGATCGTTGAGTGTGATGGCCAGATCATGGAGTCTGATGGTGAGACTGCTTTAGAGGAGGAGGACTCCTTGATGATTGAGCTAAGAATGTGCCTCTTCCTTTGCCATGATCTCCTCTCCCTTTATTCTCCCCCTTTATGTCAGCATCAAGGGTTCTGTTGGGTAAAATCTATATACGCACAACACGCAAGTATACGTGGTCAACAAGTAATAAAGTGATAAGTTGAGTATCGTTCCCACAGAGAATTATTTAATAAAATTCACCAAGTACTAACCTGTAACCAACTCAATCTTATTTAAACGAATGAATTACAAACTATATAAATTAACTACTATTCCACTAATTAAATTAAGACTATGGAGATTTAAGATCACAACTTCACTTATTGCTTCATTTAAGTTAACACACTTCTCATCAATTATTCTCTATCATGAATTGTTAATCAAGAACACTAGAGTAGTATTAACCACCTCTCGATGCACTAATACCGTATTAACGTCAATCCACAATTAAGATAGAAATTCGTTAAACACCTTAATCAACTAACCCACTATATCTCTATGTGAATTACAATTGAAGAAGGTTTAAGAGCAAGTTCTCTATAAGATTACATATGGCGTCAAGCATATCTCTACCTTAACACTCATCAAGTTTAAGCTACTAACAAAATTCTGAACACATGCTATCTTGATTAGATCTAAATCTATACTTCATCTCTCGAGTTCATATAGATTATCACGGTAATTGATGGCCAGTCAATTAAACAATTAAGTCCAAATCACAATAGACAATCCTCTCAACAGAACATAATAATTGATAACGAAACATATTAAAATAAACTACACAATAAGATCCATTGTAATCTCAAACAAAGAATTAGTTCATGATTATTGAATTAAAACTAAGAATCCACAATTGAATAATCATTAAAAGATAAAGATAGAAGAAGATGAGAAGAAATAATCTATTGTGAGTAGACTTGACGCTCCCTCCTTGCTCCTACTTCAAATCTTTAATGGTCTCCAAGTTGCTTCAATCTCCAAATCTAATTAGAACTAGTGTTTTTCTCTAATTTACTCAAATCTAATTTAATAGAATGATCTCTAATCTCCTAATAATCTCCTCTAATCTCTGTTATTCCCCTCCTTTTATAAGCTTTTGTACATGTCTTGTAGTCCTCTTAGAAGTCCTTGAATCAAACAACTTGAAACAATCCTTTTCGGACTCAAATTCGGACAAAATCCGCTCATTTTCGCGTATACCCAGCCCCGGCTGGGTATTTGCCTTGTAAATATCCAGCCCCAGCTTGCTAGTGATCTGCTAAAGCTCCCAGACACCCAGCCCCGGCTGGGTCCTAAGGCTAAAAACGCCCAGCCCCGGCTGGGTACCAATCTGCCAACAAAATTTTCTGCTGGAACCTCCTCTGCTAAAACTGCCATAACTTCTTAACCGAGAGGAATTTACGAGTCCCGACGACCTATCAAATCGAAGCTATCGACGAGATCTAAAACTTGCATTCTTTGAGCTTTGAGAAATAACGAACGCATGATGGCCGAAATTGGACTGGAAGTGACTGCTATGAAAATCACCACCCAAAACGGTGAAGTTCAACGTCCGTCGGTAGAAATGTCATAACTCTTTCATCCGAACTCCGATTTTAATGATTCAAGATGTTCCGGAAAGCTAAGAAAACGCTCTACAATATAGTCCAAGCTCCAAGCCAAGAACATGAAATGAACATAAAAGCATAAACGATGTCCGGATTGCGTTTTCCTTGCATTTTCATTGCTTTTCCTTCCCAATAATCGCTCACACCGCTTCCAAACGTATAACCTACAAAACGAACACAAAATGCATGAAAAGTAACTAAGACACATGAATAAAAGCAACTAATTCAAGTAAAAGATACCGGATAAGTAGGTATAAAACCTACTTATCAAATACCCCCAAACTTAAACCGTTGCTTGTCCTCAAGCAACACAACATAATGCAATGCAATGCAATGGAATGCAACTAATCTATATGCCTATGAATCCAGCAGTATAGATAGAATCAAATCTATTCACTCGGCCTTAGAGCAATCAAGCAAACACGATAATACTTCATATAAAAACCAATCAATAATTTCCTAGTTAATCATCAAGTCTTAAACTGTTATCACTGATATAGTGTGTGTGTGCTCAACAAACATGCTAATTGATATGAAATTAAATTTAACACATAATAGGTCTCTTTAAAGGCATCATACAGTGAAAACTCACAAAATTCACAAACAAGCTAGATCCAACTAAAGTCAAACATCCACCAAGTTCAAGAGTCCAATTCGGGATACTAATGCTTTACTTTTCATTACGGGGGCTTTTTGCTCTTTTCCTGTTTTATTATTTTATTTTTTATTTTTTTACTTTTTTACCATGACTGTGCAATGTCTCATTCCATTAGGCTAACAGTGCTACCCCTTAGCGAGCTTTCGACCAACGACTCCCAGACCATATAAGACCTTAGGGCGCTAGGTTTTAAGATATCCCTTCGGGCGTACTTGCTCAAGTAACAAAGGCCCCGAAACAAAACTAGCCACGGTATTTTTTTTTTTTTGAAGCTTATATATCCCAAATTTTTTTCCCAAACTTAAGTTTTTGTCTAAATTCAGTCATCTCCGCCTATTCATGTCTTTCATTCATCCAAACTAGTATTATCCTTAAGAAGTCCATTATGTATCAATTTAAACTTAATCAGCCAACAAATTGTTTTTACTGTGCTATCCTTATTATACCAGTTTCCAACAGAAAAAGACTCAATTCATAACAAGAAATCACATCAAAAGCTCTAATACTTAGTATTATACTTGTCTACTCAATTACATTCACATCATTAGCCAAAATAAACTGAACTATCTAACAACTGGACTCATGCAAGATGAATATAGTAACTAACTATTATTTTTGAATTTTTGAATATTTGATTTTTTTTTAATAATGAACCTAAACTATATTAACAACATATGCAAAATAACATAACATAAACTAAACATGCGATAATGAACCTAAACAAAACTCCCCCAAACTTAGCAATTACAATGTCCTCATTGTAAGAATATAGCGGTAAGTAGAAGAGAACTTCCCAGTAATCAGCTACGCGTGAATTGATAATGGCGATGGCGGCGACGATCTTTTTCTTATCCATTGAACCTCCAATACCTGCAATGAAGAGAGACAACATGGATTAGATTATAAGAGAGCTTAATAAGTAAATTAATTCCTATCTACTAAATAAACTAGTAAAGCATATAAATATAAAAATTCCTGGGTTGCCTCCCAGTCAGCGCTTGATTTATAGTCTTTCAGCCTGAGTTTGTCTGGTCAATGCTATCCAATTCCTCTTCGAAAGTTGAGAAACCCTCCATCCATCGGAAATAATATAGCTTTTGGTAGGTTCCCATTTGTGATAGCCATCAAGTTAAAGTCACCTAGCATGCTTTGTTTATATAAGATTAGATTGAAGAACGTCCAACATCTAGGCGTTTTCTCCATTGTGTCTGCGAATATATTCTGGCATTGAGGCTTGTCAGACACAACAATCTCTTCTTCTATCTTCTCCAACTCATCGCACCATGGCTTCGAAGTTGTACTCGCTTTTACGTCACATGGAGTATTGCCAATGACATGACTACCAATTGGACAAGGTTTTGCAAATCTAACCAGATTCTTGAACTGTGGAGGAGAAGTCACTTGAGGCATAAATAACATCGGCTCATCATCGTTGGTTCTCACAATTAGTTTTTCACCGACCTTGTTGTCATTATCCTTACTTGTCTCCTCTTTTTCAACATCTCGAGGCTCATCTAGTTGTAGATTTGGTTCAGGTTCTTCGTCAATTTCGTCATCCATGTCATAAAACCAAGTGTTTGGAGGAAGGTTGCTTACGGCTTTGGTCATTTGCTCTATCTGATCCGCAAGATTTTGAATTGACCTCGCTTGATTACTCATTCTCTCCTCATTTGATGCTATGAACTTGGACACCAATTCCTCCAACCTTGACTTTTCTTTTTCAGTCTCGGAAGCCATGTATTGAGGACCATTGGTTGAGGTAATGAGGAGTTGTTCCATTCGATTATTAAAATTTTGGGTTGATAACTCCTGACTCATTATCATCTCTTCTTTTTCTGCTATAATCCTTAACATGAATTCCTTGAAATCTGAATTGTCTTCTTGTTGCATTGGAGGTGGATTTGAGAAATTTGATGGATATGTTGGATTTGGAGCAGAGTATTAGGTCCTGATAGTTGTAGCTCCATGAAGAATCCGGGTGATACCCTCAAACTTGATGGTAATTATCATATGCATACTGGTTGAGGTATACACCACCTTGTTTTCGCCGCCCAAAACTAACGGTGCATTGATGACTCGGATGGTTGCCAGAACAATAGTCACACATGATTGCCATCCTTTGACTCTGTTGGGCTACGATAACGTCCAACTTCCTCGAAAGTTCTTTAATTTGTGTTGACATTGCGAAAAGTATCGCGAGTCTGTCAATCTCCGTTTCCTTTGGTTGAGTCATGTTCGTGTATGGCCATTGATACGCAAAGTCATCCATGGTATCTGAAAAGAGAGAAATATAGAAAGAGAATTAAAAATAAAAATAAAAATGTTTAAATTAAGACTAATTTGATTGAAGCTAATATTGGTAAAACTATATTAAACTAATTCCCCGGCAACGGCGCCAAAAACTTGTTGGGTAAAATCTATATGCGCACAACACGCAAGTATACGTGGTCAACAAGTAATAAAGTGATAAGTTGAGTATCGTTCCCACAGAGAATTATTTAATAAAATTCACCAAGTACTAACCCGTAACCAACTCAATCTTATTTAAACGAATGAATTACAAACTATATAAATTAACTACTATTCCACTAATTAAATTAAGACTATGGAGATTTAAGATCACAACTTCACTTATTGCTTCATTTAAGTTAACACACTTCTCATCAATTATTCTCTATCATGAATTGTTAATCAAGAACACTAGAGTAGTATTAACCACCTCTCGATGCACTAATACCGTATTAACGTCAATCCACAATTAAGATAGAAATTCGTTAAACACCTTAATCAACTAACCCACTATATCTCTATGTGAATTACAATTGAAGAAGGTTTAAGAGCAAGTTCTCTATAAGATTACATATGGCGTCAAGCATATCTCTACCTTAACACTCATCAAGTTTAAGCTACTAACAAAATTCTGAACACATGCTATCTTGATTAGATCTAAATCTATACTTCATCTCTCGAGTTCATATAGATTATCACGGTAATTGATGGCCAGTCAATTAAACAATTAAGTCCAAATCACAATAGACAATCCTCTCAATAGAACATAATAATTGATAATGAAGCATATTAAAATAAACTACACAATAAGATCCATTGTAATCTCAAACAAAGAATTAGTTCATGATTATTGAATTAAAACTAAGAATCCACAATTGAATAATCATTAAAAGATAAAGATAGAAGAAGATTAGAAGAAATAATCTATTGTGAGTAGACTTGACGCTTCCTCCTTGCTCCTACTTCAAATCTTTAATGGTCTCCAAGTTGCTTCAATCTCCAAATCTAATTAGAACTAGTGTTTTTCTCTAATTTACTCAAATCTAATTTAATAGAATGATCTCTAATCTCCTAATAATCTCCTCTAATCTCTGTTATTCCCCTCCTTTTATAAGCTTTTGTACATGTCTTTTAGTCCTCTTAGAAGTCCTTGAATCAAACAACTTGAAACAATCCTTTTCGGACTCAAATTCGGACAAAATCCGCTCATTTTCGCGTATACCCAGCCCTGGCTGGGTATTTGCCTTGTAAATATCCAGCCCCAGCTTGCTAGTGATCTGCTAAAGCTCCCAGACACCCAGCCCCGGCTGGGTCCTAAGGCTAAAAACGCCCAGCCTCGGCTGGGTACCAATCTGCCAACAAAATTTTCTGCTGGAACCTCCTCTGCTAAAACTGCCATAACTTCTAAACCGAGAGGAGTTACAAATCCCGCAACCTATCAAATCGAAGCTATCGACGAGATCTAAAACTTTCATTCTTTGAGCTTTGAGAAATAACGAACTCATGATGGTCGAAATTGGACTGGAAGTGACTGCTATGAAAATCACCACCCAAAACTGTGAAGTTCAACGTCCGTCGGTAGAAATGTCATAACTCTTTCATCCGAACTCCGATTTGAATGATTCAAGATGTTAAGGAAAGCTAAGAAAATGCTCTACAATATAGTCCAAGCTCCAAGCCAAGAACATGAAATGAACATAAAAGCATAAATGATATCCGGATTGTTTTTTCCTTGCATTTTCCTTGCTTTTCCTTCCCAATAATCGCTCACACCGCTTCCAAACGTATAACCTACAAAACGAACATAAAATGCATGAAAAGTAACTAAGACGCATGAATAAAAGCAACTAATTCAAGTAAAAGATACCGGATAAGTAGGTATAAAACCTACTTATCAGGTTTGAATGTCTTTAGATAAGTGAGTCATGCCTTAAACAAGCTCATTGAGCTGACTTTGAGATTGAGCAATGTCTTCATGGTTCTCTTTAATGAGAGCATCATATCGAGCTTCCCTTTGTTGGAGAATGGCCAGAATATTATCGGTCTGCTTCATTTGGCCCATGGAGAATTCTTGAAATTCATTCAATGCAGTTTGTAGACTTGTGATGATGTTCATCATAAGGTTGTTATGAGATTCTCAAGTCTTCTGTAAGATCAGAACAGCATCCCTATGTCTTTTAGCAGCTTGGAAATGGATCTGATCACGGTCATTTATGCTCTGAAACATCTCTTTTATGATTTCCCTAAGTCTCTTTGTGAGCTTAGAACTTAGAGTACCTAGGAGAGCATTGGCAGCATTGATCATATTTGTCAGTCTCATTTGAACGAGTTCAGTGTGATCTTCAAGACTGTCTTCTATGTCCTTGGTCACTTTCTTGGATGCTTCTAACAACTCAGTTTTGGTAGGCAGGTCCGAAATGAGTTCAATGAGTTGCGGACTGTGTGGAGGAGGGGCCCTTGTGTATTGATCTTGCAGGGTATAAAGAGCAAGATCAAGGTTGAAATATTCATTTGAGGACGAGGAAGGAATATCTGAGGGATGGGCTGGTGTTTGGGCTTTATGAGGAGGTGACTCTACGATTTGAGCGTGTGACTCTACGATTAAGCTTGAGTCAATAATCATAGAGATGATAGGAGAATGGATCAAAGTAAAGTTTGGCAAATTTGGTTCATCAGTTACAAAATGTTGGGATTTTGTAACTGGGAATTGATTAAGTGGATGTAGAATTACTTCCAACCATCTTGGAAATTCATAGAATTGGTTGAAGAATGATGGTGGACATTGATTACTTCTGAAGGAGATTGGGATAGATTGTACCTCATGCCCATTCTGTGAGGAGGGGCCATTTGTGATCAGCTTTCTGGCAAAGTTACGGTTGCCAGGAAATCCATGAGCTAGCATTGAGATTGCTGGATATGCTTTGAAGCTCCAGGGCATGTGATCCCAGGAGTTGAGAATTTGAGCTCTATGGAAAGGCATCATAGGTAGATAGGAGAACAGCTGATTGTGATTGGCTCTCCTATACCCATCACATCCCATAGCTATAATTTCTATCTCATCTTCTTCTTCTTCTTCTTCTTCTTCTTCACTGTCTTCTTTGGAGGTTTCCACTACATCAATTACTCTTTTTGACTTTCTTGCTCTGGGGCTCTCTCATTTTCTTCAAGAGCAGCTTCTTCTGTTATAGGGATGTCATGAGGCTCCCCCTCAACATGATCATCCATTTTCATTTCGAATGGCTCCCCCTCAGCTGGAGCTATGTCCTCTTGTCTTGCCTTAGATAGCCCCTTCTCAGTGACTACCTTTTTGTCTTTTTCTTTAAGTACTTCTTTATTAACAAGAGTGTACTTTTTGACCAATTTCCTTCTTGGTTTCCTGGGCTGAGCCACCACCTTAGGACTTTCTCCAGCTTCAGCTCTTATTGGTCGATTAGAGTGAGAGTCTATTACAGCAACTTCTTTGGGAGAGTTGTCCTGTCTGGTCTCTACGATCGGTAGGAACTCTACGATCGAAGAGACAGAGGGCCTTTTGAATTTGTGACTGTGTTTACTCTTCTTCAGCAACTGAGAGATGGTGGCTCTGTCTTCATCTTCCTCAGCCTAATGTTTTTTCCTTCTCAAGATCCTCAGAGTTTCAGTGTTAGAACAATCTTGAGGTGCATCAGTGGTTGACCCCTGAGGTTCCTCTGTCATTTGAGCCTTCAGCTTTCTCTTGCTCTTGCTTTTTCTGACTAAGGCAATGGGTTCTTCTTTGTTGATCTCTTCCTCTTCTTCTTCAGTCTCCTTGACAACAAACATATTTCCTGGAATCTCTGATTCCTTTGCATCACCAGTCCTTCCACTGGACTCTGACATCATTCTTACATTCTGTGCTGGATTCCTTTTCCAGTTCTCGAACAGCTGCTGAGTCATTCTTCTGTTTAGATTTATAGGTTCGCCTTCATCATCCCCAATTTTATCTCCAAAAGAAGACTGTAAGATGATGCTAATGAATCGCTCGTAGAGCATCTTTCTAGGATCCATTTCCTAATCCTTTCAAGCAGTAGAGCTCCATAGTTGAGTTGAATGCCACATCTTATGGTTGTCATGAGCTTAAATTGTACTTCGTTTATAGAATCGTGGTCGGAGCTCTTAAAACATATGCATTTCCCAACAATGTCTGCCAATAATTCATACCTCTGAGGGAACTCTTTCTTCTTGTATCCTTTGATAATGGGGAACTTCTTGTGGTGCATTCTCTTAAGTCCTTCATGGAAATCGATGCCATTTATGAACGAAAACCTTTTCGATTTGAAACCTAGGGCTAGATTTATATCCTCAGCCTTGAGCTTGATTTCCACGTCCCTGACCCTCGTAATGATGATGTCATTTTTCGAACGCACCATTTTTGTAGAATTCCTTTATTAGCTTAGGGTAGATCCATGTACTCGTACCTAGAGCCTCTTCAAGACCAGCTTTCTTTATCAGAGATAAAGTTTTGAGAATTTAGGATCGGCTGTCTTGAACTCATCGAAACAGAGTCTGTAACCAGAGATGACATTTGAGGCTGCCATTGATTTCTTTGCACTAAATATGGTTGTTTAAGTTTTTCGGAAAGTTAGGGTTTTTGCTTGTAGAGAGAGAGAGATAAAGATGAGGTTTTTGAACTTTTAATTTCAAAAAGGTGTTTTCAAACTGTACTTGTAGCTCTTTATTTGCTTAGTGGGGCATGTGTCAAATTCTGCTTGGCCCTACAAGTTTGACTGATGAGGAATGTACTAATTTTCCCTTAGCTCCTTCTGAGCTAATGTGTCCTTTGGGAGGACTGCGATCGTTGAGGTAGTTCTTATGATCCTCAAGTATGCACTGCGATTGTCAAGTCTGTTCTGCAATTGTCAAGTCTGTTCTGCATTCGTTGAGTCTTCTCTGTATTCGTCGAGTCTGTACTGCGATCGTTGAATTTGCCCGTGTCCTTGTGATGAACTTTTGACTTAGCATACTTCTTGGTTTAAAGTAGCTCAGCAAGGGCCAACCTCATGGATTGAATCAAGGGTTAGGTTTGTTCCTGAGCCACTTAGCAGAGAGATTGCTTTGTTTTGTTGAACTTTGTCATCACTGGATGTTCTTTTGTTTTGTTGATGGAGCTCTGCCATCGTTGAGTCAGCACTGCGGTCGTTGAGTTTCATTTCACTGCAGCTCTACGATCGTGGACTTCCTTTGGTCATGTCTACGATTTCGAGCATAGCCTTTATATCTGCATAATTAGTACACACTAGAGCATAGATTTCATGGTAGTAAATTAAGCATGCCTAGTGTTAGGTTTGTAATATTCATGAACGCAATCAAATTGCAAAAAATAAGCGGAAGCATGGAAAATTAGAGTTTTAAAATTTTACAAACCATATACCCGGATCATTCTTTATGCGCAATTATTAATTAAACGAAAAGATAAAGAACAAGAATCATACCCTTGAAGATTCGAGCTTCCTCAGGTACAAGTTCACCTCCAAATCCTTTCGCGTTCAACTTGAATCCACCGGGTTTGGTTCCTTCCTTAGATCAACGTTAGCCACCCAAGTGTTTGGCCTCTAGACGTGATCCACCAAGGAAAAAGAAAGATTCAAGAAGATTGGTATTTGACAAAATCCTAGTTTTCTATCTTTATAGAAAAAGAGTGTACTCTCCAACTATTAGAATTACGTCTATTGTGAAAAAGTCAACAACAACTCTACACCCATAATAAGACTCCTCTTATTTATAGATGTTGGCAACCCTCCTTAACAATTAAGGATTTGGGTTTTATTTTAATTAATTAAACTCCTTTAATTAATTATGCTCTCAATCTTATTATGAATAATTAATTAAATTTTTTTAATTAATTAGCCTCCTAATCTTATTAGGAATAAATGAGAGTACTAATATTAAATTAATTTCTAACTCTTTAGAAATTAAAATAATAATAATTGTAATAATATTAATAAAACTCCTCTTATTAATTTATATATTTAATATTTCTAAAATATTAAATAATAAATATTAAGCTATTTAATTTATTCTATCGCCATAGATTAAATTAAATACACTTAACATATTATTACGATTATGTCATTAACTTCTTAAATAATTATTCTTCCTTTTATGGTGTGACCCTTTAGGTTCTCCATATTAAACCGGTTGTGAATAAATCAATTAGAACAATTTTAATCTTATTTAAATAAATAAATTAAAATATTAATTTATTTAAATAAATAATATTTATTCTACAATAGGGATAAGCCTCCCTAGCGATTAACGACTTTCCAAATAATATAGATTTTAACATTAATCATAAAAGAACATTTGAGTAAATAGTTACCATACAATTCAATCCTTCCACCATACAATGTCCCAATTAAATATAAGACATGAAATTCCTGTCAAGTCTTATTTTAATTCATTATATGTATTTCGACTCTTAAACGCACAACTCCAAATAATGCAAATTAAAAACTCCTTTCTAATTTTATTATGCCTTGGCCAAGGACTACTGGGCTGTCATTTATCGAATCACATAGGACATTTCCCTTCTTTTACTAGAAGTGGTAGATTCTTTATTGATCATACATTATCTCCATGTATAACTTATTATACTCAAGCATACCCTTTGATATACCCTAAGGGTCTTAAGGAATAAGTCAAAGTATAACTCATCATACACAAGATACTATGATGATCTCAAGTCCAAAGATCACTTGTACTACTATCACTACAGGAATTCCTATTGACAGGCAAGTAAAACTCCATTAGGTATTTCTTAGCGAGCCACGTTCAGTGAACTTGTTCACTAATAAGCACCTACATACTTACTTTAGTGTCTCCACACAAATGATCATGAGATCAATCATCCTCATCCAATGAGCAAGCAACGTATGTGTGACGCCCCCAAAATTACCCAATTTTGAGTCGCCAGAAAATACACTATAAATACAAATAAAACGTAATTATACAGCTGTCGTGTAAAATACTACACAACATACGCTGTGAGTTTTAATACGTATATTGTCATCTAGACAGTATATAAACTCAAAGGAGTCCTCAATACATATATTGAAACACTATTTATTCAGGATAGTGAGGACTATTAGCGAACACTATCATCTGGACCGTCGCTCCTTTCTCCGGTTATCCTCGCTCGACCCAGCTACACTCTTATTACCTGAAAGGAATTGTGAAGCAAAAGGGGTGAGCACGACTAGCCCAGTAAAAATATCATGACTAAAGATAACTACATTATCAATAGTTTTCGTCAATAATAAATCAGAGATTTATAACATATGGTAGATTATAAAACTTTAATTTCAACCATAGTTGCAGCGGAATCAACAATTCATTAAAAGAGTTAAGTAGAACATAACGTCTACTGTCTCCATCAGTTCTTCGTTGTACCAAAGACAAAGAGAACTTTCATCACCTGTCTCTACCTGAACCATCACAGGTTATATTTAAATTCACAATTCATATTTATAATAACACGAATTAATAATTCCTGCTTGCCACAAGGCTTAATAGAACGTTTACTCAATATCCTTACCCAAAAGCTGAAGATATTCAAGTGTAATAACAATGATCATACCAATCAGTTGTCTACCTTTGCACTACGTGCCAATAAAGATATTCAACTATAAATCAATCGCTGAGACTCAGCTAAATAGTATCACGACCACAAATTATCCATGCACTACGTGCCAAAGATAATCGTGTTTTCAATTACGGTCATGATTATACCGAACAATTCCTGGTCATAATCATACCAAGTCCATCCATGCACGTAAGCCACAGATGACTTTCAACACATCCATGAATTAATATTTCATTGCTGAGACTCAGCTCAATAATTAATCCACATCGTCGAATCATCCCCGCACTACGTGCCAAGAATATTCGTTAGTATCACAAGTGGTCATGATCATGTCATACACCTGTCCATCTTTGCACTACGGGTCAAGACTATCGATTAACAATTCATCTTTGCACCAAAGATATTTAGCATATCATCTTTTCACTATAGGTCAAAGACATACAACTGTAAAACCAATAACCAACGGTATAGTAAAGAATATATGAAACTGCAAATGGATTTTCACCGCCATGCGGTAATCCACTTAGAGATTATTTCCAAAATTTAATAAGGACTGAATATAAGGAATCATTCACCATGCATGCGATAGAGACCGCACAGACAGGTTATTCCAACAGAATAATAAATACAGAACAATAAAATGGAACCAGGTCTGGCGTATAGCACAGACAGGATATTCCGACAGAATCGTAAATGCGGAATAATAAAATGGAACCAGGTCAGGTGAAATTCACACCGACAGGATATTCCGACAGAATATTAAAGAACTGAATAATAAAAGAATTTCACCATGTCTGCGTTACTTCGCATAAACAGGTTATTCTTTATACCGTAAAAATAATATATCCTACCACAATAATTACCTCCCTTACTTCCCTTACCTTAGAAGAAATTGGATAAAGTATATATATATATATAAAGTTAATCCTGTTAATTTTGTATGTTTAGGAACATATCGTAGTATTATATATAATATATATAACTTATCATATATAATATATATAATATATATAGTATAATAAATAATCACTAAATCCTCCTGTTTCTTACTACGGTTATATCACTGAATGCTTCTGATGACTCGTATAACCTGCATAGCTGAATTTAATATAATACTTACCAACCACAGTTATTGTACCCACACTCACACCTTATCCATGCGTATTAGTCACGATTTTGCTAGCACTAACGCAATGAACACGCCAGGTGCCACTCATTATAACAAACGCAGTATCCAAATACCAGTCCACTTCCATTTCAATTCCGTGCATGTGTAACGGAACTAGCGCCGGCGGTCACACTATCCATGCACATATGGATGGTAGCAATACAAAGCCCACTCAGCCAAACTACTTGCTCCTTTGGTAGTGTCGGGCTCAAAGCAGGTCGAGCACACAAGATCTGTTTCTCCGACCGAGCACCATGGATTCCGGTGATGGGGACTACTTCGGAAAAGACGGCGAACTGCAACTTGTTATTGATGAGAAGCAGTACTACCGGCGTTCATGGCACCAAGTCCGGCTGAGACTTTTGGTGAGAAACTTATGTGTTCATCACGTCGAAGCTCAGGAACAGACTTGGCGATGGCTGCGACAACTGCTCGACTTTGGTAACCGACCGAACCATCGTCGACCTCACACTATAAAAGAATTCTTTCCATTTTATTTTGTTTTTTGTTTGTCGTTTCTTCAGCTGTGCCGGCGGACAGATCGGTGAGGTGATCATTAATGGCTTCCTCGTCGTCGATGACTTTGCAGACACGCTCATGGTGAACGATGATGGTAGAGACGATTACAGTAGTCTCAAGTATTACCTGATAGTGCTGGAAACCAAGTATGATAGTTTTCGGCAGGAAAGGATTTTTTTTTTTTGTTGTCGCCAAGAAAATGATCTTTCGACCGGATGTGGTACCAATTCATCCACCTTCGCCGGTCCGGTTATCTCTCATTTCCTCGGTATCAGCTTTTGTGGTTTGCAGGATAGTAATAGTATTTTTCGGCAACGACTTCTCTTATCACAGAAACGAAAGAAGGTTTAGAGAGAGAGCCAATAAGAGTCTAGCCATGCAATAATAATAATAATAATAATAAAAGAAATTCCTTTCTTTTTATTTGATCTTGTGAAGCTAGTATATCCAGTTTTCAGTGGAAATCCACTTAGAGGAGAAGAATTAAGAATAGAGAGAGATGATAAAAATCTTGTTATGCCAATCCTATCTCCCAAGAATCCCCCGGACTCCCCTTTATAAATAATAATGCTACTCGTAATTACTAATTACTCTAAACAAATAAGACGGTCCCGATTGATTATCTTTAATCTGACGGTCTATATTTAAAGAAAAATCTTTTAAATAAAATATAATATATTCTAATTATTGCCTAATAAAACAAATAACTTATAAAAGTATTCTGTTTTATATAAAAAGATGTTTCTGTTTTATTACGTTAATAATACGAATAAAACAAAACTTCATTATCGCTATAATAATTCACATTATTAATCGACAATAATTGAATCAAACTGAGTGACTTCTCGCATAAGCATCAATAATCAATACCGTGTGCTATTATGCAACCACGCGTATTACTGTACTTTTACTACCGAGTAGTTCAACAGTATTAACGGTAAAACTTCCGCCGTTATTTTCACTAAAATATTTTTGTTGTTTTCTAAATCCGACAATAATTCCGTTGGGTATTGAAAACCATATGGAATAATATTAATCTGGCCGAATATTCATGATAAAATACCATAAAATACTATTCTACATAATGATAGCCGAATTAATAAAAGAATACAAATTATTGGAAGCATGAACATGATTCGTATGTGGTATAATATTATATTCATATACAAATAATTGTATAATAACATAGATGGACAATTAATATTCATCTTTGGTGGTCCATGTATTATCAATTGTGAAAACATATATTAATTGAATATAACTGGTACGTCATATTAATACATATTATGCAGAACATGCACTATGGATTAAATAATTATAAGAACCACATAAGTAACCCATATTTATGCACTGGACGTTATAGTAACAATGGTATTTTCGGTATTACTTGTCGGATTATCAACATTAGAAAATTCTTTAATAGGCATAAAAGTATTCTGTTATGGTACAATAACCCACCATAACATTAAAAATTTATTTCGAAAAAAATTAAATATTTATTCATAAAAATCTGGGTTCTCACAGTATGTACCAATCTATCCGAATTCACTAATCCCCAATTTAGTAATCCAACGATTCAGAACTATTTTAGTTTTAATCTTTCTAAGAATTTAGATCTCATTAGAATGATCATCATCATTATTCTAAAAGCATTGCTTAAAACTATGGGTTTATCACATATTATAAAACATCATCATGTAGATAATTAAAAGCCTTTAATAAATTAATACTTTTTATTAATAAATGAATAAGATTGTTACAAAGTATATGTTTTATCATCAAACATGATTGGCTTGTCTGCATGCTACTTTCAATATCCCACTTGCACTAAAGCCAATCGTCATGGAATCTCATACTCTTCTTCTTTAAGTGACGATTATCCTGCTGTTGGATAAGCTTCAGTATATGGATATGTAATGTTGTTCTTGAGAGTCCACTATCTCTATAATGATTTCCCATCTTTCAATGATTCTTTAATCAAATGAAAGTGTTGCAACACATGTTTAGATCTAAGATGAGACTTAGGAACTATTCGTAGTTCTTTAATGAACTTTTCATCCAAACAATCAACTTGCAGCTTCATTTATAGCTATATACTATGTCTTTATCACTAAACCAGCAACTCTTTGCTGTTTGGAACCTTTCCAATTTCATTGCACCACCGTTCAAGGTAATGCTTTACCTTAAAGTGGATTTTCTGTCGTCTTGGTCTGTCTAAAAAACTTGAGTCTGTTAAGCCCTCTAGTTTTAATTTAGACTCACCATAAATTTTAATCACATCCTTAGTGCTGGTTAAGTACTTTAAGATGTTTTTCATTGTCTAATAGTAATCTTCTCCAGAATATGACTGATCAACATCAAGTCTCGTATATTTTATTGCATACATGATTGTCACTCATGTGATCTCTCTTTTCAGGAGTCTATGGGGACTATTAAGAGAGATACACTCCAAGGCTCATCAACATGAGATAACTCTTGGAGTTTGTCATGCTAAACGATTTTAGCTGTCATGCTAAACGACTTTAGTATCAAATGAATATACGTTCCTTGGGTTAAGTCGAGCATCCTTTTAAATCTATCTATATAGATTTGTATCCCCAGTTACGATACTCTTCCCAAATCATTCATGGAGGAATGTTTAGACAACTTTATCTTTACTGATTGTAGTATTAGTATGTCATTCTTTATCCATAATATATCAACATATAATACTAGAAATGTCACGATGCTCCCACTGACCCTTTTGTACACACTAGGTTCATTCTTGTTTTTTGATAAAATCAAACTCTTTTGATTATCTCATCAAAACGAATGTTCCATATTTGAGAAGCTTGTTTCAATCCATTTCTCTGAGTGTCTACAACTCTTACCTCATCGTATGTAAATGGATTATCATCTTCTATGATATGTACCTCATCATCATCATCCATGATGAATCCAAACCTCCCAGGTATCTTTGGTATTATTCCAGATTTACGATTCGGTTGTGGTATAATAGTTCTATCTACAGGTTCCTCTTATTTGACTTATAGTATTTTGGGGTTCTTGAACTCTTCAAGATTCTATTATCCTCCCACTAGCCACTTTAATGATAAACACCTTTATCTTAGAAGGTAGCGTGTTTCGCAACAAACACCTTTTGCTAAGTAGGATTATAGAACATATACCCTAAATTTACTTTAAGATGTCCCACAAATCTATACTTGTCAAATTTTGTCCCAAGCTTAACCTTTGAAACTTTTTCACATAAGTTGGACAACCTGTGACGCCCCCAAAACAGGTATACATCACCTATATTGAGTCACCAGATACATGGTTCATAAATTCAAATACAACTTAATTATACAACACTCTTGTAAAATACGACAAAATATAGCTGAGAGTTTAAACAAGAATATTGTCATCTAGATAATATCCACACTCAATGGTGTCCTCACTACAATTATTATTACATTATTCCGTAGAATAGTGAGGACTACTAAAGCCATTTATCCTGGACCATCACTCCATTTCCTGACTCGTCCCAGCTATATTCTCATTTCCTGAACAGAACAATGAAAGAAAGGGTGAGCTCAACTAGCCCAGTAAGAAATATTATGACTAAGATAATGCAGAATAAATTATCCTTAGCCTTCAAAAGTATAACAACTGATAGAATACAATAGACAACAAGTTTTAGATCAACAATTGCAGTGGAAATAAGCAATCCCTTAGAAGAGTCAAGTAGAGCATAAAATCTACTATCTTCTATGATTTAAAAAGTTTTTCATCAACTTTATCACTGAGACTCAGCTTAATAAAAAAATCAAAGGTACACATGATTAGCATATTGACCAAACCCAGTTCAGACAACCAATGTATATTACCCAAATACATGGTAACCAAATCAACATAAAAAAATAACAAAAATACAAAGTTAAGGGAACAAGAGTATTTTTCGAATCTTAAGCAAAAAGTAACAAAAAACATACTGAATAAGTAACCAAACAGTTACATGATTGTAGCCAAAACAGTTATATGATAGTAACCAAAATAGTTATATGATGCTAACCAATTCATTAACAACATGTACACTAAAACAAGTTTATTAGACCATGAATACTAGGAAAATACATGGTAACCCAACATATATGTAATAATTTAAAAAATGTAAACAATGTAACTCTTACCCCTCAACTTATTCAGGAACCGTCTCTGCAAATTCCAACTCAATTATATCATCTTCCTCCTTATTTCGATACGGTTCACTGCTAAAGTCAATGTCACACCTATCCCTCCAAAAACCAGTCTTGCGCAGTAAAGTAGGAAGAATAAAGATGTACGGCTCACAAACATCCATGATTTTTGTTTGCATGGATTTCCTTTTTGGTTACAGAGAATTATAAACAGTTAGACGCCTACGATGCACATCAAATGTCAACAAAAACCAATGGTCCAGTGATGACATATGAATGGGGAACAACACGTAGTCAACATTTATCCATGGTGTGTTGACATCCATAAATAGCCCATGAATGTATTCGGTAACATCACCCTCCCCAGACAAAACACTCTTATCTGCATTTTTACTTGAATACTCCTCGAAAAGAGCGGTTATCTTGGCATGGAACCAACAATCCGTAGTCGTTGCTCTTATATGAACAGTATCAGAATGTCTGGCCAATTTACGGAAATAATATAACGCAACATTGAAGTGCTGAACCAAAAAAAAACATAAGATATTAACATTTGCTGAAAAATAAAATTATGTAATGAATGAAACCAACACTGTTAACACTAGTTACTGAATTAACTAAATAATGTAACTATAACTACAAAAACATAATTTTAAAAAAAAGAACTCACGTCATCGTCTAACCATTGCCCAGGAGTCTTTAATTTGAAGAACCACATTTTTGATGATATTGGGATAGACCCAAATACAAAAGCAGGTTCAATTATATCATTCTTCCCAGGAAATTTGTCAATCCTTCAATATAAAAGCATATTAGTAAACACACTAACATTAACAATTACCATATTAATATACACACTACCCAAAATCAAACTTGAACAGTTAATTAATATACTAACAAACAACTTAATTAAAACAATAACCTAGTAACCAATATATAATAAAATAGTAACCAGAACATAAAATAACAGTAACCAAAAAATAATTTAATAGTAAGCAAAACAGTAACATCATGTAATCAAAAATAATTTAAGAAAACTGAATGTACTAAAAAAATACCTAATAAACAAATATAATATAAAGTAACAAACAGTTTACTTCAATGGAACATTAGCATAAATCAAATAATACAAAATAGTAACCAAACTATAATATGGTAGTAACTAAAACCTATTATGACAGTAACCAAAATATAATATGACAGTTAAACAAACAGAAATGTAATGTAATCAATACCAATTTAACCCAACCTGTATATACATAACAATTACATATTAACCAACATATAATATTAAATTAACCAAAATCCAATTTTGAGATCACAAAAAAATGGTATCCAACTCATAATAAAACGGTAACCATAACATAATAAAACATTAACCATAACATAAAATATTAGTAACCATTACATTTATTTAATATTAACCATTTGTCTCTACAATAAAACAAATTTATTTGTTTCATAAAAAACTATAGCATTGTTAACAATAAAAAACAAACATTTTCCTGTTGTTTAGTCGAATTTTAAACCATTGTTAAAACAATGCCACTTCAAATTTTGACGGCATATCCATGCATACTTTGGGGAATGTAGAAAGAACTGCAACTGTCTGACTAGCACCCACAGCATTAGATGATGAACCAGTCGATCCAAACGTTGCTATATATGGAGACCGCGGAACGACACTCTTTGCATGTTCACGGACAGGTCTACCACCGACTTTAGGGATGCTTTTCTCCAATTCATCACACTGAACTATGTCCCGTGTGGTCAAAACCATCTCATCAAGTACAGAGTTGCTTTTTGTTTGAAATTTATTCCCCTTTTTCAATTGACATAAAATGTAACAAATACAATTAGATTTTCATATAAACACATGCAGTTAACTAATATATGCAATAACAAACAGTTATAAATACATATAAATTGAACAATAATATATTATCTAATGATGTCTTGGTTACTGTGTAACATTATACTGTCTAATGTTGTATTAATTACTGTCTAATGCAATATTGGTTACTATGAAACATTATACTTGTTACTAACTAATGTTGATTTGGTTACTGCGAAATATTATAGTGGTTACTATATATTTATGAGTTGGTTGTTGTGTAAAATTGTAACAATAATCAAAACCTAAAGCATGTACTGGTATAACAGTAACCAAAACCTAAAGCATGTAAAAAAATTGGCATGTCGTTATAACACTAACCTCAGCAGCAACATAAACAATAATTTCTTTCCCAGTGCACTGGCTTAATATGTCAAAAGTTGTCATGTCATCATTCTTGATAATCTGTGCAAAATACAAAACAACCAATTAATCATTAAGAAAAAGACATCTAACACAAAACAAAACAAACAAAAATTTCTAACCTTGACATTTTCTTGATCATCATTACTTAATATTTCATGATGTTCTTCAACCATACCATCACGTTCAACTTCATTACCATACTAAAATTCATTCCCTTCCTTCTTCTCAACAAAATCCGACACATCATCACCATAATTATTTTTATTTAGTTTTGAACCATCCTCAACAACATGATGGTCTTCAACCATTATCATCAGCTTCATTTTCAACTTCATTTTCAACATCATCATTCTTCTCATCAGCTTTCAACCCATCATCACCAACCTCATCATCATTATTATTATTACCTTTAGAAACATCAGCATCCTCATCAACAACATCATCAGCTTCATCAGCTTCATCAGCTTCATCATCATCATCAACATCACCACCCTCATCATAATCAGAATCATCATCAGAATCACTATCAACTTCTTTAACCCCACCCACCATCTTTGATCCCGCGTAACTCATCTCTAATAATTAACCTAAAGTCTCTGCATAGCTGAACGTGTAAAATCTGCATCTCATCCTTAATGTCAGCCCGCAATTTTACAACGTCTTCCTTAATTTTAGAAACTTTTTTCTCCAACAGCCATAACTGTGTATCAATTGCATCTTTAATGTCCGATATATCAAATCCAATGTTGTCATCCTTCACCTTTTTTTCAACCTTTTTGTCAGCATCCTTCCCATTGAAAAAGTGAAACCCGCCAAAATCAAGTCGTTCATTCCCCCTCAGTCGTGGGAATCAAACTTTTTACCCTCAGCTGAAAAACAATAAGTACACTTTAGTATAACATCTAACAAACATTATACAATTACAATAACAAAAAGATAAAATAAAGAATCACAAAACATAATCAGTAAACAAAAACATATATATTGGTAACCAAATATATATAAATCAGTAACCAACTAAATGTATAAAGGTAACCAAACTTTGTATATTCTAGTAACCAATAATATTTTTATTGTTAACATACACATAATATAATCAGTAACCAAATTAGTATATAAAGGTAACTAACAACTATGTTAATAGTAAACTTCACAAAAATAATCAGTAACCAAATAATTAACTAAAGGTAACCAATTGCATTCTTAGTAGTAAACTGCATACCTATCCAAAACAAAAAACCAGGTCATTCAACTTGTCATTTGAAGGGGGCTTCACTAGCTCCTTCCATCTATATAAACGGACATCCGATAGATGCTCGTCGTTGCATATACCGCGAGTTTTGAAAGTTGAAATGGTTTCAAACATTAATACTTGAAATACATATGGAAGACCATTCAACTTATACAATTTAATATAATGGTCCTTGTAGAAATTATATGTTGAATCACCACTCCTTCCTTTCTTTATATGCCCCTTCAAAGCATTTGACAAAGAGTACTTTGTCATGTCAAACGCAACTTTTCCCCAAGGAAAACTGCTAACATCACCATAACATAAAAAAATTGACAATTGCCCCATCAACAAATTTTTCAAAAACTGTTGAAAGAATAAAATTAAACACTAAAAAAATCAATGACATCCTAATAGCCTCATCATCGTCATCAAAAACTGCCTTCCGGAATACCCTACCTATACTACTACGAGTAACAGCTACAGCCCTAAAAGATTTTTCAATAATCAGATTCTGCTTACCTTTATATGCATTTATATCATCATTGCCTTGCCATCTCAACCCAGAAATCAGAAAAAACTCAGGCAACCCAAACCTAACCTTTTTCTCCCCAAATAAAAACCACATTTCATCATCATCCCTTTGGTGAACCTCCCTTACAAGAGCATGGTGAATAATCTGTGAATATATTTGATGCTCACCAAACTCCAAAAATTTTCCAAAACATGTAGCCCTAAACTTCTCCAGCTGACTTTCATTCAATTTCTTGGCAATAATGATCGGGACTTCCATGTCACACCAATATATAATTTTTCCAGTGAATTTTCTGTTGCATTCCTCATAGTAAAGATCCCATAACTGTAAATACACAAAGCCAAAATTGAACAGTTATTAGTAACCAATATAAACAAAATTTATACCAAAAACAATTACTTAGTAACCAACAAAAAATATAATACTAACCAAAACATAATATAACAATTACACAATAGCAAAAACAGACTATAAAAAGTATTCAACGTCCCACAATGACTGCACAATAATAGTTACCATATCATAATATAATAGAAAACATAACATAACAAAGCATTAACCAAACAGTTATATTATTAATCTGATGCTTACCAAAATATTAACAAAATATAGTACATATCAGGCGACATTTAGGTAGTTACTTAATACATCAATTAAGATATAACTTTTAAATTCATTTAATTAAATTTAAATACATCTATCAATTAATTTTTATTTAGTTAATACATCAATTAAATTAAAAAAAATTACTTTCATAATTTTATAACTTTTATTAGTTGTTACTTCCTCCGTCCTCAAAAGAATAATCAAAATATTAAATTTACACATTAAAAAAAGTAAAAATAACGAAAAAAATAAATAAAATTTTAAATTTATCCTTAGTGGTCCCACATGATTCATAAAGTAATGAGTAATTTTATTTTTATACTAATAGATCTAACTAAATAATATAATTATCACTTACCTTTATGTACTTTATTTTATCTTTTTGATAACAAAAATAATTGTAATCATAGTCATCATTTTGAGAGCGGAGGGAGTCATATTTAATTATATATTTGTAGTTTTAATATATAATATTTATAATTAAAAGTTAAAACTCCCTCCGTTCTTAAAAGATTGTCATTTTAGAAGAAAAAATTTGTTTCAAAATGTTTGTCGTTTACAACTTTCAAGGAGAATAAATTAATTACTTTCCTATATTACCAATACCTTCTCTCATTGTCCCAAGAAATTATCTCCCTTGTATTAATAGTTTTCAATTTTCCATAAAGGTGTAGTGATAGAATTTCAAACAAATTTTAATTGTTAAATGATAGTATTAAATGACTTTCTTAATCCATGTGCCAAAACCTTAAACAACAATCTTTTAGGAACGGAGGTAGTATAAAATAAAGGAAGGGCTTGGCCTAGCTTAGACCAGACCTGGCCAACAGGCTTCCTCGTACTAGGAGTGCTCATCGGTAAAAAAATCGAACCGGTACTGATCTGAAATTACTGAAAAAACAAGAACTGAAATCGGTACCGAATTACCGATGTCGGAACCGATTCAGTACAAAATCGATACCAATTTTTTCGATTCGATTTTCGATTATACCGCATGTTAATATATATATATATATATATATATATAATTATTGATCTCTCACATAAGAAGCAACAAAGTGTCAATCTCCTCTAACTCCCTATCCTAAAAATGTCTCCTATGGTTCATTAATATCATCATCACCGTAGCCTTGACATGCACAGACACCTTATACAAGTTCATGTTTTCAAAGCACCCCTCATTATTCTTGTTTCGGATACTTGGTTACTGTACCCCCTAGGCACCTTATGTGACGCTCCCAAAATAGGTATACATCACCCATCTTGAGTCGTCAAATACATGGTACAGAATTCAACTACAACTTAATTATACAACAATCGTGTAAAAATACGACAAAACATAGCTGAGTTTTACATGAATATTGTCTCATAGACAATATCCAAACTCAAATTTAATTCTCATTACATTTATTATCATAAATATTTTACAGAATAGTGAGGACTACTATAACCACCACCTGGACCGCCAAATCCATTCCCCGATTAGTCCCAGTTATATTCTCATTTTTTAAAGAGAACAATGAAAGAAAAGGGTGAGCTCAACTAGCCCAGTAAGAAATATTATGACTAAGATAATGCAGAATAAATTATCTTTAGCCTTCAATAGTATAACAACAGATAGAATACAATAGACAACAAGTTTTAGATCAACAACTATAGCGGAACAAACAATCCATTAGAACAGTCAAGTAGAGCATGATATCTACTATCTTCTATGATTTAAAAAGTTTATCATAAATTTTATCGCTGAGACTCAGCTTAATAAATAATCCACATCATCAAATCATCCTTGCACCACGACTAAAGATATTCATTAGTATCACGACCATGAATTATCCATGCACTACGTGCCAAGGATATTCGTGTTTTCACCAATGGTCATGATTATACCGAATGATCTATGGTCATAATCATACCAAACAACAGTCCATCTATGCACATAAGCCAAAGATGACTTTTATCACAATATAAGCATGAGGATGATGACAATGATATAAGAATTTATTTAAATAAGAGCAAGGATAAATTTTAAAGATTTATAATTTAATTTATCCAGAATTCAATAATATCCAAATTGTCAACACGATACTGCTTGTGGAGTAAAATTCAAGAATAATATTTTATCAAAAATAGTTTGGACAAAAAAGAAATTAATTTTTGTCATGAATAGTACCTCAGGTGAATAGTACCCAAGTGAATATACCCCTATAAATAGTACTTCGGGAATAGTACTTTATGAATAGTAAACCGTGAATAGTACTTTGTAGACAGTACTCGTGAATAGTATCGTATTTATGAATAGTGCCCATGAATAGTACTTTATAAATAGTTTTGTATTTATGAATAGTGTCGTACACATGAATAGTGTCGTACGTATGAATAGTGTCGTATAAATTAATAGTACCCATTAATAGTACTCTAACATGAAAAGCTTAAAATTTAACAAGAATGTTCAGAAAAATATCAATGTGAAACGATACTAGATGAAGTGCAAATTTCAAGGATATTCTACTAATTTCACGGAATATAGAAGCAATACTTTAACAGAATGAGTGTAGAATTAGGAATACAAAATAATATTACTCACATACTACAGAGTATGGAAGAAGATATTATTTCTACGAGTACTGAAAAAAATAATACCCCTTAACTTAGAAAAAGACTGGATACTGAAATAGTGAAGTAACAGACTTCTATTCTTCTTTCTCACTATAATTGCTCTTGTGAGTCTTAGTAAATTGGTGAGAATGAAAGAAGAATGGGCTTTTATTTATAGAAAAATATAGTTTCGATAATTGCACGTTTTGGGGCTCGAAATATTACGGTATAATACCTTTTATCTTATCCTTCATTTTAAATTTAGTCCTGCAAGTATTATCAAACTTGCACCACCTCCTCTAATAATACATCATGTGAATCAATAGTACATTCATGTGAATCAATAGTTTTATACATTTGAAAAAAATAGTTACAGTATAGTACATTCATCTATACCTTTATTTTTAATTTAGTCATGCAAGTATTATCAATTTTGCATCACCTCCCCTAATAGTACATGCATGTGAATCAATAGCAATTAATTGCTCATATATTCGATTAATTACCCGATTGGTCAATATAACCTCCAGAAATCAATTATTATCGAAATAATTGTCGATTTTCACTAACAGTAATAATCTCAACACAATGAAATATCAAATTCATCTTTAATCAACACGAACTTATTCATCATTAATATTACAACTCACAATATTTAACAACCAGATTATTCTCAGGAAAGAAGAGGCTTTCCGATAAGGATTTCTCCCTATTGGTGCGCAATTAAGTGAATAAATCTCTCCTCGACAGAACTTTCTAGATATCGTCAATATTACAAATAATAATATGAATACATTTGTCGTCTCAATTATTGATTTAATAATATAAAATATTGATACTGTGACAATAATTGAATCAATAATATGAGATATATTATGCAGCAATTACTGTAGTAATAATTGAGTATAATTTAGTGACTTCTCACGTAAGCATCAATAATCAATACTGTGTGCTACTATGCAACCACGCGTATTACTGTACTTTTACCACCGGGTAGTTCAACCGATTAACGGTAAAACTTTCGCCGTTATTTTTATAAAAAGACATCGCGTATTACTGTCATTTTCTAACTACGACAATACTTCCGTTATGGGGTCCACCAATGATTGTGCCGTCATACGAATATTCCCTGTTAAAACGAATATTCTCCGACCAATCGAATATTTTATAACCACTTGCTTACTTTGTAAAATTTATAAATATTACCCACAACTATAACATTATATCAAATTCATACCATAATATTCAAAAATATATTTCGAGAAAAATTAATCTTTATTCATAAAAATTGGGGTCTTACACTTATTAACGTAATTGACGCCAAGAGAAAAAGGGTTCTTGGTCTCTGATTCAGTTTGGAAGTGTTGTTCTCTCGATGAACCTAGTAAAATCCTTGGCTAACATGACATTATGTATATAATGTCAGGATGTAGTAGTTATTATTAGTCCACTAACAAGCTTTAAAATCTTTTCTTTCTTGGTGAAGGTTGATCAGCATCCATAGTTTTGGTTTTTTAATATTTCGGTATTTTACCGAATGCAAAAAGTTAAGTACCGCTACTGGTACCGAAAAATATAAAAAAATTGAAAAATCGGTACCGAAAAAACCGATACCGAAAAAAATTGATACCACTAATTTCGGTACCAACCGGTTCGGTAAAAAATCGAAAAAACTGAATTTTTTGAGCACCCCTACCTCATACCGCAATTTTAGCTCTTTTATCCTCCTTGACAGATGACCTATTTGTGCACCCTTAATATAATACTCCCTTCGTCTCAGGATAAAAGTTTTGATTTGACTTTTTGCGCATATTAAGAAAGAGGATAAAATAACAAAATTGTTCATATTTAAATTCTCATTTAATTAGATAGTTTTCTGCACATTACTAATGATGTTCCATAAATATACATAAAAAATAGAAATATAACAATTAATAAAAAAGGTACTATAGACAAATTATTATAAAAGATAGATCATTTAAAGTAAGTAGACATTTAACTTGAGATTACTTAAAATAGTAATAAAGAATTATTTTCAGATTGAGGGAGTATTATATAATATAATCTTTAAAGAAAGATTTTATACGAGTCTCGAAAGAAATAAGATTAAAAATTTTAAATTTTTTAGTTTAAATAGGTCACAAATAATGTGCTATTAATTAAAATAAAATAATTTTGTTTATAACATAATCAGTTATAAAAAATATACTCGCCTAATAAAATGATTATACGCTTTTTTAAACATAGAAAATTTGACACCAATAACATTAACTAGAGCCAAACCACTTATTTTATCCAATTTGCCTTTATTGAATCCAATATTCAGTTTGCAATTACATTTCCGCCCTTTGTTTAGTTTTCAGTGTGCTCACTTATACTCTGTTTCTAAGTTTTTGAACAGAAAATAAAAGAATAGAAAATTTAAATTAGAACAGAAAAAAAATAGAAAACTTAAAGTTTTCCTTTGTGTTGTTTCTAAGTTTTTAATAGAAAAGAATAGAAAATTTAAAATTGAGGACATAAGTTGTAATTTAAAATTTATTATATTAAAAGTTGAGGATAATATGGAAATTATAAAAATATTACTTATTCTCATTTCTTTTCCGTCCAAATCATGCCAATTTTGGACAGAAAACTTTGGCAGGAAAAATGACCAAATTTTCTATCCATTTCTTTTCTTTTCCGTTTATTAAAAAACTCAAAAATATAAGAATTGAAAAGAAAATTTAAATTTTTCATCTATTTTTTTTCTGTCCATTTTAAAAATAAAAAATAGAGTTTTAGCCGTACAGTTTAGTCATATTGATTTGTAGGAGTGTTTTTGTTTTTGAGTTCTAGGGTTTTGCGCTGAAAGAGGGAAAAAAATTGGAGAAGCAATGTTTGCTTGATCGTCGCCTGTTCCAATCCACGAACACTACTTATCAATTTTACGGTAACTTTTTCTCTTTCCTTATTTCATTATCTAGTGGATAAATCCGACCAGAATCGGTTCCTTCAGAGTAATGTAGCAAACAATTGCTATGTATATCTATGTAACAAATATGCTTGAATTTTAAAATTATAACTGTAGACGATTGAGATTTTTGTGTTTTTCAGTTATAGTAGAGTTAGATCTAAACCCATATTTATAATTACATAATGAAGGAACCCTTTTATGCAAATTTATTGAATTTTGCAGAGAAGACCCATAAATGGCCTTTAGGTTGAATTTTATGGTCTCGGGGTTTAGTCTATGTTAGGCGGGCTAAGCATCTGAACTCACATAGCGAAATTGTGTTATGGTTACGGACATGTATTTTTTTTGGGCAATAGAAAGAACTTTTAATGATAATGATAAAGTGGTGCATCTTTTTGTGATAATCGAAATACCCTTTTAACGGTAATGCTAAAATGCTTCTTTAAGTAGTTGTCAACTACTATAATTTTTCAGCCCAGGTGTTCTGTTGAGCAATTTGGTGCGTTTATGGGTCTTTATTTGGGGGGAGGGGAAGGGTAGGGATGGGAAGCAAAAGTTTAACACTTTCTTTTCTAATTATAGAAAAAAGCGTCCAACTTACCCTTCCATTCCTCCCCTTGAAATAAAGCTGACAAACAATTGACCAGTGAAGAATCTCCTATTTTACGAAGAACATTTTTCCCTTTGTAAATAAATTACCATTTTGAAGGATACATATTTGTATAGATGCATATTTTTCCCTTTTCCTACGTTGAAGATTAGATGAATCCATTGTGTGGAGACATACCTGTCTATCTCTCTATGTTAAACTAAAACCGAAGGCCCGAAGATCATTTAACAAAGCCAGTGACTAAACCTTACAACAACCACTGTCCACCGGAAGTTAACTGGTTGATAACTCTATTTTGATAATATGTTGTTATGCAGTCGGTTAGAAAATTCGGCGTACTGCTGTTACTATTTTGAATATTTGGTAAAGGTTTATGTTCCATGTCACCATTCCTCTTTCATAATCCACTAATAGCAAGATAGTTATATTTTGTGTTGCTATACTGGAAACTATGAGAGTTTGCAACTCTAAGATATCAGAATTCAGAACTCGATCATACCTCTCATATCTAAAGCTCAATCGTCAAAATTTTCTTAGTAAGTCACTAGCAAGTAACACCAAATTGCTATCTGGATTGAAACATAGAGTTCAGCTGTATATGTATATAATTAAATTCCAATTGACTCGTTGGAGAGTGACACATGGGCATTTGTTATGAGCCTCATTTCAAATCTTTCTTGAGGATGCAACTCATAACGTGTTGCCGGTGTTTCTATAAGACTATACGATCAGATTGCAATATAGCTCCTAGCATTCAGTAACAACTTAGTTTTTTTCAGTGTTCTAAAAATTCCCGCCTAGGTACTAGGTCCCCCCTTGGCGCCCCGTCTAAATGCTAGGCTCCCTTTGGTGGCTCGCCTAGGCGAGCCCTAGTGCTTCACCTAGGTCCAAGGCGGCAGAAAAATCCTACCAGGAAATTAAGCGGGGTCTAGGTGGAGGGGATTTTTTTTAATAGCTACCTAAATCAGATCTTCATATATTTATTTTTCTAATGATTTATCATATTCATAATACAGGTTGTAGCATATCAAATCACTACAAAAAATGAACAATATCAAGTCAAAATGGATAATTTTATTATACTTGTTATTTTTTGAACTTTTACCAACTTCAAATTATATAAATGACGATATATTCGTAATATTTAGTTTAATTCAATATAATTGTTAAATTTATATTTAGTTTCTTAAGTTTAATATTGAATTAAATTTTTGAAATTTGAAATTTTATTATTTAATAGCAATCTTGTTTATGAATAAAACTAATACGTTAAAAATATGTTTGAACTTTGAACAATTGCATGTTTGTGTTTGAACTTTGACATTAGCAATATGGATGCGTTTGAACTTTAAGCAAAGACCTTCATTATCTTTATTATAGATTGTTTTGCTTTATATTATTATTGTGTTTGGATAAATGTAAGATAAAATATTAAAATTAGCTTAAAATAAAAAATTTCACCTAGGCCCTAGGCGCTAGCCCCCCCAGCCTCCCGCCTAGCACTTTTTAGAACATTGGTTTTTCTTGTATATTTTTTCTTCTATCTCAAAATCTCAAATATACTCTGATCATTGTATAATGTGTGTTTTGATGTTCTTATTCTCAAGGTTTGACCATCATGGTCGCCTTGGGAGACATATCGGCTATTTCTCAGTCTATTTTACTTCCCCAAGTTCAATTTCAAGCTTCAAGTCGAGGGTGGCGTTACCTTCCTCGCAATCTGGCTTATGCAGCAACATCTACCGATTGTACATATGTATGTTTCTTGAAGACCAGGTTGGACTGGGGGGTTTCGGCTCGTCGTACAGTTTCTGCTTCGCGACAACAACAAAAGGGTGGTACTTGGGAAATTAATGCTAGCGTGATCCCTGAATCTATTCCTACCTCAGCTACCGTCAACTCGACAGGTGAAGGGGTGGAGACTGAACCAGATACTACTGGCAGTGGAGGCGATTTTGGCGGTGTAGACGGAGGCGGTGAAAGCGGAGGTGGAGGCAACAACTGGGGTAATAATAACGAGGGTGAAGGAGATTCTGACAAAAGCGAGGATAGCAACAAGAAGATGGCCATGTCAATGTCCCAGAAACTGACACTAGGGTATGCCGCCCTGGTTGGACTAGGTGGGGTTATGGGCTACGTGAAGAGTGGCAGCCAGAAGTCGCTAGTGTCAGGGGGACTATCTGCCTTGATATTGTTTTATGTCTACACTCAGCTTCCCACAAATCCGGTTGTTGCATCCTCAGTTGGACTTGGAATGTCTGCTGCTCTTCTAGGAGTCATGGGTTCTCGCTTTAAGAAGTCAGGGAAAATTTTTCCAGCTGGTGTTGTGTCCTTGGTTTCTCTTGTAATGACTGGTGGGTACCTTCATGGAATTATGCGTGGTATGCACTAATTGATGCTTAGAAATGTGGGAGGCGTTTTTGAAGTGGTAGTTCAATGATCAGTAACTGGTTTTACTCTTATCCGACTTGACTTGTCGATGTCTAACGCGTTGTACTTCAGTATGTCTTAGATTGTGCTTCGTTTAGGTCACCTCCCTCCCCAGAATAAATGCACGTGTAGCAATATTTCCATTTTATCTTTGAAGACTTTTCTGCCAAAATGACTTTTGAGACATGAATGTGTCTTTTCTTCTCTTCACATTGTATATTAGAGAAATGTTAAACTGTCTGCTTATTTTGCTAAATTATTTTCATTTTATCTTTGAAGAGTTTGTGCAAAAATGACTTTTGATACATGAATGCGTCTTTTCTTCTCTTCACATTGTATATTAGAGAAATATTAAACTGTCTGCTTATTTTGCTAAATTATTTTCATTTCATCTTTGAAGACTTTGTGCAAAAATGACTTTTGATACATGAATGCGTCTTTTCTTCTCTTCACATTGTATATTGGAGAAATTTTAAACTTTGTCTGCTTATTTTTCTAAAGTTTGTCGAAAGTCCCTTATTACTATGATGCCATTTCTTGCAGACAGAAAGTTATTCTCTTGTTGTGACTATATTCTGGTTTCCGTTGTATCTGTTTGTCAAATTACATAAAGGCACACTTATATCCGATCAAACCATTTGGTACTTCATATTAAATCCTTTTCATGCGAAGTATTCAATTGGATATTGAGAGAACCAATTTCAAAATCATGATTAGCTGAGTTGCTATACTCATCAGGAATGACATCAGTATTATCCTATCCTTCATTGGTGTTGAATTGTATTGCTTTGATAGTGTTTGGTGTGAAGCATTTGTTATAATGAGATGTATTTTGACCATGTACTAATTCATTAGTTACTACGGAGCTTTGGAGGTCTAAACTCACTCACTTAATCTTGTTCGTTTACAATTAACTTATTTTAAACATAATTTATTTAATTTATAAATATAAAATAAAATTAGTGACCTTTCACATGTCAAGATCTCTAACATTATATAAAAATAAAATTAAACAATTTCCGATTAAGAATTTCAAACACATTCCTAAAAAATTCCATATATGATATAATTAATTTATTCACGTAGAGCTTTATTATGGTGACTAATTCTTTTGTAAACATTGTGATCTCAGAACTCTTAACTGAAGAAAAGTTAGTTAATAACAACAAAATTCTTTTAAATCCCCACAGTTTTCAATGTTGATATGGTTATATTTGTGCTGTCTATTTTAATTTTTAAAAGTCAATTTACGGCATATTAACTTTTAAAATTGATGTGATGCATGAAATTTTAAAAAAAAAATTTGTGATTAGTGGTACTTATAACAAATTATACAATTATAATACTTTTTTTTCAACTAAAATCAATGAAATTCATATTAATTTTGAAGTTTTAAATGTCGTCATTTAATTTCAAAAAATCAAAAATGAGATTCCTTTTGTGAAAGGAATAGACTAACATTTATTTAATTTTTATGAGGGGCTTATTATTAATTATATATTCTTATGCAATAATTTTTAAAATTGGAAATACATTTTTAGAACGACGACTTTACAAATATATTTCTTAGATTATACTATATATAAGTGGTACACGATATTACTCAATCTACTTTATATAAGTAAATATCAAAACATGCTTCATACTACTTTATAGTCTATAACTAGATATAAACTCGCGTGTTGGAACGAGATTATTTAATATTTTAATAATAAATATGTACGTATAATTAATAAATTAAAATATAATAAGAAAATAATAAATTATTGTGCAATGATCAAATTTTACAAATAACTAAAGTAGTATTAAGATTTTTGTAATCGCCTCGATCAAACATGTCTACCAAAGTAATTCTTCTTGGGAACCGAGGAGGCAAAGTCAAAGAACCAAATAGTGTTTACTTGAATCAAATAAAGCAACTATCAGAAGAAACATATAAAATTAGTTTGACATCTTAAGAAAAAATCCCAACATTATTCTTTTTTGAAGATTTTGTTAAATCAATTATGAAACTTTTTATAGCTTGTTACACTAGTTTCTTTGATCCAACTTCAGATGACAATATCACTCTGCATCAGAATAAATTCAATTAAATATACACCAACAATTTATAACTCCAAAAAGTATATACTTTAAATTAGAAAACAGGCTTCAAATTTCTACGCCATATAATAAACCCTACTTCTAATTGGGTGAAAAAAGCAGCGGCAAATAAGTACTATCGAAACTATATCTCATTCTTGCAGATCATATAATCAAATAGGGAAAAAGTGACATATTCAGAGGACATACATGTCACATAGAATATATTACATGAATAAAAATCAGCAAAACAACATAAAATCAAGAACAATACCCATATCATTAGTTGACAATACAATATATACATTTAGCAATTATATATAGTCATAGTATTATAATTAAATATAATGAATCGTGTTGAATATAATGAATAATATAAAAAAACTGCATAATCTCCAATAATAAGGAAGTTTCATCCAAATTTCATCTAAATAATCCAAATTAAAAATTCAAAGATGATTATACTAAATGTCTTCAGATGAATTATAAATTCAATAAATTAAGAGATAATAATTAAATTAGAAAGGATAATATCATAACATTATGCTATTAACTAAAACTATTTAGATTTGTAGTGATTTAGGGGATTACAAATTCAAAATATTTATGTGGGGGTATAAAATATTGATTTTAGGAGATAATAATTAAGAAACATTACTAAAAAACCGAGATATATTGGCAAGATCAACAAAGAGTTATAAATCTAAGAGATCACCCAAAAGAATTTTTTGCTTTGGTGTACTCTACCATCTAATTTATGTAAGATTCATGAGTGGACAATTCAACAATTTCTTGCAAAATATTATTCAAATTTTGTGAGAGAACAATTCACCAAAATTTTTAAAATTAAACTTCAGACTGTAGTCATCATTAAAGATACATGATGGTATTAACCTAAAAACTCAAAACTAAATAGTAAGCTAAAATAGCAATAATGAACCAATTTATAAAAATAATTTCACAAATCATGACACAATCAAAATAAAAATAAGGTTTACAGATCAGAGGTTGCAGTAAGAATCAGTTTCCTTTATTAGGTATAGGGATTTGTTTTTGAATGCTTTGAATTGAACGAATCAGGATTGTAAGACCCCAACTTTTATGAATAAAGATGAATTTTTCTATAAATATCATTTTTAATAATTATTGTGTTGATTTGTTATAATAGTAAAGTTGTGGATAGTATTTATAAATTTTGCAAAGTACACAAGTTGTTATAAAATATTCGATTTGTCGGGGAATATTCGTTTTAACAGGGAATATTCGTACGCCGGCACAATCATTGGTGGACTCCACAACGGAAGTATTGTCGTAGTTAGAAAATGACATAAATATCTTTTTATGAAAATAACGGCGAAAGTTTTACCGTTAACTATTGAAATAACCGATGTTAAAAGTACATTAATACACGCGGTTGCATAGTAGCATACGATATTGATTATTGATGCTTACGTGAGAAGTCACTCAGTTATACTCAATTTTGCTACAGTAATTGCTGCATCATTTCTCTCATATTATTGATTCAATTATTGTCACAGTATCATCTACATAATATTTTGTATTATTAAATCAATAATTGAGACAATAAAGTTATTAATATTATCATTTGCAATATTGACGATGTCTAGAAGTTCTGTCTAGGAGAGGTTTGGTCACCTAATTGCGCGCCAATAGGAAGAAATCCTTATTGGAAAGCCCCACTTTCCTGGGAATGACCTGGTTGTTAAATATTACGAATTATAATAATAATGATAAATGTTGTTAAAAATATTGATGGAATTTTTATGAAGTATTTGTTGTAAAATATGGACGTATTATTTGGACCCCCACTTACCTATTTTTCAAAATAATCGGTAGAAGGTTATCCAATATATATATATATATATATATATATATATATATATATATATATATATATATATATATAAAGTAGGGGAATCACGGGTGCATATCGTGAATGAACATTATAAAACATATGTTATGTCTTAGTCATCAAAATTGGTGGAGTGGGGGAGAATTTTAGTATTACAGGATGGAGAACTATATATATATATATATAACACAATATATATATATATATATATATATATATATATATATATATTGTGTTATATATATATATAATATTTTATTTAAAAGTTTTTATTTTATTAGAATATTTTATTGCATAGTATCATTTCTATTCTCCTATAAATAAGATGCTTAGTTAGAATTGAAAATCACACCAGAATCAGAGAATTCTTTTTTTATAATCTTGAGCGTATTTCTTTAGAGTTTAAAAAAGTTTTGAGCATAGAAAATAGTGCAAGCTTTCTTCAAGAATATCCCCGCCCTATCAGTCGGAATACTCTTCTTTTCAAGGTAAGGGATGTTATTTTTGTTCAATATTCGCTTAAAATAATAGTTTCTTCCTTACTTTGTAGTATGTAAGTAATATTATTTTGTTTCAGATTCTGAATTTTATACTCATTTTGTAAAAGTTTTGGCTTCTATACTCCATGAAATTAGTAGAATATCCTTGATATTTGCGCTTCATCCAATATCTTTTTATGAAAATATTATTCTGGGTATTTTTGATAAGTTTTAACTTTTTCAGGCTGGAGTACTATTCACAGGGTACTATTCCCGAATTAATATTCATGGGGTACTATTCACTCGAGTACTATTCACCCGAGGTACTATTCATGATAAAAATTGATTCGTTTTTGGTCCAAATCATTTTTGGTACAATATTATTCTTGAATTTACTCTACAAAGTAGTATCATGTTGATAATTTGGATATTATTGAATTCTGGATAAATTAAATTATAAATATTTAAAAATTTATCCTTTGCTTTTATTTAGTTGAATTCTTATATCATTATCATCATCCTCATGTTTATATTATGATGAAAGTCATCTGTGGCCGTAGTGCATAGATGGACTTGGTATGATTAGGACCAGGGATTATTTGGTATAATTATGACCGTAATGTTACAAATAATGTGGTAAAAGTCCTCATTGGCTCGTAGTGCATTGATGGACAGTTGTTGGCATGATCATGACCATTGATGAAAACACGAATATCCTTGGCCCGTAGTGCAAGGATATTTCGTGGTCGTTATACTAATGAATATCATTGGCCGAAGTGCAGGGATGATTCGATGATGTGTGTTATTTATTAAGCTAAGTCTCAGCGATAAAATTGATGAAAAACCTTTTAAATCATAGAAGATAGTAAATTTTATGCTCTACTTGACTCTTCTAATGGATTGCTTGTTCCGCTGCAGTTAAACTTGATGTTTGTGTTATATTTTATCAGTTTAACAATGTTGAAGGCTAACGATAATTTATTCTGCATTATCTTAGTCATAATATTTCTTACTGGGTTAGTTGAGCTCACCCTTTGCTTACATTGTTCTCTTCAGGAAATGAGAATATAGCTGGGACTAGTCAGGGAACGGAGTGACGGTCCAGATGATAGCATTAGTAGTCCTCACTATTATGTTAAATAGTGTGATAATAAATGTAATGAGGACTCCATTGAGTGTGGATATTGTCTAGATGACAATATTCATTTTAAAACTCTCAGTTTATGTTTTGTCGTATATTACACGACAGTTGTATTTGAGTTTTGTACCATGTATTTGGCGACTCAAGATGGGTGATGTATACCTATTTTGGGGACGTCACGGTTGGTATCAAAGCTTAGGGATATGATCTCTGGCTGAGATGTGAGACAAGAACTAGGAGGGGAGAGACGGGAAATTCCTTGGCTAGTATGACCTACCTAATTTTATTTGGTATTTAATTGGTCGGTCAGAGTATATGGATAATATGTGACATGTCAATTAACCCTTGTTTTGTGGCCGTATTTAAAAATGACATTTGAGAATGTTGAGAATAGCAATGGAGCACAGGATACCGTTGAGTCACCACAGATCCATACCCAGGATAATGTGCAACAGGAAGACAATAATCCTCAGGTAAACAACAACACCGATCAAATGATGAACGATGGAATGTTCAGAGGCTTTATGCAATTCATGCAACATCAGGCGAGAAGCGACTCCTATCCAAAATGCAGGTGGAAACACTAGCTACTCTCGGACGGTCACCGCTAAGCATTTCAAGGAGCTGGAACCACCAGAGTTTATTGGAGAGCCAAAACCACTTAAGGCAGAGACGTGGATAAAGAAGATCACCAAGATATTTGATGTCTTGGGTTACTCTGAGGAGCAAAAGGTTCCCTTTACCACCTTCATGTTGCGAGGATGTAACGACCCCAAAATAGGTCCATTCAATCCAACCCATTCTGAGTCGCCAAATACATGGTACAGAAAATAACTACGACTTTATTACAACAATTGTCGTGCAAAATACAACAACACATATACTGTGAGTTTGGATACAAATATATACCAAATGTGACACATGTCCCAACCGTGGACAACACCTCACAGTGACACCTTACATAAAGGTATAGTCAAAAACTATTTTAGTAACTAAAATCTTTGGGAAGTGCTCAAGGAAACCTTCGTACATGGGAGGCCATGCTTCTAGGTTATTATAGATATCATATGGCCACAGAATTATCCTTGGTTGACCCAATATACCCCAAAGAAAAACGAGAAGATTACTATCATATTATTCCCAATGGTGAGTCTTTTCTTGATTTATCATTATCTCCACTGTCTCAAATTGAGAATTATACTTCAAACAAACACCAAGATTATATATGTAGTGCTCATAAATATACTCAGCAAGTGGATGAGCACAACCCTGTCTTATGATGACACGAGGTTGTATGTCATTAGACATCTTGTATGATAGTGGCAAAACACCCTTCCAACGTTGGGTTCACCTTACCCTATTAGATTCACCAAATATAACTACTAAAAGATGTATACAACACACTTGTCTATACTGTTTAGGGAGAACTCCACAGCTAGAGACCACCGTTCTATTCCCTTGTTACCCCCGCTCGACCCAGCTACACTCTTATTACCTGAAAGGAATTGTAAAGCAAAAAGGTGAGCACAACTAGCTCAGTAAAGAATATCATGACTAAAGATAATTAAATTATCAATAGCCTTCATCATTAATAAATCAGATATTTAGAACATATGGTAGATGATAAAAATTTCAACCATAGTTGCAGCGGAACGAGCAATCCATTAAAAGAGTCAAATAGACTATAAAGTCTATTATCTTCTCCACATTAAAAGTCCACCAACAATGTTTTATCCCTGTAACATTAATCAACAGTTCCTTTCCACAATCATATGAATAACTCATAACCATAAGTGTGTTTATAAATTCCTCTTCTCATCTAGGACGAAGATAATTTACATCACCTGTCTTTACCTGAAACATCAAAGATCATGGTTACACCAAATCACATTTCCTGTTCATAATCATACTAATAATTTCATCTTTGCACTACGGCCAAAGATATTCATTTGTATCACCAGTTGGTCATGTTCATCTCAACACATGTTCATCTTTGCACTACTGGCCAAAGATATTCAACAACATGTCATCTTTGCACTACGGGCCAAAGATATTCATCAACAATTCATCTTTGCACTACAGGCCAAAGATATTCATCAACAGTTCATATTTGCACTACAGGCCAAATATATTATTATCTCAAAAAAATATATAATCATTTCAGAATTTATATAAACAATAATTAATAACCATGTTGATCATTTCACCTCTGTACTTAAGCTAAAGATATTCAATTATAAATTCAATGGTCATGATCATACCAGTAAACAATTCAACTTTGCACTACTGGCCAAAGAGAACCCATAGTCATGATCATACAAAAAATCTACCCATCTTTACACTCAAGTCAAAGAGAAATATCATCATTAGGGTTATAAAAATGTTATATATGATAATAAAAATAATATGATCAACATATAGTTTTAATCTCAAGAGTAATATTCATAAATCAACTATAATTTGGTTAGAAAAAGAAACCAATTTTGTCGTAAATAGTACTCGTGAATAGTAACTCGTGAATAGTAACTCATAAATAGTAACTCGTGAATAGTAACTCGTGAATAGTAACCCCGACATGAAAAAGGTAGAAATTCCACAATAAAATCCATACCAATATTTCGGTATAATGATATTGAAAGAATAATATTTCTTAAGCTTATAAACAATTTATTTTAATTATTTACACTTTACTAAATAATGCATTTAATCATCTTAAAATGCCAAACTCATAAGCTTTAATCACCAAATAACCAAAACCGTCATCAAAAATCTGCATATACCTCATATAGGATTCTCTAGCCATAAAATCCTATTTTCCAATTTTCTTCCTTCACATAACATATTTAACTCATTTATTCATAACTAGTCCATTTTTATGAAAAATACCAAATCAATTCCAAAAATATTTCTTTTCGGGATTTAGCAGAATATAGTCTCATATTGAACATATATTTTTCTCAGAATTTTTAAAAGTCATTTACTATTTTTCATATGGCCAAAACTGCCGAATATTTAGACATTTATCATAAATTATACTTTTGTCCAAAAATTTCGGAATTCACAGAGTATACTCATGTTATATAGATGTACTCCCAATAAAAATTTCATCAACTTTGGAGTTAACCACAAGGAGTTATAAGCGGTTACTTTTAAAAAAAGTATTTTCTCATAAAATTCATAACTCTTAATCTATACATCCAAAAATTGCCATCTTTGGACTACAATCAATAAAACTCATCAAAATATTATTTCAAAATTTTCCAGAGTTTTTGAAGGTCCAGAAAAATTTCGAAAATGAGAAACATGATAACCCTTAAAATCCCTTACCTCAAAATAGTTGTACTTCTAACTGGAATATCGGATGAAAAGCCGAAGAAACCTTTCACCGTATAGCAACACTCAAAGTATACTCACAAGAACACGCTTGATATATAGAGAGAGAATTAGAGAGAAAGCTTATGTTTCTGGTGTGATTTTCAATTCTAACTTAGCCCTCTATTTATAGGAAAATGCTAGAATGCCAAAGGAGACTAAAATAATAAAATATCATTTTCTTTTTCTTATTCCACACCAACCTTCACCAACCAATTTTGAAAGCCATCAGCCATCTTTGGTCAAAAACATCAGCCACCCATGTGACAACAACCACAAAAACGTTTTCTTAAATAAAATAATTAAAATTTCCAAAAATCAATTATTTCGGAACTCCGGAATTTCAATAATTCACAATAAATAGATCTTTTATCAGAAAATTCGAATCTCAGCGAATTTTTATAGGAAATTCAATTATCTACAACTTTACAGAAGGAGATTTTTCCAAATTCCAAACAGAAATTGACCGAAATCCACAAACGGATGATTTTAAACACCGTTTCAACACCTTTTAAAATTCATAACAAATCATGCGTTTATTTTTAACGGTTCAAAATTTGTGGACATATACTCAACTCATATATGTATAACATATCCAAAAATCACAACGATCCAACGGTCATATTAAAATTATAACTCACGCATTAAAGCTTTAATAACACCGATTTGAGTTTTTTTAATACCTCCAATCCGATAAAATACTGATAAAACACCTCAACATTAATTTTTTCATTTGTAACCACATAATAAATCCGTTATTTATATCCACATCAAATAAATATTTCATTATCATATAAATCAATAATTAATTATTCATAAATAATATTACAGAATCACAATTATGACAACCAGGCCGTTCCCAGGAAAGAGGGGGCTTTCCAATAAGAATTTTTCCTTACTGGCGTGCAATTAGGTGACCAAACCTCTCCTTGATAGAACTTTCTAGACATTTCCAATAATGCTATCTAATAATATTATTCAAATAATACGAATTATTGATCTGATAATGAGAAATATTGTGCAGTGATAATTATTGAAACAACAATAATATAAAATATCAACGCAACAATTATTGAATCAATAAAATAAAATATTGAACAGTAATTACTGTAACAATTATTGAGTAGTGCCTTCTTACGTAAGAATCAATAATTCAAAAATACTGTGTAATACCGTGTGCTACTGTGCAACAACGCGTATTACTTTATTTTACCAACCGGGTATTCCAACAGTGTTAACGGTAACGATTACGCCGTTATTTATAAAAATTTAGTTTTGTCATTTTCTTCATCCGACAGTTATTTTGTTATGGGGCCCACAAATGGCTGCGCCGTCGTACGAATATTCTCCGACAGAAAGAATATTCCACGACCAAACGAATATTCCTCGACAACAATGAATATTTTATAACCACTTGTGTATTTTAAAAAAAAATTCATATATCACCCTTAACTTTAACTTTTATCAATTTAACCATTTACTGAATAGAAATTATAAGAAAAATTGAATACTTTTATTTCATAAAATTCGGGGTCTTACAGAGGAGAGGCAGATTACTGGTGGAAATCTGTAAAGTGTACCTAGTCTACCGCACTCAAAATGTCTTGGGAGAAGTTCCAAGAACTTTTCAACTGACAAGTACTTTCTCAAAAGTATTCGTCACATAAAAGAGGTAAAGTTCATCAAGCTGGAGCAAAAAAATATGTTCGTGTCGCAGTACGAAGCCAAGTTTGTCGAGCTGTCCCGGTTTGCGTCCCACTTAGTTGATAATGAGAAGAGAATGACGTGAATGTTTCTAAGAGGTTTGAAACCCGAGATACGTCAATACCTCGTTTCTCACAAACTTTGCTTGTATTCAGATGTTGTTAATAGGGCTCAGTTATTGGAGCGCAATAATGAGTCAACTCAAGCAAGAGAGAGCAGCCAGCAAAATGATAATACCAGTGGTAGCAGTCATCGAAGCGGTGACAACAAACGTGGAGGGAATCAACATGCCAGAAATGGTAACCACTTCGGTGGTAATCATGGCCAAGACAATAAGAATGGACATTTCAAGAAGAGGAGATTCAACAATGATAGAAAGACGTCAGCATCAGCACCCGTTGTTAAAGAAGGAGAACGACCACCTATCATATGCTACAAATGCAGAGGGGAGGGACATATCAGTCCAAACTGTGCGCATCAGTCCAAAATGTGTTATAATTGTGGAAGAGAAGGTTATCTAGCTCGATTTTGTCGTTCAGGGAAGCCAAGTCCAGCTGGGATGGAGGCACCAAAGGCCATTCCAAAAAAGTTAAAACCAGTAGTTCAAGAGAGAGTGTTTCTCATATACTCCAAAAGCCGTGAAGATCATGAGAAACACTTGAGGCTGATACTCCAAAAGCTTCGTGAAAACAAGCTTTATGCCAAGTTGAAGAAATGTGAGTTCTGAATTGAGGAAGTAGCATTCCTTGGGCACGTAGTATCAAGTCATGGAATATCTGTTGACCTTGCAAAGATTGAATCTATTCAAAGCTAGGAGTAACCTAAATCAGTGACCGAAGTTCGTAGCTTTCTCGGCTTAACTGGTTATTATCAGAGATTCGTAGAAGGGTTTTCTCGAATCGCTACTCCATTAACTCAGCTGACTCGAAAAGATATAAAATTTGGTTGGAGCGAGGAATGTGAGAAGAGTTTTTAAGAACTCAAGAGGAGACTCATTTCAGCACCTGTTCTGACAATACCATCTGACTCGGAGGAATTTGTCATCTACAGTGATGCTTCAGGCAAAGGGTTGGGATGTGTTCTCATGCAACATGAGAAATTCATAGCCTATGCCTCTCGACAACTCAAAGAATATGAGAGGAATTATCCTACTCATGATCTAGAGTTGGCAGCTGTCGTTTTTGCACTTAAGATTTGGAGGCATTACCTGTATGGAAAGAAGGTGGAGATCTTTACGAATCATAAAAGCCTCAAATATTTCTTCACTCAAAAGAAGCTCAACATGCGGCAACGACGTTAGTTTGAACTGTTGAAAGATTATTATCATACCATTCAATACCATCCTAGAAAAGCGAACGTGGTAGCTAACACATTGAGTAGAAGATCATATGCGGGTACGAGTGCGATATTGTTAACGCAAATGCCCATTTTATATGATTTCCTGGGAACCACTACAAAAATAATGGTCATTGGCGACGGGGTCTTTGGCGACAGCAGTAATGCCGTCGCGAATAAGGTTATTTACGACGGGGAAGCCCTCACTAATGGTTGTCGTCGCCAATGACTAGTTCCCTCCAAATCCAACATAGTGGTCGACGGTATGCCGTCGCTAATGGGTATATTGCCGTCGGGAATGATATTAGTTTGGCGCCATAATTTCGCGGGGGAGGGAAACTCATTGACGACGAACGTAAACTGTTATAAACGACAGTACTGCTGTTGCGAATGACTCTTTATCGACTGGGTTTTTATCGACGACTAGCCCGTCGAGAATGACTTTATAATTTTAAGCCCTACCTCGACGGTAACAATCAAAATTTGACCCAAATTTTCAGCGCCAAGGCTACGTAACTTGCAGGTGACTATAGTAGCTGCCGGCGGTCGCCATGGCTAACGGAAGTGATTTCGTGGTGAAGGTTGGGGGAATTAAGGCTTGACTAGCTATCTAATTTGGGCGACTGCTAACTGATTTGGTGAAGGTTTTTCCTCTTTCCTTGGCAACTGTTCTTCAATCCTTCAATCTTCAACAGGTAACCAACTATATATGATACCACTTGTACTTGTTTTACATTAATTCACTCATCTCTAGATCTACCTTAAGGTTGCTCCAAATGTTGGTGTCCAGAAATCAGCAGTAGTCTCCGTAGCAACTGGGAAGGTGCTCGATATTGGCACAAGGAAAAGTCCTAGCCTTCTTAAGTCTTGATTCACCCCTAATTCTGTGCCTTTTGATTTTTTAAGTGTCTACATATGCAATTCTTATATCTTATCTTCTCTAGTTATCTGCATATGACTGACGAAACTAAATTAGGTAGTTCAGGATGTGGTTTTCTTTTATGTCAGCTGATAGTTAGCTTGCCATCTCGATCCTATTCAGGCTTCTAAAGTTTTCTGTAGGGTTTTAAGGAATTTTAACAATAGACGAGTTTCTTTTAATTTATTCTCATGCATATTGGTAGGGAGAAGAGAGTTGAAAAGTTTATGCTTACTAAACTATCAATTGAGTTTAGTACTGTATCTTTATGAACAGATCACATGAACTAGTTTGGAAACCTGCAAGTTTAAAATAAATGTTCTTTGTTTCTAGTATATTATTATGTTGGAAGATCATCTAATTTTGTATAGTTAATATTTTTCATAGGGTCGTGTGCTTTTAATTGGAAACAATTTAGACATGACCCGGTTCAAAGTAATCATTTGTAGCATTGTTTGAGATTAGTTAAAGGCAGGGTATGAGTGCTTCACATACGGTATTGTTTATTGAATGTGGATGAATAGGCTTCAATGAATAGTTAAAAAATTACAGTCTACACTACAGTTTTCCTTAGGTGCCTATATATGTTATCATTCCATTATAAAAAAGAAGCTTATTTCTGTCTTGTGAGGATCTCTTTAAGCTTATTTTATTTTCAACTTCATATTCTTGCAGGGATCTAGAAATTCAAAGAGAAAAACTGTTGACAACACTTCCATCTCAGAGACTCCGAAGTTGTTTTCGTCTAGATTTAAAGTTCCTAAACTAAAGAGTTCTTCTCCTTGTATTATTTGACTTCCCTCGGCAGCTTCTTTGGTACGTGTATACTATATATTTGTGAGTTTCATCACTCCTTGCTCAATGTATTTCCTTTATTATCATTTTTATATAATTTACCCCTCTGTTCAACTAAAGAGCTTCTTTTGATTTTTTAAGTGGCTACATATGTAATTCATTAATAGTTCATTATTAGTTACCTATACTTGATTCATATAGTTTAGGAAGCTTAGAAACCCGTTTGAGATTCACTTAGTATGAGTGAATTTCAAATAGTCCCCGTTTTGGGACTATTCTTGTATGTTTCGATCTCACTTAGGTCGGTGTTAATGACTTGAGCACGCCTTTATATTTTTTGAATTTTCGGCCAGTATATATCTCTTGATGTTCTTCGGGTGCATATTTAGACTACGATGTGTTAGTCTATTTCATGTAGTTGAAGACCATGGGGAGGTGCTGCCGAAATTTTTGAAAAATTTAAAGATGTGTTCAAGTTGTTGGCATCAGTGCGGCGACACATCCGGGAATGGGATAGAAGCCTGACCCGTTAGAGGTGGAGATGAAGTTAGGAAACTCATAAGCTTGCATATACATTAACTTAATTGGAGACTTGATTATGTTTGTCTGACTTTCCATATATATAGTTCACAGTTGTCCGAGATGTCTGTTGATCAAAGTTGGATGGAACGTAGGGTAGCTACTGATAAGAGTGGGCTTAGCTCTGATTATCGTAGTGGGGTTGAACAGTTTATCAACTTCGCATTTGAGCAAGTCAGCGACGATGAGATTAGATGTCCTTGTAAGAGGTGTGTGAATGAAGTGCGGAAGGAAAGGAGTGATGTCATGTGCAACTTATTTGAATATGGGTTCAAGCAGGGTTATACGACATGGATCTATCATGGGGAAACCTGGTTGGATGAACATGAATCAGAACTAGAATCCAGAGGTGACGAAAACTTTGACTGTACTAACATGATAGTCGAAGCTGCTGGTTCATACTTCCAGTGGAATACAGACAGGGATGACAGTAGCATCGAGCAAGAGCCGAATGATGGGGCTAAGGGTTTCTATGAGTAATGCATGAAGCAGCGACACCACTGTATGACGGGCACAAAAAGCACACCGTCTTATCTACCGTGACTAAGTTTTTACACTTCAAGAACAAGCATGACTGTAGCGAGAGAGGTTTTAATGAACTATTAAGCATTGTGAAGGAGTGCTTACCTGCAGGCAATAAGTTACCGGAGTCGTACTATGATGTGAAGAAAATGATCAAAAGGCTCAATCTAGGGTATGAGAAGATTGATGCTTGTGAGAATGACTGTATGTTATATTACGGTTATGTCAATAAAGATAAGAGGTCATGTGATATTTGTGGTACAAGTAGATATCGTGAACAGTGCAAGAAAAAGGGAAAAGACGTGTCGAGAAAGATCTTAGGTTACTTTCCCATTGCCCCGAGCGGTTGTTTATGTCAACACATATCGCTGAGGATATGATGTGGCACTCTACACGGGACATAGTCGAAGGTCAACTGACGCACCAGGTAGATGGGCTTGAGTGGAAAATTTTTGATAACAAGCACCCCTCGTTTGTTCAAGAGGTTCGCAATGTTAGGCTTGGACTTGCTACGGATGAGTTTAATCCGTTTAACGGGCCTTACACAAAGCCCTACTCAACTTGACCGGTGATTATTGTGGTGTATAACCTCCCGCCTTTGATGTGCATGAAAGATCCCTACATGTTCATGCCTTTACTGATTTCGGGTGAAAAGAGTCCGAGTAAAGACATCAATGTATACCTCAGGCCATTAGTTGATGAGTTGAAGATGTTGTGGGAGAAAGGGGTTCAAACTTATGATGTATCTCTTAAGCAGAACTTTGACATGAGGGAAGCTTTACTGTGGACAATAAATGACTTCCCGACATTAGGAATGATCAGCGGATGGTCGACTCACGGGGGCTTGTCATGTCCCATGTGCATGGGGTTAGTTAAAGCTATGCGGCTCAAACATGGGGGGAAAATGAGTTTCTTTGCAACATCCAGACAGTTTTCGCCGATTGAACATCGTTATCGACGGATGAGTAGATAATTCAATCAAAAAATAGAGAAACGTCAAGTACCTGGCCGTCTTTCTGGGTCAGCAATGTTGAGTTGGATTAGTCATTTGAAGTTTCCACTTCCAGGGAAGAATCACAGATTAGAGCGAGCTTACGGTTACAACAAGGTTCACAACTGGACACACAGATCCATATTCTTTGACATGCGTTATTGGGATACACTCTGCATTCGTCATTGTATAGATCTGATGTATACTGAGAAGAACGTATTTGATAACATTTTTTATACAGTCCTAGATGCTAGTGGTAGAACAAAGGACAACAACAAGTCGAGGCTTGATTTGGTAGAAATGAACATTAGGGAAGATCTGTGGCTGTATCAGGATGGTAGTAAGATGGTAACGCCTAAAGCTGAATATACTTTGACCAGGGAACATTTGATATTGATATGTAATTGGATAAGTGGACTGAAGCTCCCAGATGGATATTCTTCGAATATAGCAAGGTGTTGTAAAGTCGAAGAGTTGAAGTTTTAGGGTCTCAAAAGTCATGATTGTCACATATTCATGTAGAAGTTGATCCCTGTGGCATTTATCGGCTTGTTACCAAAACGTGTGGTTGAAGCACTGACTGAGCTTTCTAATTTCTTCAGAGATCTATGCTTGACGGAGCTTCAGCTCAAAGACATAGATAAAATAGAGATGCAGATAGTGGAAATAATGTGCAAGTTAGAAATGATCTTCCCCCCCATCGTTTTTTGATTCAATGGAGCATTTGCCTATTCACTTGCCATACGAAGCTAAGTTTGGCGGTCCCGTACAATTTAGATGAATGTATCCATTTGAGAGGTAATGACATTAATGTTTTTAATACGGTAAAATGCTCATTCTTTTTTGCTAATCTATATATCACATAAGTATATGCGACGTCTAAAGCAAAAGGTGAAGAATAGAGCTCGTGTAGAGGGGTCAATTGCTGAAAGTTATGTTATGGAGGAACTTGTTAATTTTTGCTCGTTGTACTTTGAGCCGAATGTTCAGACAAAGCACAATCGCTTACGTCAGAATCAGGCTGTTGCGCACGAGGAAAATGGAGAATTAACGACCTTTAGTCATCCTGTACGCCCATTCGGTGGTAAAAAAAGGCGATTCTTAACCGATAGTGAGTATGCAGCTGCCACATTATATGCACTTGTCAACATGAATGAAGTAGCGCCATACATTAAGTAAGTAGTAATAACTATATATGTATGGTGTAATTGTGTTAAGTTCCTTTACAAACACATTGAGTATATAACTGTGCTGCAGTTAATATGATGCTGAAGTACGTGAAGCGAATCCGAGTATATCGGACAGGGATTTGCAAAATTTGAGTAATGGAGAATTTGTGCAATGGTTTAAAGATCATTTAAGTCTAACCTTTACAAGTTCAATGAATCTACCATCATAGATTTATTCTTATGACGTTAGTAACTTTAGAATATGTTGTGTTAATGTACATTCGGTCCTCACAGATGAGTTAGCTGACAATCGGCTAAAGCTTATAGCCGATGGCCCTGAAAGATATGTAGATACTTATACATATTGCATTGTCAATGGTTATAGATTTAAGTGTTGTGATATTGGGGAAGTTGCTTCTGCTGATTCTGGTTTTGTGGTGAAAGGTAGCTGCTACGATAACATTTGTGATGACTGGTATGGATGATTGCTAGAAGTTGTCGTGCTCAAATATTGGGGTCATAAAGAATTAGTTTGCTTCAATTGTCATTGGTTTGATGTTGAGAATGGAGTTAAAGTAGATAAAAAATTAGGACGGGTGACTGTTAACGTTAAGTCAAAACTAAGACTGATGAGTGGTATGGACGAGCCTTTTATTTTAGCAAGTCAAGCAACACAGGTGTACTACGCGCGGAGTGTTAAGACCCCTGCAAACCCATGGCATACTGTTATAAACACCAGTGCCCGTGGTTTTTAAGGCACAACTCCTCGTCCAAACGATGAACCTTTACAAGTCGAGTTTACTAGTGTCACACCTGCTGATGTAACAATTATTAGTGAGTCTAGTGAAGAAGAGGATGATGTTGTCGCTGTCAAAAGTGAAGACGATGTTGTTGAGGAGGTAGATATAATTGAAGAAATCGTTGAGGAAGACGAAGATGGTGATGATAACGATCGTAAAGATCTATTGCTCGAAGATGACGATTCTGATATTGATGGCTTTGACGATATAAATGATTAGGTGTATGTACTCTTTGTGTCCTTTTAGTTGTATTCAAATGTAATAGTTTGTAGTAGTGTGTCCTTTTAGTCTAGTGTGTCCTTTTAGTTGTATTCAAATGTAATAGTTTGTTGACGATATAAATGACTATTAATGTTGCATTCTTTTAGTTGTATCTATATGTTATCCTCTTATTGTGCTCAAATATAGTATTTACGAATGTTTAATTATATTTTTATGATTTGACAGTATAAATACATATGGCGCGCACACCACATGGCGATCGTGGTGGGCGTGCAGGTTGTGGGGGCTGTGGCGATTCTACGCATGATGATCAGGCCAGATCGTTAGGTATAATTACATATTTTATTGGGATACATCTTATTATTTTTTATTTTATATTGTATTGACATTATATTCGTTTATATAAATATTGATGTATTTCACTACATAGGTGATCGACGTAGGCCTCCGCGGGGACTAGCATGTGGCTTGCTAGGGAATCCCCGCTTATATGTCGTGTTGGGACTCATAGTCAATTAATTTCATAATCCTATATAGTATTACTATAACATAAGTATCTAGTTCTTATATATTCTTTATAATTTGCAATGTATTAATTTCAATTGTAGTATCCTTGACGCCACGCCAAGGAACACGTTGCTTGGGATCGTCCGCAACCGATCCTCAAGCCCGTGGATGAGGTGGGCGGATGTGGATGACTGCACACGGCAGCTGATTATTGCTGAGTTTAGGGTAGGATGTCAATCATTCATATGCTAGTTTTATATTCCATTTGAATATACAGTTACCTCTTTGATTTATGTTGTCTACTAAGCTTCTTAATGTGTAATGTACAGAGATATTATCGTTTTGAGGACGGGCAGGAAGCCCATGGCATGACTGTTCTGCACAGATACCTAGAGATGAATTGGCACAAGTGGGTCTATGACTGGAAGAAGAAGGCCCAGAAGAAGATGGCTGATGGACAGACACTTAAGGATGTCCGACCAGATTTCATATCCGCTGTAGTGTAGGACCAGATGTGCAGTATTTGGGACGGCGAGGCCTTCAAGAAGATGTCGGCATAGCGTTCAGCTGCCCAACAGCAGAGTCGTCTCCCACACTGCACTGGGTCTCAGTTGTACGACCTGTATCGGGAGAGACTCGAGTTAAGTTTAAAGCATGCACCCTCCTGCTTGGAGTTTTGGTGGCACGCCCACCAAAAGAAAGGTGACAATGATTATATCTCACCTGAGGCAGAACGCATTGCTGTAAGTTATGTAATTATCTTATTTAGTATGTATTTAAAATTCAGATATTCTTTTGTATTATTTTATTTTATTCTTTGTGTATCATCTACTAATGTGTTTTTTTTCAGCGACGGTTCGAGGATCTTGCAGTGGCCCGGAGCAGCCAGAGAGGTGACACTCCAATAGACGAGTCTATGCGTGCCGATGAGGAGATAAAGGACTGGCTGCAGGCTACAGGGGGACCGAAGAAGGGTAGAGTTGTGGGAATTCCCCATGTCCCAGTTTACACCCTAGTCCCTGCTGCGAGATCTCGGCGGCGCCCACCCACTGGAGGTAGTGGTGCGAGTGGATCGGGTGTCGACCCTTCATTATCTGACGAATTCTTCTGGCGGATTATAGAGGGGTGCATAACGAGCGGTGTTGTGCAGTCAGGCGCACCATCACGCGCGGATCTAACAGTTGGCTCAGGAGGTTGTCCACGGCTCTATAGATCCTACAGCCGCCGTTGACGACCTCATGGGTGTAATACAGGAGGAGGCCATCCGCGTATGTGCAGTTGTCTTGGCCAACTTCTTCCCACCACATATTCAACAGGTAAAAACAATTAAATTATGTATTTCTTTATTTAATTTATGTAATTTATAATTGTAATTTGTAATTATATTGCTATGACACGCAAACACACACATAGCACCGCGTAGGTATTAGACACACGTTAGAACTTACGGGACTCGATTCTGACGTACGGAATCCGAGTTATCGCCTAGTTTGCAAAACTCAACAACACTTAGGTAAAAAACTGAAAAAGAGGTCAAAACCCGCCTCGGTCGTTCGAATGACACGCAAACACATACGTAGCACCGCGTAGGTATTAGACACACTTTAGAACTTACGGGACTCGATTTTGACGTACGAAATCTGAGTTATCGTCCAGATTGCAAAACTTGCCAACACTTAGGCAAAAAACCAAAAAAGAGGTCAAAACCCACCTCGGCCGTCCGAACAACACGTAAACACACACATAACATCGCGTAGGTATTAGAAACATGTTAGAACTTACGGGACTCGATTCTGACGTATGGAATCCGAGTTATCGCCCAATTTGTAAAACTCAACAACACTTGGGCAAAAAGCCAAAAAAGAGGTCAAAACCCGCCTCAGCCGTCCGAACGACACGCAAACAAACACATAGAACCGCGTAGGTATTAGACACACGTTAGAACTTACGGGACTCAATTCCGACGTACGAAATCCGAGTTATCGCCCAGTTTGCAAAACTCACCAATATTTAGGCAAAAAGCCAAAAAAGAGGTCAAAACCCGCCTCGGTCGCCCGAACGACATGAAAACACACACATAGCACAGCGTAGGTATTAGACACACGTTAGAACTTACGAGACTCAATTCCGATGTACGAAATCCGAGTTATCGCCTAGTTTGTAAAACTCAACAACACTTAGGTAAAAAGCCGAAAAAGAGGTCAAAACCCGCCTCGGCCGTCCGAACGACACACAAACACACACATAACAACGCGTAAGTATTAAAAACGTGTTAGAACTTAAGGGACTCGATTCCGATCTACGGAATCCGAGTTATCGCCTAATTTGCAAAACTCGCCAACACTTAGGCAAAAAGCCGAAAAGAGTTCAAAACCCGCCTCAGCCGTCCGAACGACATGCAAACACACCCGTAGCACCGTGTAGGTATTAGACACGTGTTAGAACTTATGGGACTCGATTCTGACGTACGAAATCCGAGTTATCGCTTAGTTTGTAAAACTCAACAACACTTAAGTAAAAAGTCGAAAAAGAGGTCAAAACCCATCTCGGCCGTCCAAACGACACGCAAACACACAAATAGCACCGCGTAGGTATTAGACGCGTGTTAGAACTTACGGGGACTCGATTCTGAAGTACGAAATTCGAGTTATTGCCCAGTTTGCAAAACTCGCCAACACTTAGGCAAAAAGCCGAAAAGAGGTCAAAACCCGCCTCGGCCGTCCGAACGACACACAAACACACACTTAGCACCGCGTAGGTATTAGACACGCGTTAGAACTTACGGGACTCGATTCCGACGTACGGAGACCGAGTTATCGTCCACTTTGTAAAAATCTACAACACCTGAAGAACACAAACAAAACTAATTTAAATATACTTTATTTTTGAATTCTTTATTAATATTTTAATATTGTAGGATCTTGGTGATGAGACTTCGACGGGTGGAGGTTGCGGCACATGCGATGCCCGTGGTGGAGATGGTGATGATCGCCGGGCTGATGCTGATGAGACTATTGAGGGTGGGATCGGCAGTCAGACCGAAGGAGGGACCGGCGGTGGTACCGACGATGGGACCGACGGTGATGGTGATACCGACATTCCTGATCTTGGGTTGTAGTACCCATTATGTTTATATTTTGACTTTCATATATGTATATTTATACAACTTTTGAGTTGTACAGACTAGAGTTTAGAATCTAGTTAGGTTTAGAATCTAGTTAGGTTGATTACATTGTGTATTTACATTGTACGACTTTTATCTATAAGTCATTACGTTGTTTACATATTTGATTGTTGATATAGCAAAAGCTATTATTGTTATTGATATGCGTTCGTGAAGAATTCTTTATAATTTTTCTTTAGTTTATAACATGTATAATTATGTATATGTAAATGAACAGGGGTATTTTGCAAATTTTCAAATTTTTTTTTTCTAAAAAACTCATTGGCGACGGGGGTTGAGGGTCATTGGCGAAGGCTATACTGTCGGAAATGACTGTTTTTTATTTTTCTAGGAAAACCATTACCGACGGTCTATTTCGTCGCCAAGCCGACGCCAATACATCATTACTGACGGCTAGCCGTCGACAATGATCACGTCGGTAATGACCCTCTTGCCGACGGTGAGCAACGGGAGCCAGGGGCGACGACCCATACGACGACGGGAAGGGCGACGATCAATGATGTCGCCAATGATCTCATTACCGACAACAAGAGGGTCATTGGCGACAGCATTTCCCGTCGGTAATGACCTATTTTTTTGTAGTGAATGACCTGGTTGTTAAATATTGCGAAATATAATAATGATGATAAATGTTGTTAAAAATATTGAGAGAATTTTTATGAAGTATTTATTGTAAAATATGGCATATTATTTGGACCCCCACTTACCCATTTTTCAAAATAATCGGTAGAAGGTTATCCAATATATATATATATATATATATATATATATATATATATATATATATATATATATATATATATATATATAAAGTGGGGGAATCATGGGTGCATCCCGTGAATGAACATTATAAAACATATGTTATGTCTTAGTCATCAAAATTGGTGGACTGGGGGGAATTTTAGTATTACAAGATGGAGCACTATATCATTATTATACACACACACAAATATATATATATATATATATATATATATATATATATATATATATATATATATATATATATATATATAATGTAACATTTGTCTGGTGCGACGGGTGATATCACGGGATTGAATCCCGTAAATTTAAGAAAGGAACATGTGTTATATATGTGTGTGTATATATATATATAATATTTTATTTAAAAGTTTTTATTTTATTAGATTATTTTATTCCATAGTATCCTTTCCATTCTCCTATAGATAGGATGCTTAGTTAGAATTGAAAATCACACCAAAATCAGAGAATTCTTCTTCTATAATCTTGAGCGTATTTCTTTAGATTTTAAGAAAACTTTGAGCGTAAAAAATAGTGCAAACTTTCTTCAAGAATATCTCCCGCCCTACCAGTCGGAATACTCTTCTTTTCAAGGTAAGGGATGTTATTTTTGTTCAATATTCGCTTGAAATAATATTTTCTTTCATACTCTAGTATGTAAGTAATATTATTTCGTTTCAGATTCTGAATTCTATACTCATTTTGTTAAAGTTTTGGCTTCTATACTCCATAAAATTAGGAGAATATCCTTGATATTTGCGCTTCATCCAGTATCTTTTCATGAAAATATTATTCTAGGCATTTTTTATAAGATTTAACTTTTTCATGCCGGAGTACTATTCACGAGATATTATTCCTGAATTACTATTCTCAGGGTACTATTCACTCAAGTAGTATTCACCCGGGGTACTATTCATGATAAAAATTGATTCATTTTTGGTCCAAATCATTTTTTGTACAATATTATTCTTGAATTTTACTCCACAAAGCAATATCATGTTAACAATTTGGACATTATTGAATCCTGGATAAATTAAATTATAAATCTTTAAAAATTTATCCTTTGCTTTCATTTAGTTGAATTCTTATATCATTGTCATCAACCTCATATTTATATTATGATGAAAGTCATCTGTGGCCGTAGTGCATAGATGGACTTGGTATGATTATAACCAGGGATTATTCGGTATAATCATGATCGTAATATTACAAATGATGTGGTAAAAGTCCTCATTGGTCCGTAGTGCATTGATGGACAGTTGTTGGCATTATCATGATCATTGATGAAAATACGAATATCCTTGGCCCGTAGTGCAAGGTTATTTCGTGGTCGTTATACTAATGAATATCCTTGGCCGTAGTGCAAGGATGATTCGATGTTGTGAGTTATTTATTAAGATGAGTGTCAGCGATAAAGTTGATGAAAAACCTTTTAAATCATAGAAGATAATAGATTTTATGCTTTACTTGACTCTTCTAATGGATTGCTTGTTCCACTGCAGTTAAACTTAATGTTTGTTATATTTTATCAGTTTAATATTGTTGAAGGCTAACGATAATTTATTCTGCATTATCTTAGTCATAATATTTTTTATTGGGCTAGTTGAGCTCACCCTTTGCTTTAATTGTTCTCTTCAGAAAATGAGAATATAGCTGGGACTAGTCGAGGAACGGAGTGGTAGTCCAGATGATAGCATTAGTAGTTCTCTTCTGTTAAATAGTGTGATAATAAATGTATTGAGGACTCCATTGAGTGTGGATATTGTCTAGATGACAATATTCGTTTTAAAAATCTCAATTTACACGATAGTTGTATTATTAAGTTGTATTTGAATTTTGTACCATGCATTTGGCGAATCAAGATGGGTGATGTATACCTATTTTGGGGGCGTCACAAGGATGTTTATCCTTTAGGTCTGCTTCTTCGCCGTGGTCTGCTTCTTCTTCGTCGTCTCTAGGGAATTTGCCGCAGAAAGCGATGCGTCGAGAGAGGGTAGATTTTATATTTGAATAGTTGATTCTAGATTTAGGGGAATGAATTTAGGTTTGTTTCAACCTCATTTGTTATGTTAGCTGGACATTTTTGTTAAGGGTCTTAAGGAGCATTAATTAGGCAGGACATGTGTTGAATTTTGAGAATGACAGATGTCAAGCTATTGTGTCATGTATTGCGTTTTAGTATAATTAATAGATTAAAAATATATTTTTAATTTTAAAACAGATAAAAAGAAAAAAATATATATTTAATTTTAAAATAAAGGGAGTAATATACAATATCAATTACTTAAATGTGAGTAGTAATAGATCCATGTACTAAATTAATTTTAGCCCCTTAATTAATTACACATTATTCCTAAAAGTTAACAAATACTTAATACTATAAAAGGAAAATCACCAAAACTCCTGCGGGGTTTTTAGACCCCATTGGTCTCTTCTTGCATCTGCCCCTATTTGTGACCTCACTACGGTATTATCAACCCTAGGGCGTTTAGCATTATATAAAAGGCTATATTACGAGTCTTAATTTTTTTTGTCCCAAATAATGTCATATAATTATATTATATTGGCTAATTAAATTTTATGCAATTGAATTATGTCATAAAGTATTCTTTTATTTGAACCGTTGGCACATGATTTAAAACATACATATTTGAAATAAAAATTTGATAGAGACGCTTAACATTATTTTTATAAAAATTTCCTACATAAATAAAAAATTATCCTTTTCCATATTCTCCAAAAGTATTGATAATTACGATACAATATTTAAGATCCATATTGTGGGAATATAGGTGTGCAACAACAGCTGGTGATCCCTATTCATAGCCGTTGGGATAAAGTAGAATTATAACGTTCATTGTTGACTGTACAATGAATAGAAAACCAGGATCATTGTTGGTTTAATAAGTTCAAATATTATGTAGATTAGAAATATTCCTATACCATAGTTATTTAATAATGCTCAATAACTTTTCATGTCACTATCTGTCCCAATTAAAATGTTTTTGTTTCTTTTATTTAATACTAGGTGTTAGGGCCTCATTTTTTTCTCGGTTGATTCGGAGGAGTCCGGTTCATGTGGAGGATTTTTTCCATGTACGATGTATTTTAATTGAGAACTGTACTTGGTAAGGAATTTCAGTCCTAATTTTATTTTTTAATATTATGAAGACAGTCGGGATTGAATTCGATTTCGCATCTTTAAGAAGATAAACTTTCATCCTGGTATGATAACTATTATGCTAATGGAATTCTATTCTACTTTGGGATGTCTTATGTGATCATTTTATAAATACAAGGTTACACCATAATTCACAGGTAACGTTTACATTGAACACTAATTTATCAACCTTCATTGTTGACATGATTTCTACTTATTCTCATACCGAAAATATTCCTCGGCGACCCAGACCGTCAATCAAGTTCCTACGTGTGACTTTGTTTCTGTGCAGGATTGGACGCGTCAATCACTATAAGAAAAAGACTTATATGTGACCGACTAACGTCCACAGTCAGTCACTTATCCACATTTACAACTGACTGCGATCAGCTAATAGTGGTCGCACATAATTTGGTCGCTGGGTGAACACCAGCGACAAATGTATCAATGACTGCTTATAGCGACCGATTTCTTCGTTAAGCTGAGTCACGGTGAATCAGGTCTGAGGGGTGATGTGTCCCACGAGTGTGACGCCCCCAAAATCGAGTACATTTAAACTCCGGATATGGTGCTCCACAGTACTAAACATAATCATACATATCCATGCATTCATACTAATAGGAAAGTAATTACTAGCTATTACATGCCCAGGTTCTAATACCTTTAAATCGTCAAAACATGATAATTAACATAGTAATTAGTTACAATAAACCTATTTATTATAGATAGGATCCATATGTCCTTAAGCATTCAATTTGCCTTCATCCTTGTCCTTCTCAGAACCTTTTATACACTCAATGTTAGCTGAAAACATTCAATTTTAAACAAGAATGAGAATTTACATGCCCAACAAGTATACAGTTGCATATAAAACAACAAAATTAAGAATCATGCTTTCATACTTCTAAATCTTCAACAACTGAACAAAAGTTGTGAAGAAATCTCAAATGATAGGAAATTACTTCTTTTGTTTTCAAAATATATATTTGAAATGACATACTAACTTTAGTTGAGCAGGTATAAGATCTCAAACTTTCATTTTTATTTCAAAAAGGTTTGAACAACTATTCCGCTATAAATCGTCATGACTCCCGGGCACGTTGGGTAATCATCCCTTTGTACTCTGCGTTGAATAACACTACATGGCGAATGACTTAATTTGCATTCTTCCATCACTCGACATTACATGTTGACAACATAAAACATTTTCTCCAATATTAGGGTTGTTCACTCTCAGACTGAATCTGTACCAAGTAGAAATTGGTTTGGAGACTTTAGTTAAACTCAATTACGATTCAAAAGATTTTATTTCGATCATTGAAAAGTTAACACATGTGCCTAACCGATACAAACGACATTGACATACTTCTTAAACAGTTCATGCATATCAGAACTTGAAAACTTGAACATTTCATGCGTTATTGCAAAGCTTTAAACATTTTATTCATTAGAGCATAGCTGAACACTTATACAACCAACAAAGAGTGTGTACAAGTCTGGAATTTACACAATATTCAATTATTGTGCGAAACACAGCATACATATGAATTATTCATAAGAATATACATTTACGTTCTTAAACACTACATTCAAAACAAAAGTTGAATGGAGTTAGAATACTTGCCTCAAGCGTCTTCTATACTTTAGCATCAATCGCCCTTTGTAAGTCCTACACATTTAGTGCACATAAACGTACCAATTAGCCTCGCATAAGCGTTCTTCATGGTTTAATTAAATCTATTACATGTTATATAATGTCTATCTTATAAGAGTCATAATACTATTTAAGTTTGTTAACATTCAACTCGATGTTTCGTCGTTCATACGTCATACGCCCGACTTCTTTAACTCTAATGTTTAATCGATACACCATTGCATATGATTAACACATCCCATATACCTACAAAACCTTGTTTTAAACTTTCCCTATACTATATTTTCAATGTCCAATGCTTAGAACTCGAAAATACTAGTCAAACATGGTTCGACACTACAATGGTTAAAAGAAACCATCACGGTTTGCCTCTTATTGCAAAATAGTCCTAAATATGCCCATTTTAGGCCTTGATCCCTACCTCAAATCTCAAAACTTAAAGAATAAAAGTTGTAGGTCTACTCTTTAGTTTTCTGGAACCTTTTGAATCACCTCAATCGGAGTTCGAACGAAAGAGTTATGTCAACGTGTCAAGTCAGAGCATCAAGTACCAAAAGTTCCATTGCAACCACTTGAAATTCCAGAATGGAAGTGAGAACACATTAACATGGATTTCGTTACAGGTCTTCCTAACGTTTCTCAAGGCATAGATGCAATTTGGGTCATTGTCGATAGATTATTCAAGTCGGCTCATTTCTTGTGTAAGACCCCAACTTTTATGAATAATGATGATTTTTCTCTAAATATCATTTTTGAATATTAAGGTGTGAATTTGTTATAATGTTATAGTTGTGGGTAATATTTATAAATTTTGCAAAGTAAGCAAGTTGGTATAAAATATTCGTTTGGTCGGAGAATATTCGTTTTATAAGGGAATATTCGTACGACGGCACAATCATTGGTGGACCCCACAACGGAATTACTGTCGGAGTTAGAAAACGACATAAATAACTTTTTATGAAAATAACGGAAAAAGTTTTACCGTTAACTGTTGAAATACCCGGTGATAAAAGTACAGTAATGCGCGTGGTTGCATAGTAGCACACGATATTGTATAATATCTTTGATTATTGATGCTTACGTGAGAAGTCACTCAATTTTATTCAATTATTGCCACAGTAATTGCTGCATAGTATCTCACGTTATTGATTCAATTATTATCACAATAGTTTATATTATTAAAGCAATAATTGAGACGATAAAGTTATTCATAATATTATTTGCATTATTAACGATGTCTAGAAAGTTCTGTCGAGGAAATGGGTTTAGTCACCTAATTGCGTGCCAATAAGGAGAAATTCTTATCGGAAAGCTCCCTCTTTCCTGGGAATGATCTGGTTGTTTATATTGTGAGTTATAATAATAATGATGAATGTGTTTTGAGAAGCCAAATGAATTCAGATAAATAGAAGGTTTTTTATTGAAGTATTTATTGTAAGTTTTGCTTATTATATGGACCCCACTTACTTATTTTTCAAAATAATCGGTAGAAAGTTATTCAGTATATATATATATATATATATATATATTATATATATATATATTATATATATATATATATAGAAAAATGATCAGGTCCGGGAGTCCGGACCTGATCAAAATCCGGACCAATTTTTTTTTGTAGAACAACTAAAAAAAATTATGGAACTATAATTTTTCCATAATACAGTATTTTGGGTGTGTTTTTAATACCTACACCAACTAATATATGTAAAGTCTGTCCAGACTGTATAGAAATGTTTTGGTATAGGCATCCAAATCACGCCAAAGACACTGTATTATGTAAAAAAATTAGTTCCATAATTTTTTTTAGTTGTTTTAAAAAAAAAGCAAAAAAAAAGGTCCGGATTTTGATCAGGTCCGGGAGTCCGGACCTGATCCGGCCTATATATATATATATATATATATATATATATATATATATATATATATATATATATATATATATATCCCTTTGCCCTCACGGTAAAGGTGCACACACATATACAATAATATTATATATATAAATATATATACATATATATATATATATATATATTATAAATTTTGTTTTTATATAAAATAGAATATATTTTATTTTATTTGAATAATACTGCATAGTGTGTGCATAGTGCTACATAGTAAAATCAAAAAGATTAAAAGTTTTTCCACCGGTTGCAGCCCGTGAATTGGGTGAATGTTCACCCATAATTTTTATTTTTAAATAGTATCCTTCCATTCTCCTATAAATAAGATGCTTAGTTTAGAATTGAAAATCACACTAGAATTAGAGAATTCTTCTTCTATAATATTGAGTGTATTTCTTTAGAGTTTAAGGAAGTTTTAAGCGTAGAAAACAGTACACGTTTTATTCAAGAATATCCCCTCCCTACCAGTCAGAAGTATTCTCCTTTTAAGGTAAGGGATATTATTTTTGTTCAGTATTCGTAAGAAATAATATTTTCTTCCATACTCTGTAGTATGTGAGTAATATTATTTCGTTTCAGATTTCGAATTCTACACTCATGTTGTTAAAGTATTGCTTCTATACTCCTTGAAATTAGTAGAATATCTTTGAAATTAGTAGAATATCCTTGAAATTTGCGTTTCATCGAGTATCTTTTCATGGGAATATTTTTCTAGATATTCTTGTTAAATTTTAATCTTTTTATGCCAAAGTACTATTCACTTAGGTACTATTCACCCAGGGTACTATTCATGACAAAAATTGATTTCTTTTCTGTCCAAATTATTTTTGATACAATATTACTCTTGAATTTTACTCCACAAAGCAGTATCATGTTGACAATTTGGACATTCTTGAACTCTGGATAAATTTAATTATAAATCTTTAAAATTTATCTTTTACTTTCACTTAATAGAATTCTTATATCATTGTCATCATCCTTATGCTTATATTGTGACGAAAGTCATCTTTGGCCCGTAGTGTATAGATGGACTGTTGATTGGTATGATTATGACTATGTATCGGTATAATTATGACCATTGGTGATAATACGAATATTCTTGACGCGTAGTGCATGGATGATTCGTGGATGTGAGAATAAAGAATATCCTTGGCCCATAGTGCATGGATAATTCAGTGATGTGGATTATTTATTGAGCTGAGTCTTAGCGATAAAATTGATGATAAACTTTTAAATCATAGAAGATGGTAGATATGATGCTCTACTTGACTCTTCTAATGGATTGTTTGTTCCGCTGCAGTTAAACTTATTGTCTATTGTATTCTATCAGTTTAACACTATTCAAGGCTAACGATAATTTATTCTGCGTTATCTTAGTCATAATATTCTTTACTGGGCTAGTTGAGCTCACCCTTTACTTTCATTGTTCTCTTCAAGAAATGAGAATATAGTTGGGACTAGTCGGAGAATGGAGTGACGGTCCAGATAGTTTGTGACTCCCCCAAAATAGGTCCACACAACTCATTCTGAGTCGCCAAAGATGTGGTACAGAAAACAACTACAACTTTATTATTATAATTGTCGTGTAAAATACGACAACACATATGCTGTGAGTTTTAATACAAATATTATCTTCTAGACAATATTCAAATTCAAATAAAGTCCTCATTACAATTATTGATACACTATTTTACAAAATAGTGATGACTGCTAAAACAACTATCTTGAACCATCACTCTACACCCCGACTAGTTCCCGCTATATTTTCGCCTCTTGAGAAGAAAAAAGGAACAAAAAGGAAAATGGTGAGCTCAACTAGCCCAGTAAAGAATATTATGACTAAGATAATTTAGAACAAATTATCCTTAGTCCTCAACAGGGAAAAATCTGATAGAATATAATGAACAATAAGTTTTAGATCAACAACTGCAGCGAAAACAAGAATTCATTAGAAGAGTTAAGTAGAGAATGAAGTCCACTATCTTCTATGATTTAAAAGTCCATCATCAATATTTTAGCCCTGTAATATTAATCAATATACATCTTGAATCAAATATTCATCTTTGCACTACGAGTCAAATATATTCATTTGTATCACCAGTTGACCATGTTCATCTCAACACCTGTCCATCTTTGCACTACGGGCCAAAGATATTCATTAAGTATCACCATTTAAGACTGAGGATGATGAAAAATATCTTAAAGAAAACGAATCTAGTGAGATAAAAGGATAAAGATTATGGATTCGTACTTTAGTTTATCCAAGTTAAAAAATACTCCATAATAATCAATTATGGAGCAAAATTCAAGAATACAGATCAAAACATGGATACAATCAAAGATAGTAACCATAATAGACAACTTGGACAAAGAAGAGAAAATTTTAATTTTTTTGTGAATAGTGTCGTATACGTAAATAGTAACCCGACACGAAAAGGTAGAAATTTCACAAGAAAAATCATACTTCGTGAATAGTACTCGTGAATAGTACCGTATTCGTGAATAGTGCCGTATACGTGAATAATAATCTCGACATGAAAAGGTAAAAATTTTATAATAAAATTCATACCAATATTTCAGTATAATGATATTGAAAGAAATAACATCATTTACGAAGAAAATAACATCTCTTACCTAAAAGAATAGTACTTCTGACTGAAATATCGGATATAATGCTGAAGAAAACTTGCACTGCTTATCAACTCTCAAAATATCTAAATACTCAAAAAAATACGCTCGATATTATAGAGAGAAAACTTCTGATTCTGGTGTGATTTTTAATTCTAACTAAGCACCCTAATTATAGGAAAATGCAGCATGCCAATGTAGACTAACCTACTACCAGTGGCTTCCACCCTTTGCTATTCACGCACACCACACTTTAAAATTTCAGCAATTTTTCACAAAAAACAAAAGTGGGGCCGACCCATATTTTTAATAAAATTATTTATTTTTGAAACTTCAATAATTCACAATAAATAGTCATTTATCAAAAAAAATATAAACCTTATGTCCATTCCATATAAAATTTAATTCTCTACAACTTTGTAGAAGAAAGTTTTTCCAAATTCCAAACAGAAAAAGACCGAAATCCACATATGGATGATTTTTAATACCTCCATTCTGAAAAAATACTGATAAAACACCTCAGCATTAATTCTTTCATTTATATTCACATAAAATAAATATTTCCTTGTCATATAAATCAATAATTAATTATTCACAAATAATATTATAGAATCACAATAATAATAACTAGGTCGTTCTCAGGAAAGATGAGGCTTTTTGATAATGATTTCTCCTTACTGGCGCGCAATTAGGTGACCAAACCCCTTTCCTAGACAGAACTTCCTTAGACATTGCCAATAATTTTATCTAATAATATTATACAAATAATATGAATTATTGATCTGATAATGGGAAATACTGTGCAGTGACAATTATTGAACTTAACAATAATATAAAATATCAACGTAGCAATTATTGAATTAATAAAATAAAATATTGAACAATAATTATTGTAACAATTATTGAGTAGTGCCTTCTTATGTAAGAATCAATAATCCAAAAATACTGTGCAATACCGTGTGCTACAGTGCAACAACGCGTATTATTTTACTTTACCCATCGGGTATTCCAACAGTTTTAACGGTAACAACTACGCCGTTATTTATAAAAAAACTCATATTTGTCGTTTTCTTCCTCCGACAATTTTCCGTCAGTCCACAAATGGCTGCGCCGTCGTACGAATATTCTCCGACAACAAGAATATTCCACTAACAAATGAATATTTCCCGAAAATAATGAATATTTTATAACCACCTGTTTATTTTGAAAAATATGCACATTTCACCCATAACCAAAGCATTATATCAAATTAACACCTTATTATAATGAATAGAGGAAATTTAATTTTATTTATAAAAAGTTGGGGTCTTACATGGTTACTTTAGTAGTCCTCACTATTCTGTGAAATAATGTAATAATATTTGTAATGAGGACTTCATTTGAGTTTGGATATTGTCTAGGAGACAATATTCGTGTTAAAACTCTCAGCTTATGTTACACGACAGTTGTATAATTAAGTTTGTATTTGTATTCTATACCATGTATTTGGCGAATCAGAATGGGTGATGTATTCCTATTTTGGGGGCATCACATATAATTATTAACTAGTCGTGTAAATACGATAAAACATAAGCTGTGAGTTTTAACACAAATATTATCTCGTAGACAATATCCAAACTCAAATAAAGTCATCATTACAATTATTATCACACTATTTTATAGAATAGTGAGGACTACTATAGCAACCAACTTGGACCATCACTCCATCCCCCAACTAGTCTCAGCTATATTCTCATTTCCTGAAGAGAACAATGAAAGAAAAGGGTGAGCTCAACTAGCCCAATAAAGAATATTATGACTAATATAATGTAGAATAAATTATCCTTAGTCATCAACAGTGAAAAATCTGATAGAATACAATAGACAACAAGCTTTAGATCAACAACTGCAGTAAAAAATAGCAATCCATTAGAACAGTCAAGTAGAGCATGATGTCTACTATCTTCTATGATTTAAAAGTCTATTATCAATATTTTATCTCTGTAACACCAATCAATAAATATTTCAAATCAACAAATTATCCATGCACTACGGGCCAATGATATTTGTTTGTATCACCTGTGGTCATGATCATGCCAAACAACTGTCTATCTATGCACTACGGGCCAAAGATGACTTTCACCCCAACATTTGTCTGTAAAATTACAGGTCATGAAAATACCAATACACAATTTCTTGTCATAATCATACAAATCAACGATCCATCTATGCACTACATGCCAAAGATGACTTTCACCACAATATAAGCATGATGATGATGACAATGATATAAGGAATCAATCAAGTGAGATCAATGATAAATATTAGAGATTTATAATTAAATTTATCCAGAGTTCAATAATGTCCAAATTGTCAACATGATAACTAATTGTGGAGTAAAATTAAAGAATGATATTCATGTATCAAAAATAATTTGGACAGAAAAGAAACCAATTTTGTCGTGAATAGTACCCTATAAATAGTACCCCGAATGAAAATATTGAAATTTAATAAGAAGTTCAGACCAATATTCCAATGAAATGATATTAGATGAAACGCAAACATAAAGGAATTTCTAATCATTTCAGGAATTATAGAAGCAATACTTACCATAGTAAATTTAGATTTAGGAATATGAAAAGAAATAATATACAAAACTGCAAATGGATTTTCACCCGTCATGCAGTAATCCGCGTAGACAGATCTTTTCCACAATTAAAGAATGAGTACGAAGGGTTATTCGCCATGCATGCGGTAATCTACGTAAACATGTTATTCCCATAGATTAAAGAATGAATACAACGGGTTATTCACCAGGTATGCGGTAATCCGCGTGGACAGGTTATACCCACAGATTAATAAAGAATATAATGACAACCCTTACGAGTATGAAGTAATATCACGACCTTAATAGTAGACTAAATCTGACTGATATGACAGAGATTATCTTGAGAAAATCTTGCACTATTTGCAACACTTAAAATATCATTATACTCAAAAGAAATACGCATAATATTATAGATGAAGAATTCTCCGATTCTGGTGTAATTTTAATTTCTTAACTAAGCATTCTATTTATAGGAGCATGGCAAGGCACTATTTAAATAGTAAACAGTCACAAACTCAATAGTGATTTTTCTAAAATTTCGTCTAATTTCACTATTCATCTAAATTATTCTAATAAAACAAATAACTTTATATATAATAAAATATATTCTAATTATAGTCTATAAAACAAATACTACAAGAAAAAGGCCTATCTGAGACCGCCTATCAGCTACTGACAATGGTCACTAATAGGCATCTGCGACCGACTTCGGTCGCTAATAATCGTTGCATAAAATTTGATCACTTATAGTCAAAACAGCGACCACTATTAGCGACCGAATTATCTGCAATCTATATTAACGACCGGGATCGCCGTTAAGCTGAGTCAGTGCCTAAGGCTGATGTGGGTCACGTGTCAGCAACCACCAATAGCGACCGCGTCGGTCGCTAACACGCTAATCCAATTAGCAGTCGCTAATAAGTATTAGCGACCGTAAGCGGTCGCTGATGTATAAAATTTAAAAAAATATTTTTTCCTGTTTTACAGATTTTCGAAAAAATTGTACCTGTTTTGTACCTACTATATATCCCAACACACAACAGACATTATATATAAACTTCCAACCAAGTTTTATATAACCCACCACATGCACAACAATATAAACATCCATCCATATACCGACATATACACCAAAACAGTATAATCTATATAAATATTAAAAAACCAATATGAACTAAAGTAATATAAACAAATATAATCTTTAACTAACATACAGTCATCCAAAGAATGAATATAAAAGTACAAGGCTCATAAATAACTAGAAAACAAGACTAGGTCGGTCGTTATGCATCATTGTCCAAATTAGTTTCTCGTTGATCACCGACCTGTAATTAACAAAATAATAAAACAAGTTACATATATAGTATATATGTTGATACTGGTATTACAACAATATACAACAAATTAAACACAATAATATATGATTGATTATCTTGTCACCATCCTCATGTTGTGATGTTGTTGCTACTACCACTACATCAGCTAACTAATCAAGACTCAGAGCCGCCAGATGCCCGCCCAGTAAACGAAGAAGATCGCGATCTCGACATATAGCTCTAACACATTCAACAGGAGTATGAATAGCTGGATGACTCGATAATTGTGAAGACTGGGTAGCAGAGCTGCCTAAGTCAATTAAGGTTGGGCGTCGACATTGTCCTGGACCTTTAACCTAGTTCTTCTTCACAACAGATGCCTTCTCCCACAATTGTTGATCAATTAGCGGACATGGGGTGCCTTCAGGGTATCGCTCATTCAATAAACGCTTATAAGTATCATGTCATCATGTTAATAATTAAATAGTTAAAAATAAATATAAAATTCTAAAGAATGACATAAAACTTGATAAACAAGATCCAAGTTGTTAAAACTTATTACTGCTATCTGGATAGCATTAAGCAAACCATCACGGGTGGCCACGTACACATCCAGCCAATGGATAGGTTGACCTTGAGACTCCTATACAAAACATACTCCAATATTACTAAGTAAACATGTGATATTCTACAATTCATGATTGTAAACATATTAAAACTATTCATACATACCCGACAGTGATATGCAGTAACTGTGATATACAGGCGCCCATGTAGGTTCCTTTCGCCTTTTCGCCATCAAGTACACCCGAGGTTCTGTTAGTGGCGGCAATCTTGCATCTTTTGACCTAGCTTTCAGCTCTCCATTGGGGACACATCTCATCCCATATGGACTGGGTGCACCACCAGGGGCTATACTCTTACATATATACTCCTCTCTCCTGGCCTGGATGGTCGATTGATGTATTGTGTAAGGCTTTTTGTTATTCTTTGTTGAAATTATCTTTGGTGTGGATGGCGCACTTCTGCCAGAGTAGTGTCTATATCATTGAAGCCTGTGCGTCCTCCCATCTATACCTTTTCTGTAAATAAAATAATAATAATAATATTAAAACGATACTATTAACATATAATCTAACACTACTAAACAATTTTAGTTTAATAATTATATTATCTGTCATAATAAAAAAAACATACCTAAAATTTAGCCCAAACTGCATCCTTGTGGGTGATAGGTGTGCTCGCCCATGTAATCACAGGTGTGGGCCAGTTCTGTAAGCACAGCTGTGAAATGCACTTGACAATCTTGTTATCTGAAAAATCACTATAATATACAACAATTTACATTAAAGATAAGTAGATTTATTATAATATTTAAATCAATTTACATTAGTTATATATCTGCAACAATGGAAATCTAAAATGCTTATATATAAATGATGCGAACGTACGTGCTGTTCGGAGGAGGACAAATCTGTATAAGAATCCGATCATCCAGATTAGTAGGGGCCTTTGGCACATGATTAGGCCCCCTACCCAAGCCACACTTTTTTTGCGCTGCTTTAGAATCCATCTATATATTATAAATTTCAAGATATTAGTATGAGTTATATTTGATTACATGCATATATGAATATAAAATGATAATAATTACAGGAAATTACATTAAATAGTTAAGTACATAAACATGACAATGATATAAAGAACATGTAATACTAAACATACATTTCATTTGTTCAAGTGTCAATGTCTGAGTTAGAATCATCTTGTATACATATTGCAGATTTATAACCATCATCTACTTCAGATTTAGTGTCAGTGTCAGTCAATAACTCTTCATCCTCAGTATCAATGTCATATGACACAAGTATTGACTTAGGATCTAATTCATATAGTTCATCTCCACCATCTAACTGGATTACTTCATTGTCGTCCTCCACATTTATTATAGTTTGTCTATGAAGCATCTGTTTTTGGTAAATCTCCCCGTTTTCTACACGACTGCACGCAGGAGTATGAATAACAACTTGCCAATCTGCAGGCGGTCTATCCCTTTTCCTAACAGGACTAGGAGTGTATTATACTTGTACTGTTTGAGTTGGTAAAACAAACGATTCGTTAGAGTATGCGGACCTATGGAGGTCAATATCGACGATTTCATGTCTGTCAACACGTATCCCTTTTTCTGAGTCAAACCAATGACATTTGAACAAGTTAATATGACCCCCGTTCGTGCCTTTGTACGACAACTCTACGATTTCCTCCAACTCCCCATAAAAGGCACGACCAAGAGCATTGTAACAATCTCCTTGGACACACACTCCAGAGTTCGTTGTTCTTTTACCGCGCCCATATGCCTTTGTATGAAATTTTCAACCATTTATTTTGTAACCATTGTGGCTGACTTGGTCCCTGTCTGATCCCATAGCTAGGACTTGTACATTAGCCGGAGTCGTTGGTCTCTCAGTCAAAGCCTACCAAAAAGTCTATCCTATTAAATAAAGTCATAGTTAATATGGAGTATATATATATATATATATATATATATATGTCATGTCGTGCTTAAGTAACTTAACTTACTTTATCCTTTAGCCAAAGTACAAATTTTTATCACGATTGATTTGAATATCTTTATCAGTTATGCCGAGATGCTTCACTTTTAACTCGTCATTGTACAATCTATAAAATGTTATAAACATTAACATATTGGAATGTATATTACATGTCATTGAAAGTTAAGGGATAAATATGAATTTTACATATGTACCTCACAAATTCGTCAATCTCCTCGCAATTGAGAAGAATGTAAGTATGTGCAGCATATAATTCTTGCTCAAAGAGGAATATGTGCTTCCCTTTTCCATAAGCGTGACCCGATAGACCAAATATAGAAATTCGACCATTTAGTTCAACATTTCCCCCATCATCATGTCTCGAGACACGATTAGCCGTTGTCAAGACTTCGTCTAGAAAATAGTCTGAGACAAACGTAGAAATCTCATCGAAACTGTATGCCTCACATATCGACCCCTCGACATAAGCTCTATTCTTCACCTTCCTCTTAAGGTTTCCCATCACTCTCTCGAAAGGGTACATCCATCTATATTGAACTAGACCCCCAACACGAGCTTCATAGGGAAGATGGATTTGCAAATGCTCCATAGAGTCAAAAAAACCCAGGTGGGAATATTTTTTCAAGTTTACACGTGATCTCTATGATGTTCTTCTCAAGTACGGACATGTCCTTCTCATTTAATGTTTTTAAACATAAGTCTTTGAAGAAATGACTAAGATCCGTTAAAGCATCCCATATTGGTTTATCAAGCAGATCCCAAAATGCTATAGGCTCGAGTCTCTCCATGAACACATGACAGTCATGACTCTTTATCCCTTGCAATTTCTCACCCATAACACACCTTGCAATGTTTGATGCATATCCATCTGGTAGTTTCAGAGACTTAACCCATGTGCACACACCTTCAATTTACTTTTTGGACAATGTGTACCTTGCATGCGGTTTGACAATCTTACCATCAGAGATTCATAAAGTTCTAATCTAGGACGCTTACAAATATTTTTCATGTCCAATCGTGCCTTATCATTATCTTTTGTCTTCCCCGTAACATTCATCACGATGTTAAACACATTATCGAACACATTCTTTTCAATATGCATCACATCTAGATTATGACGAATCATATTTATTGACCAATAAGGCAGTTCCCAAAAGATACTTCTCTGAACCTAGTTATATGATTCGCCAAACCCATTGATTATGTTTGTGGCATCAATCTTACCAAATGGGATGACCGATAGTCTCATCACATGGTCTCGCATCTCCGTTCCCGATAATCGCAATGCATGCATATCATTGTCTACTTTCCCTTTCCTGAAGTGTTCTCTATTTCTTCGAAAAGGGTAATTTACTGGAAAGAACCGACAATGACAGTCAAACCAGCAAGGCTTTCAACTTTTTGATAGATTGAAAGACTTTGTATGCTTCATACAATATGGACAAGCCAACTTCCCGTGTGTACTCCATCCAACTAACATACCATAAGCTGGGAAGTCACTTAAAGTCCACATAACCGCTGCCCTAAGGTTGAAATTTGTTTTTGTTGCAACATCCCAAGTCTGTACTCCATCCTCCCACAATACCTTCAAATTATCTATAAAAGGTATCAAGTAAACATCTATGTTCTTTCAGTGACTCTTAGGACCAGGAACCACGAGTGAAAGAAATAAGTATGGCTGTTTCATACACATCCAAGGAGGAAAGTTGTACGGAGTAACAATCATAGGCCAACATGAGTATGGAACTAAGTGGCCAAACGGGTTGAAACCATCGGTGAACAATCCAAGCCTCACATTTCTAGGTTCCAATGCAAACCCAAGATGTGCTAAGTTGAAATCTTTCCAAACCTGCCCATCTGCGGGATGATTTAGTTCTCCATCTTTAGCTGGAGATTTTGCATGCCAACTCATATGTTCAGCTATTCTTAAAGTCATGTACAATCTTTTTAGCCGATGTGTAATTGGAAAATACCTTAAAATCTTAAACGGTATAGTTGATTTTTTTGTAGTCACACCCTCTTTATTAGGCCTAAACCGATCATGACTGCAAAACGTGTACCTTGTCATTTGTTCATTTTCCTTATAAAACAACATGCAATCGTTGGGACATGCATCGATCTTTTGGTATCTAAGACCCAACTTCTTCACCATTTTCTTATAATAGTAATAGTTATCAGGTAATTTCTCACCGTCAGGCAACATAGTCTTAATGGCCTTCAAGAGCGACTCAAAACACTCATGGCTCATGTTGTGATCAGCCTTGATGTTAAGTAATCTCACCACTAAAGACAATGTAGTGTGTTTGGTGAAAACCATGCCATAATGGCTCGCTATCCTCGTCTAAAAACTTAAATAAGTCTTTGGCATCAGAATTCATAAGTTGCTCTCTGCCTTGTTCCCAATCAAAATCTGCCCCGTACTTCTACCCGGATTATGTACTTCTGTGATGCTACCATCTCTTCTCTGCCCATGTGCCCACCAGCATTCTTCGTAATTTTTTATGAACCCAGAAACTAGTAAATGATAGTTTACCACGTCTCTGCCTATATAATTTATATTCTTACACTTCAAACAAGGGATCTTATCTTGTTCTGACCATTCACACATTATGGGTGACTATACACATACTCCAAAAACACTTGGCAACCAACTCTAAATTTAGCTATAGCACCTATCTAGGCACTTGACTTTCAGTCGTGCCATCCAACTACGGTCTGAATAGAGGTCCATGATACCACGGTACCTGCTACAGACATCATGAGCTTATTAATGTATAGCATGATTGTAAGCATATGATTTGAGTATACTTGTAACCATATGACTTGAGCATACTTGTAAGCATATGATTAATATTTAAACATACTTGTCAGAATATGACTTGAGCATACTTGTAAGCATATGACTTGAGCATACTAGTAAGCACATAAAGAGCTCGTTAATATTTTAAATGTTCGCAACTACTATTACAAGAAAGTCTTTTATTTTGTTTATTTATTTATTTTATTTTATTTATTTACTATTGAGAAACAATATTAGTAAATACTCTATGTTCTCATTAAATTAGTTACCCGACCAACGAAAAAAATTTACCAGAGTCTCCCCTATAATATGGACTAGCCACATGCACGACGCCATGCATATATGGCCATTTCTAGGCACCCAAGATACAAACCAAGAGAAATATACAAATTTCCAATATAATAAGACCAAAACAATAACGAATGAATGCAAATTAAAGCAGTAGCGTATGATATTTCTTTTGTTCATTAATATCTTTATGGGTTCGGTGAGAAACTAAGCACGTGTTACTTAGTTTATTTTAGCAGTGAATATCTAACGAAATTCTAGTTAGTTTATTTTAGCAATGGAAAACTTCCTAAATGCTGCTTAGTTTATTTATTATATCATTTATTATATTTTATTATATTTATTATATTTAAAAGTGGAACTAAACAAATGCTACTTAGTTTATTATATTATATTTTAATATATTTAATATGATATTAAATTTTAATTTAATATTATATTTTATAGTTATACCAAAGCAAGTCTTATTAATTTCAATGAATAAATTTGTTGTTTTGGTAGGTGTTAGGAAAGATAACTAATGTAGTCAATGTGTTAGGAGTAAACGTAGTCAAACACTTCCCATAGCTAACTAATCTGGAAATTAATTCTAAAAACTTGGGTATGTTGCAAGTTGCAACTAAGGGAACTTTCATGTTACTATGTCCAATATAAACTCTAATTAACTTTTCAATTAGGGTTCTACTACACAACTAGTAGGAGTTTAAATCCTAATTATGTCGGTTTGATTAATAGATGATACCGGGGAACAAAATTCTCTAATTCACCAATCCCAAATTTAATCTCTTAACCATTAAAACAAACTTAATATAACATCCCATATTTATTATGAAATTTATTGACACATGTCTAAAAGTAACAAGTTTAAAACATAAAAATAAAAATAATGGAAAATTATTAGGAGTTAACACTCAAGGGATGAACTTTCATTCAATCAAACTCCGCCCCCAAACAATCTGAAAACACCATATATATATATATAAGTAGAACATCCCTTTAACCACACGAATAATTCCAAAGATATAAACTTTTCAATTACCAAAGCAAGAAATCAGAATTAATTTACCCAAATCAAAATCAATTTACCCAAATCAATTTTACTCTAATCAAAACTTATAAACCAAATCATATTACCCAAATCGAGTTCAAGTACTAATAAAATCATAATCATATTATCCAAACATAATCAAATTTATATATGTCAAACTAGTGCATGTATAATCAGATTCATATCCATTGAAACATTATTCATTATTCATCGAAATCAATTTACTTAAATCATATTCATTGAAACATTATTTCCTCAAATAAAAAGGAAATCTATACCTGAAGGCGGCGGTGACATGGGCGGCGGTTACAGCTGTGGCAGCGATGGCTTCCGACAACGTGGCCTTCTCCCTCTTCTCCCCCCTTCTCCCTTTTCTTTCTCCTTCTTGTTTTCCTTCTGCTACTATCGAGCGAGGCGCTTGATACATTAAAATGATCAACGATCGTCATCAGAGACCGCATGCAGTCACTGAATTTTAATGATGTGGAAGTATCAGCGACTAATTGCAGTCGCTGATTGTGAGAGGTCGCAAAAAACCAGCACGCCAACACTTCCAGCCAATTTTTTAGGCGATAAAATTGAACTAGCGACCAATTAGCGACCGGGTACGGTCGCTAAAATAATCCAGTGACTATATTCAAGGGCGGTCACCAGTGTCGGTCGCTAATAATCATATCAGCTATAGAAAATGCGGTCGCTGATATTGTTGGTCGCTGTTAGAGCATTCTCTTGTAGTGAAATAACTTTATATATTATAAAAAGCATTCTATTTTATATAAAAAGTTTTCTATTTTATTACTATTATAATAATAATAAAACAAAACTAAAACAACTTTCTACCGACGATTTTGAAAAGTGAGTAAGTGGGGGTCCATGTAATAAGTCAAACTTACAACAAATTTCTTCATGACAAACCCCTCTGTTTATATCAAAAATTAAATAAATATTTACCACAAATCAGTTATATTCAATAAACACATTTTTAATCTTTCAATAATTACTCAGCATTAATATTATAACTCACAATATTGACAACCAGATCGTTCCCAGAAAAGAGGAGGCTTTCTGATAAGGATTTCTCCTTATTGGTGCGCAATTAAATAACCTAATCCCTTTCCTCGACCGAACTTTCTGGACATTTTCAATAATGCAAATAATAATATGAATAATTGTGTCGTCTCGATTATTGATTTAATAATATAAAATATTGTGCAGATGATACTGTGACAATAATTGAATCAATAATATGAGATACTATGCAATAACTATTGCGGCAATTATTGAATGAAACTGAGTGACTTCTTACGTAAGAATAATAATCAGAGATACTGTAAAATACCATGTGCTACTGTGCAACTACGCATATTACTGTACTTTATCACCAGGTATTTCAACAATTAACGGTAAAAGTTTTGCTGTTATTTTTAAAAAAAAGGTTATTTCTGTTGCTTTCTATATCCGATAGTTATTCTGTTATGTGGGGTCCACCAATGATTGTGCCATCATACAAATATTTCCAACAATAAAGATATTCCCCGACCAAATGAATATTTTATGACAACTTGCTTACTTTGCAAAATTTGCACTATCACCCATAACTATAGTATTATATCAAATTCACACCTTATTATTCAAAATAATATTTATGGAAAATAAATCTTTATTCATAAAAAGTTGGGGTCTTACAAAATCTCCCTAACAGAGAAATTAGTAAAATCTCCCAAGAGATGATAATGAAAAGAGAAAGATATTAGTTATCTCTTAGAGAAAACAAGTCTCAAAAACAGAGAATGAACCAGGGGGCGGGGGGTCATTTGACCCTGGAAGGCTAGAATCTCCGGCGGCATTGCAGGTGACTCCCCCAGGCTATAATTCATGACCATGCAGATTTAAGTGGCACTGCGAATTAATCATGCTGCTGCCGCCTCACGCCTGCGATTGTTGATGGCCATCATCTGTAATCCTTCTTTTTAGCAACAATTGAGTTTTTTTTAAACTTACTAAATGAAACGACGTCGTTTCATTTAGTAAGTTTAAAAAAAATAAAAAAGGAAAACACCCTTTTCTTTTCTTCTTTAAAATTGCAATTCACACAGTAGAGCCCTTTTTTTGTTCCCCTTCTGCTTCTGTCAATAGTTGCATCGCAGATCGCTGTCGATGATCGATCTCCCCTCCCCCACTGCAAGTCGCCGCTCCGATAACGATATGTAGTTAGTTATTAGTTGAAAGTTTTAGTAGTTGTCAATTTAATTGAATATTTGATTTAGGGTTTTAAAAAATTAGGGATTTGTGGTTATTGTTGCCATTAGTTAAAATTGATACAAATAAGGAATTTTGTGCTTAATGTTGCCATTAAATTAGAGATTTAGAGTTTGTTATGCCATGAATTAGAGATTATGTGTTATTATCATTGAATATTTGAATTGATATTGTATATTTATGCTATATTGTTTGACGTTTGTGAAATAATTGAAAATATTGAATTAGTTTAGTTGATAAAATTATGATGAAATGTTTGAATTGATGAAATTATTCTGAAAATTTTAAATTAATGAAATTATTGTGAAATATTGTAATTAAAATTATTATTTTTTACTGATTTATTTTGTAAGACCCTAACTTTTATGAATAAAGATGAATTTTTTCTATAAATATCATTTTTGAATATTAAGGTGTGAATTTGTTATAATGTTATAGTTGTGGGTATTATTTATAAATTTTGCAAAGTAAGCAAGTGGTTATAAAATATTCGATTAGTTGGGGAATATTCGTTTTAACAGAGAATATTCGTACGACGACACAATCATTGGTGGACCCCACAACAGAATTATTACCGGAGTTAGAAAATGACAGAAATAATTTTTTATAAAAATAACTGCGAAAGTTTTACCGTTAACTGTTGTAATACCTGGTGATAAAAGTATAGTAATACGCGTGGTTGCATAGTAGCACATGGTATTTGATGCTTACGTCAGAAGTCACTCAGTTATACTCAATTATTGCTACAATAATTGCTTCATAGTATCTCACATTATTGATTCTATTATTGTCACAGTATCATCTGTACAATATTTTATTTTATTAAATCAATAATTGAGATGACAAGTTATTCACATTATTAGTTGCATTATTGACAATGTTTAGAAAGTTCTGTCAAGGAAAAGCATTTGGTCACCTAATTGCGCGTCAATAGGGAGAAATTCTTATTGGAAAATCCCCTCTTTCCTGGAAATGATCTGGTTGTTAATATTACGAGTTATAATATTAATGATGAATAAATGTTATTAAAAATATTGAGAGAATTTTTTATGAAGTATTTGTTGTAAGTTTGACGTATTATTTAGACCCCCACTTACTCATTCACTATAAAAATTTACACAAAATATGATGCTAAAATTTGTCATATAAAATTTATTTTTCGTCACTAAAATATTTGGTGACGAGTGTTAATCGTCACAAAAGGCGTCACCGTTTGAGCGTGTTATAAGGTTTATTTGATAATATATGATGTCGTCACTAAACGGTTTAACTTATGGTGACGATATACATCATTGACACTATAATTAATTACTTTTAGTGACGTTAATAGCGTCACTATTTGAATGAAACTTTCGTCACTCTATATTATATTTTGTCATTAAAACTTAGTACATTAAATGACGAAAATCTTTCTTTTTCATTAAAGAATATTATTTTTGTGACGCCCCCAAATTAGGTATACATCACTCATCTTGGGTCGCCAAATACTTGGTATAGAATACAAATACAACTTAATTATACAACTGTCGTGTACAATACGACAAAACATAAGCTGAGAGTTTTAATACGAATATTATCTTCTAGAAAATATCGACACTCAATTGAGTCCTCATTACAATTATTATCACACTATTTTATAGAATAGTGAGGAGGACTACTATAGCCACTTATCCTGGACCATCACTCCATTCTCCGACTCGTCCCAGCTATATTCTCATTTCCCGAAGAGAACAATAAAAGAAAAAGGTGAGCTCAACTAGCCCAGTAAGAATTATTATGACTAAGATAATGCAGAATAAATTATCCTTAGCCTTCAGCAGTATAATAACAGATAGAATACAATAGACAACAAGTTTTAGATCAACAACTACAGCAGAATAAGCAATCCATTAGAAGATTCAATTATAGCATGATATCTACTATCTGCTATGATTTAAAAGTTTACCATCAATTTTATTGCTGAAACTCAGCTTAATAAATAATCCACATCACTGAATTATCCATGCACTATGGGCCAAGGATATTTGTGTTTTCACCAATGGTCATGAACATGTCAAACAACAATTCAGCTTTGCACCCTTGGCTGAAGAGAACGCATGGTTATGATCATACCAACATCTATCCATCAATGCACTACGGGCCAATGAAGACTTTTACCACATCATTTGTAACATTATGGGTCATGATTAAACCGAATAATTCTTGGTCATAATCATACCAATCAACAGTCCATCTATGCACGTAAGCCACAGACACTACAAAAAAAAAGGTCATTGGCGACGGGTGTATTGGCGACGACCAATGTCCCGTTGCTAATGATCTTAATGCCGACGGGCACGCCGTCGATAATGTATGCCGTCGAGAATGTAATATCCCATGAGATAATTTGGTGCAAAAATTTGATGGTGGAGGGAAAACTCATTAGCGACGGACACATAAATCAAGGGCGACGGCGGTACTCAATATCAACGGGGTCATTATCGACGGCTTTGCCGTCAAGAATGAGTTCTTTTAATTAAAACCCTGGTTCGCGATGGCAACGACTGATTCTTCCCTCTCTCATATTTCTCTTTCCCTCTCAAATTCGCCCATTACTATATGATTTTCCCACTTAATTAATTCTCAAATTTGCAATATTGATTCTCTTGAATTCGCCCATTTCCCTCGTCTTGCCCAGTTCGCCCATTTCCCCCACCCTCACTGTAAGCTCGTGCATTTTCCACCCATTTCACCGGTGTGCCTCCGCCCATTTCGCCGGTCGTACCTGCACTTGTACAAGGATTGGGGCTAGTTTGATACTCCGATAACCATGTAAGATTTCAGTTCATCTCCTCTCTATATATATGTTTTGAATATTTTTGGGAGTCTCTGTTATTTTTGGGGGTTTGTAATTTTTCTATATTCATGTGCTATTCATATAAGATGTATTTCAAACTGGCAATTATCTTATTCCTAAATGACTAGATGTCTAACAATTTAGGATGAGCTATGGAGGCCAATATGTTTTTTCCACATTTTGAATATAGTACTGTTTGGTTCTATGAATGACTTGGTACACCAAATGTTTCCAAGATTTTTAAAGATTTTAATTTAGAAGACTTCGGGAAGTTAATCTCATTGTTATTTTCAAAGTCTGAAACCTTAGTGCAATAATGTGAGTAATGGATATTCCATCTACAACATTTTGTTATATTTGCTTCTTGGGCATACACATATATTAACATGTTTGGCATCTTTGATCTTTTTGTAACAACTATGATACCATATTAGGAGAAAAAGCAAAATTGGATTCCTCAAAGTTTTGATTTGCACTAGTTTTACCTGATATGTTATGTATGTACAATAATTAAATTGTGGGAGGAAGAATTCAGTACTGGAATTGCATTGGTTTTGAACTTTAGATCTCATAGAAACTTGAAAGAACCCTTTTATCTTAAATACAACATATATGTAAGTTCAACACGATAACAGAGATAGAAAGAGTTTAGCTATAGAGGGTAAGTCTCTTTACTCATTCTCGTAGTCTATGTATATGCGTATTGAGTGAGTATTTTGAAGTGTATGAATGTTAGTAATGGTGATACTAAATAACGCGCCAACTGTTTGTTAGGATGTCCCTGTGAATGCTATAATCCCCTTTAAAGGTTTTGGATTATTTTTAGTGTTTACCAATGTTATCATATTATGTACCGTTAAAAGATTAGATTTTGTTTACTATGTTACTTGAGTTTTTGCTCACTTAAAGTGTTATTGACTATTGAGATAGAATTAAAGAGGTTTGTTTATTTACGGATATTTACTCTTTTATTCTGAATTGCCTGTACACATTCTTGTTATAGGTTTTTCCATTTCATTATTCAAGCTTCTCTTTATTCATTATTGATTTTTAATGACAACTCCTGCACATTGGTCTTTTTTCTTCAATTCATTCTTTAAAAAAGAATTAAATTTTCTTTTCTCATATTTGCTCAACCTACTATACTTTTGATCATAATTCATTCTCAAGATAGTTATACTTTTGTTCTAGGAAAGAGTTCAATTTCATTCATGCATATTTTCTTATAGTTTAGGAAGCTTAGAACCCCGTTTGAGATTCACTTAGTAGGAGTGAATCTCAAATAGTCTCCGTTTTGGGACTGTTCTTGTATGTTTCGATCTCACTTAGGTCGGTGTTAATGAATTGAGCACGTCTTTATAATTTTTGAATTTTTGGTAAGTATATATCTCTTGATGTTCTTTGGGTGCATATTTAGACTACGATGTGTTAGTCTATTTCGTGTACTTGAAGACCAAGGGGAGGTGCTGCCGAAATTTCTAAAAAAATTAAAGATGTGTTCAAGTTTTTGGCATCAGTGAGGCGACACATCTGGGAATGGGATAGAAGCCTGACCCGTTAGAGTGGGAGATGAAGTTAGGAAACTCATAAGATTGCATATATACATTAACTTGGAGACTTGATTGTGTTTGTCTAACTTTCTATATATATAGCATACAGTAGTCCAAGATATCTGTTGATCAAAGTTGGATGGAATGCAGGGTAGCCATTGATAGGAGTGGGCTTAGCTCTGAGTATCATAGTGGGATTGAACAGTTTCTCAACTTCACGTTTGAGAAAGTCAGTGGTGATGAGATCAGATGTACTTGTAAGAGGTGTGTTAATAAGTATGGAAGGAAAGGAGTGATGTCATGTGTGACTTATTTGCATATGGGTTCAAGCAGGGTTATACGACATTGATCTATCATGAGGAAACTTGGTTGGATGAACATGAATTAGAACCAGAATCCAGAGGTGACGAAACCTTTGACTGTACTAACATGATAGTCGAAGTTGCTGGTTCATACTTCTAGTGGAATACAGACAGGGATGGCAGTAGCGTCGAGTAAGAGCCGAATGATGGGGCTAAGGGTTTCTATGAGTTATTGAATGAAGCAGCGACGCCACTTTATAACGGGCACAAAAAGCACACCGTCTTATCTGTCATGACTAAGTTTTTACACTTCAAGAACGAGCATGACTGTAGCGAGAGAGGTTTTAATCAACTGTTAAGCATTGTGAAGGAGTGCTTACCTACAGGCAATAAGTTACCGGAGTCGTACTATGATGTAAAAAAATGGTCAAAAGGCTCAATCTAGGATATGAGAAGATTGATGCTTGTGAGAATGACTGTATGTTGTATTACGGTGAAGTCAATAAAGATAAGAGGACATGTGATATTTGTGGTACAAGTAGATACTGTGAATAGCACAAGAAAAAGGGAAAAGACGTGCCGAGAAAGATCTTATATTACTTTCCCATTGCCCTGAGGCTTCAGCGGTTGTTCATGTCAACACATACCACAGAGGATATGAGGTGTCACTCTACACGGGACATAGTTGAAGGTCAACTGATGCACCCAACAGATGGGCTTGAGTGGAAATTTTTTGATAATAAGCTCCCCTCGTTTGCTGAAGAGGTTCGCAATGTTAGGCTTGGACTTGCTACGGATGGGTTTAATACATTTAGCAGGACTTACACAAAGCCCTACTCAACTTGGCCGGTGATTATTGTGGTGTATAACCTCCTGCCTTCGATGTGCATGAAAGATCCCTACATGTTCATGCCTTTACTGATTCCGGGTGATAAGAGTCTGAGTAAAGACATCAATGTATACCTCAAGCCGTTAGTTGATGAGTTGAAGATGTTGTGGGAAAAAAGGGTTCAAACTTATTATGTATCTCTTAAGCAGAACTTTAACATGAGGGCAGCTTTACTGTGGATAATAAATGACTTCCCGGCGTTAGGAATGATCAGTGGATGGTTGACTCACGGGGGCTTGTCATGTCCCGTGTGCATGGGGTCAGATAAAGCTATACGACTCAAACATTGGGGGAAAATGATTTTCTTTGCAACATCCAGACAGTTTTTACCGATTGAACATCGTTATCGACAGATGAGTAGACAATTCAATTGAAAAATAGAGAAACGTCAAGTACCTGGCCGTCTTTCTGGGTCAACAGTGTTGAGTTGGATTAGTTGTTTGAAGTTTCCACCTCTAGGGAAGAATCACAGATTGGAGCGAGCTTATGGTTACGACAAGGTTCACAACTGGACACACAGATCCATGTTCTTTGACCTGCCTTATTAGGCTACACTCTGCATCCATCATTGTTTAGATCCGATGCACAATCGCTTACATCAGAATGAGGCTATTGCGCACGAGGAAAATGGAGAATTAACGACATTTAGTCATCCCGTACACCCATTCGGAGGTAAAAAAAGGCGATTCTTGACCGATAGTGAGTATGCAGCTGCCACATTGTATGCACTAGTCAACATGAATGAAGTAGCGTCATACATTAAGTAAGTAGTTATAACTATATATGTCTGGTGTAACTAGGAGAGGTTCCTTTACAAACACATTAAGTGTATAACTGTGTTGCAGTCAATATGATGCTGAAGTACGTGAAGCGAATCCGAGTATATCGGACGAGGATTTGGAAAATTTGAGAAATGGACAATTTGTACAATAGTTTAAAGATCATGTAAGTCTAATTAACCTTTACAAGTTCAATGAATCTACCATCATAGATTTATTCTTATGGCGTAATTAACTTTAGAATATGTTGTGTTAATGTACATTAGGCCCTCACAGATGAGTTAGCTGACAATCGGCTAAAGCTTATAGCCGACGGCCCTGAAAGATCTGTAGATACTTATACATGCTGCATTGTCAACGGTTACAAATTTAAGTGTTGTGATATTGGGGAAGTCGTTTCTGCTGATTCTGGTGTTGTGGTTAAAGGTAGCTGCTACGATATCATTTGGGATGACTGGTATGGACGATTGCTAGAAGTTTTCTTTCTCAAATATTGGGGTCATAAAGAATTAGTTTGCTTCATTTGTCATTGGTTTGATGTTGAGAATGGAGTTAAAGTAGATAAAAATTCAGGACGGGTGACTGTTAATGTTAAGTCAAAACTAAGACTAATGGCTGGTATGGACGAGCCTTTTATTTTAGCAAGTCAAGCAACATAGGTGTACTATGTGCGGAGTGTTAAGACTCCTGCAAGCCCATGACATGCAGTTATAACCACCAAATCCCGTGGTTTTCAAGGCATAACTCCTCATCCAGATGATGAACCTTTAAAAATTGAGTCTACTAGTGTCACACTTGCTGATGTGACAATTATTAGTGAGTCTAGTAAAGAAGAGGATGATGTTGTCGTTTTCGAAAGTGAAGACAATGTTGTTGAGGAGGTAGATATAATTGAAGAAATCGTTGATGATGACGAAGACAGAGATGACAACGATAGTGAAGATTTACTACTCGAAGATAATGATTCTAATATTGATGGCTTTGATGATATAAATGATTAGGATTATGTACTATTTATGTCCTTTTAGTTGTATTCAAATGTAATAGGTGTCTCCTTTTAGTTATATCTACATGTTGTATCCTTTTAGTTGTATTCAACTGTGAAGAGGAGGAGTTCATTAGAGAATTACTTGATCTTCCTTTTTTCTCACTATTTTTAGATTTTGATATCTCCTCTCTATCCCTCTTCATCTTTTCACAAAGCTTTACCAAGTAAATATCTTCTTGTGCTCTTGTTCTTTTTTTGACTAAAAGAGTGAAAACTGAGGTTCTGATGAATTGATTTGATGGAGAAGAAGAGAGAATCTGAATAGTCTAAATTTTTATGATGGAAAATGAAAGTGGAAGAGGAAAACAAAGAGTCACCATTTTTGTATAATAGGCGGGAACAGAGCAAACACGGTGACTTTGGGGCATAAATGATCGTGACTTTGTTGTCATTTTTTATATTTAAGCCTATAACAAACAATAAATAAATAAAATAAAATAAAATAAAAGAACAAACGTATGTTGTATCTATATGTTTTATCTGCATATTGTATTCAAATGTCATACTTATATCTGCATATTGTATTCAAATGTCATAGTTGTTTCCTTTTAGTTGTATGTGCATGCTGATTTTGATATTTGTGTTTGTATCATTTTAGTTGTATCCGCATATTATCTTCTTGGTGATGATTTGATAGTATATATACAGATATGACGCATACACCACACGGCGATTGTGGTGGGCGTGCTGGTAGTTCAGGCCGTGGGGACCGTGGAGGTAGTGCCGATGATGATCAGGCCGGATCATCAGGTATAATTACATGTTTTGTTATTATACATCTTATTATTTGTAATTTTATATAATATTGACATTATATTCGTTTATATAAATATTGTTATATTTCATTACATAGGTGATCGACGTAGGCCTCCAAGGGGACTAGCACGTGGATTGATAGGGAATCCCCCCCCCCCAGGCGCCGCTTATATGCCGTGTCGGGACTACTAGGTAATATATACATTACGTTTGTATTAATTATTTAGTTCTTAAATATTCTTTGTAAATTGGAAATTTAATAATTTCAATTTTAGTATCCTTAACGCGACGCCAAGGAACACATTGCTTGGGATCGTCCGCAATCGATTCTCCAGCCCGTGGATGAGGTGGGCGGATGTGGATGACCGCACATATGGGCTTATTATTGCTGAGTTTAGGGTAAGAAGTCATTCATTCATATATTAGTTTTAAATTGTGTTTTTGAATATTTATTTACCGCTTTGTTTTGTTTACTAAGTAACTGCTGATATTCATATGTTGTACTGCAGTGATATTATCGCTTCGAGGACGGGCAGGAAGCCCATTGATTGACTATTCTCGGGAAGTATCTCGAGATGAATTGGCACAAGTGGGTGAACGACTGGAAGAAGAAGGCCCAGACCAAGATGGCTGATAGACAGACACTTAGAGATATCCGGCCAGATTTTATTTGTGCTGCGGTGTGGGGGCAGTTATACGATATTTGGGATGGCGAGGCGTTCAAGAAGATGTCGGCACAGCGTACAGCTACCCGACAGCAGAGTCATCTCCCACACTTCACTGGGAGTCAGTCGTACGACCTGTACAGGGAGAGACTCGAGGTGAGTCTAAAGCACCGACCTTACTACCTTGAGTTTTGGTGGCACGCTCACTTGAAGAAAGGTGACGGTGGTTATATCTCACCTGAGGTAGAGCGCATTGCGGTAAGTAATTTAATTATTTCATTTAGTATGTATTTGATGGCTTTAAAATTCTTTTGAATTTTTTTGTGTAATACTTGTTTTTCACCTATTTCTGTGTTTTTTTAGACACGGTTCGAGGAACTTTCTGTGGTCCAGAGCACCTAGAGAGGTGACACTCCAGTGGCTGATGCTGATCGTGAGGACGAGGAGATGGAGGACTGGCTGCAGGCTACAGGGGGACCAAAGAAGGGTAGATTTATGCGCATCACCCATGTCCCAGCCTACACTATAGTCCCTGCTGCGAGATCTCGACGTCGCCCACCCACCGGAGGTAGTCGTGCAAGTGGATCAGGCGCTGACCCTTCATTATTTGACGACTTCTTCAGGCGGATCATAGAGGGGTGCATGGCTAGAAGTGTCATGCAGTCAGGCATACCATCACGTGAGTGGATCTACCAGCTTGCTCAGGAGGTTGTCCATGGCTCCATAGATCCTTCAGCTGCCGCTGACGACCTCATGGGTGTAGTCCGGGAGGAGGCCATCCGTGTATGTGCAGTTGTCTTGGCCAACATCTTTCCTCCACATATTAGACAGGTAAAACTTATTATTGATGTATTTCCTTATTTGAAATTATATTGCTTATATAGACTGTAAAATAACTAGTTAACATGCTCCAGTCGTCCAGTTGACACTCAAAAATAGGCAATTGCACCGCATAGGTAATAGACAAGCGTTACAACTGACGGAACTCGTTTCCGATATACGTAGCCCGAGTTCGAGTCCCGTCCGCCTAACTTGAGAAAACTTAGACAAATAGTCAAAAAAGAGACCAAAACCCGCCCCGGTCATCCGAACGCCATGCAAACACATACATAGCACCGAGTAGGTATAATACATGCGTTAGAACTTACGGGACTCGATTCCGACATACGGAGACCGATTTAAGTCCTAGTTTGCAAAACCCGCCAACAGTTAGGCAAAAAGCAGACAAAAACCCGCCTAGGCCGTCCAAACATCACGTAAACACACGCATAACACCGCGTAGGTATTAGACACATGTTAGAACTTATGGGACTCAATTCCGACATACAGAGACCGAGTTATTGCCTAGTTTGTAAAACTCGCCAATATTTAGGCAAAAAGCTAAAAATAGGTCAAAACCCGCCTCGGTCGTCCGAATAACACGCAAACACATACATAGCACCGTGTAGGTATTAGATACACGTTAGAACTTATGAGACTTGATTCCGACATACGGAGATCGAGTTAAGTCCCAGTTTGCAAAACCCGCCAACACTTAGGTAAAAAGCCAAAAAATAGTTCAAAACCCGTATCGCCTGTCCGAACGCCACGCAAACACACACATAGCACCGCGTAGGTATTAGACACGTGTTAGAACTTACGGGACTCGATTCCGACATACAAAGACAGAGTTATCGCCCAGTTTGTAAAACTCGCTAATACTTAGGCAAAAAGCCGAAAAATAGCCCAAAACCCGCATCGTCCGTCCGAACGCCATGCAAACATACACATAGCACCGCATAGGTATTAGACATGTGTTAGAACTTACGGGACTCAATTTCGACATACGGAGACTGAGTTAAGTCCCAGTTTGCAAAACCCGACAACAGTTTGGTAAAAATCAAAAAAGCCGACAAAAACCAGCCTAGGCTGTCCAAACGCCACACAAACACACATATAGCACCGCCTAGGTATTAGACATGTGTTAGAACTTACGAGACTTAATTCCCACATACGGATACCGAGTTATCGCCCAGTTTGCAAAACTAGCCAACACTTAGGCAAAAAGCCAAAAAATAGGTCAAAACCCGCCTCGGTTGTCTGAACGCAACGCAAACAAACACATAGAACCGCTGTAGGGATTAGACACACGTTAGAACTTACGGGACTCGATTCCGACATACGAAAACCGAGTTAAGTCCCAGTTTGCAAAACCCGCCAACACTTAGGCAAAAGCCAAAAAATAGCCCAAAACCCGTATCGTCCATCCGAATGCCACACAAACACACACATAACACCGCATAGGTATTAGACACATGTTATAACTTACGGGACTCGATTCTGACATACGGCGACCGAGTTATCGCCCAGTTTGCAAAACTCGCTAACACTTAGGCAAAAAGCCGAAAAATAGCCCAAAACTCACATCGTCCGTCTGAACAACGCCCAAACATATACATAGCACCGCGTAGGTATTAGACACGTGTTAGGACTTATGGGACTCGATTTCGACATACTGGAGACCGAGTTATCGCCTAGTTTGCAAACTCGCCAACACTTAGGCAAAAAAGCCGATAAATAGCCCAAAACCCGCATCGTCTGTCCGAGCTCCATGCAAACACACACATAGCACCGCGTATGTATTAGACACATGTTAGAAATTTTGGGACTCTATTCTGACATACGGAGACCGAGTTATCGCTCAGTTTGTAAAACTCGCCAACACTTAGGCAAAAAGCCGAAAAATAGACCAAAACTCGCATCGTTTGTTCGAACTCCACGCAAACACACACATAGCACCGTATAGGTATTAAACACTGTGTTAGAACTTATGGGACTCGATTCCAACATACAGAGACCGAGTTATCGCCCAGTTTGCAAAACTCGCCAACACTTAGGCAAAAAGCCAAAAAATAGCCCAAAACCCGCATCGTTCCGTCTGAACGCCACGCAAACACACATAGCACCGCGCAGGTATTAGACATATGTTAGAACTTACGGGACTCGATTCCGATATACGGAGACCGAGTTATCGCCCAGTTTGCAAAATTCGCCAACACTTGTAGAACACAAACTAATATTTTAATATTTTAATTTTGTAGGGTCTTGTTAATGAGACTCGTGGGGGTGGAGATGGCGGCATAGGCGATGCCCGTGGAGGAGATGGTTATGATCGCCGGTTTTATGCTGATGATCAGACTATAGAGGATGGGACCGGTGATGGGACCGAAGGTGGGACCGGCGATGGGACCGTAGGCGATGGCACAGAGATTCCTGATCTTGGGCAGTAGTAAGTTTATATTTATATTTTGACTTTCACGTATGTATTTAGCTTTTGAGTTGTACAAACTTGAGTTTGGTATCTAATTATATTGATTGTTGATAGTAAAAGATATGATTGTTATTGATATGCGTACATTGTCATTATTTGTTTTTCTTTAGTTTATAACAGATACAATGTATATGTAAATGAATAGGGGAATTTTGCAGTTTTAATAATAAAAAAAATTGAACTTGGGTTATTGGCGACGGCATGCCATCGGCAATGGGAAGTCATTAGCGACGGGAATTGACTCATTCGCGATGGCTATGCCAGTCGGTAATGACTACATTTTAAAATAATGAATGATTATTAACGATGGCCTGTCCGTTTGTGACGTCGTCGCTAATGATATATTGCCGACGGCATGCCGTCGGCAATGACACCGTCAGCAATGACTTAGTTCCTGACGGCGAGCGACGGGAGCCAGGGGCAACGACCTGAGGGACGACGGAAGGGACGACGGGGTATGTCGTCGCCAATGACCTCATTTCCGACGGTAGAGGCTCATTGGCGACGGCATAGCCCGTCGACAATGATTGATTTTTTTGTAGTGAGATGACTTTCATCACAAAATAAGCATGAAGATGATGACAATGATATAAGAATTCAATTAAATGAAAGCAAGGATAAATTTTAAAGATTTATAATTTAATTTATTTAGAATTTAATAATATCCAAATTGTCAACATGATACTGCTTTGTGGAGTAAAATTCAAGAATAATATTGTATCTAAAATGATTTGGACTGAGAAGAAATCATTTTTTTTGTCATAAATAGTACTCTGGGTGAATAGTACCCAAGTGAATAGTATCCCATAAATAGTACTTCGGGAATTGTACTTTTTAAATAGTACCCCGTGAATAGTACTTCCTGAATAGTATTTTTTGAATAGTACTTTGTAAATAGTACTTTTTGAATAATACCGTACTTATGAATAGTACTGTATTTATGAATAGTACCCATGAATAGTACTCTATAAATGGTACCGTACATATAAATAGTGCCGTATAAATGAATCGTACCCATGAATAGTACTCCGGCATGAAAAGCTTAAAATTTAACAAGAATGTTCAGAAAAATATCCTTGTGAAATAATACTAGATGAAGCACAAATTTCAAGGATATTTTACTAATTTTACGAAGTATAGAAGCAATACTTTAACAAAATGAGTGTAGAATTCAGAATCTGAAATGAAATAATACTTACATACTACAGAGTATGGAAGAAAATATTATTTCATACGAATATTGAATAAAAATAATATCCCTTACGAATACGAAAGAAATAATACCCCTTACCTTAGTAGAAGACTGGATACTGGAATAGTGAAGTAGCTAAATACTCTTCTTCTTTCTCTCTATAGCTTCTCTCTCTATAATTGCTCTTGTGAGTCTTAGTGAATTGGTGAGAATGAAAGAAGAATGAGCTTCTATTTATAGGAAAATATAGTTTCGATAATTGCATGTTTTGGGGCTCGAATTATTACAGTATAGTACCTTTGTCTTTTTCTCCATTTTTAATTTATTCCTACAAGTATTATCAAACTTGCACCACCTCCCTTAAATAGTACATGCATGTGAATCAATAGTTTCATTCATGTGAACAAATAGTTATATGCATGTGAACTAATAGCAATTAATTTCTCATTTATCTGATTAATTACCCGATTGATCAATTTAACCTCCAGAAATCAATTATTAACGAAATAAATATCGATTTTCACTAACACTAATAATCCCAACACAATGGAAATATCAATTTCATCTTTAATCAAAACGAACTTATTCATCATTAATATTATAACTCACAATATTTAACAACCAAATCATTCCCAAGAAAGAGGGGGCTTTCCGATAAGGATTTCTCCCTATAGGTGATCAAACCCCTTTCCTCGACGGAACTTTCTAGACATCATCAATAATGCAAATAATAATATGAATAACTTTGTCGTCTAAATTATTGATTTAATAATATAAAATATTATGAAAATGATACTGTGATAATAATTGAATCAATAATATAAGAGATATTATGCAACAATTGTTGTAGTAAAAATTGAGTATAACTGAGTGACTTCTCACGTAAGCATCAATAATCAATATCGTGTGCTACTATGCAACCACGCGTATTACTGTACTTTTACCACCAGGTAGTTCAACAGTTTAACGGTAAAACTTTCACCTTTATTTTTATAAAAAGTATTTTTGTCATTTTCTAACTATAACAATACTTTCGTTGTGGGGTCCACCAATGATTGTGTCGTCATACAAATATTCTATGTTAAAACGAATATTCCCCGACCAATCGAATATTTTATGACAACTTGCATACTTTTCAAAATTTTCACATATCCCCCTTAACTTTTAACCTTTTATCAATTTAACCATTTACTAAATAATAATTATAAAAAAATTGAATACTTTTATTTCATAAAATTTGGGGTCTTACAATCTCCTCTCCTTATAAAATTTCGCCATCGAAATTTATGTACATATCTGGTATGCCGAAGAGGTGAGGATACCTTGTTTAGATTCTATCTCTTGAGGTATAACCTTTGAGCGTAGAATATATTCCTTCTTATCCAATATTTTAATAGGTACCTCTTCATACGTTAAATCTTCTGCTATCTCGTCTAGTTCTAATTCAATAATGTGGTTCGGGTCGTCCACATATTTATGTAACATCGATACATGAAAAACGTTATGAACACGCGACATACTTGGCGGTAAAGCGAGTCTATAGGCTACAGTTCCTACTCGATCAAGGATTTCAAATAAACCAAAAAAATTGAGGGTTGAGATTTCCTCTCTTCGTCGATTCTTGCTTCCAGAATAACGCCTTCTTGCACCTTCTTCTTCACATTCATCAACTCCGAGTCTGTAGCTTGAGCAGCTTTTAACTTTATTGATTAAAGTCAATTCTAATCGTATATTCGCTATCTTCACGTAGGTTCTTAAAGTCTTTAACTCTATCTCCATCTTTTGTAAGTCGCACGAAATGGGTCTTTGTGTTAACGATGTCGCACTCGTAACCGCATACGATCTTCTACTTAACGCGTTAGCTACCACGTTCACTTTTTCTATAATGGTATTGAATGGTATTATCGTAATATTTCAACAGCTTGAGCCAACGTCTTCTGCCTGAGTTACGTTAGTTCTGAGTGAAGAAATATTTGAGGGTTTTAGAAATGGGTTTTATACTGGGGTCAATACAAAATTTGATTTCACGCTTTAGGGGTAGGCTAAGAAGTTCTTCTGGGTATATGTCAGGAAATTTATTAACGATAAAAATATCATTCAAAACTGTGACTCTCATTCAAGACTTGGATAGCACGTCACATTGATAACTATCAACTTGCCACCATTATTCATGGCTTCCCCTATGGAAAGTCAGGCTTCGGTGCATTTTAAGACTTGGAAGTCACCAGCGAAAGGCTCGGGGCTCTTTACTTATGGCTTAATATGGCAATGATTAACTTTAGTGGTTTGGTTACTTGAATTCGCATAACAGGTTAGTTAGGAAGGCTAACAACCTTACAAAAATTATCAATTTTAGCATGATGAGTAGTTAACCAGTCGATTCTTAAAATCACATCAAAGGGAAGTCTTTTTAACGAGATAAGATCGACAAGTAATGTAAAAGTCACAAAGGTTTCTACTAACATATTTTCAACAGATAAGTCAAAGTCTAATTTCTTCGGAGTTAAATTTAAACGTTGAGCGCAAGTAGGATAAATAAAAGAATGGGTAGAACCAGTATCTAACAAGGTATAGACTTCCTAAGAGTTTATGATTAACTTACTCATGATAACTTCGTCCGGGTTCCTCGACAAACACTCTCACTTAAACTACCAGCTTTAACTTGTCTGGGACATCCTTTGGCATCACCATCCCATTTGGACTTGACTTCACTACACGATAAAATCGAGCTAGGTGACCTTCTTTTCCGCAATTGAAACATGCTTTGGGTTGCTGTGTATAGTTTGGACGGATGTGTCCTTCCTGTCCGCATTTGAAACATACGACCGGTGGTCATTCTCCTTCCTTGGAAACGGGTGCTGGTGATGCTGTCTTTCCATCATTATTGAACCTTCTCTTCTTGAAGTTGTTCTCACTTAGTTCATATTTCCTATTATCTTAGTCATGATTACCACTGAAGTGGTTACCATTTCTAGCATGATAATTTCCTCCACGATGGTTATCATTGTTCCGATGGTTGTTGCCATCGGTACGATTATTATCGTGTTGTTGGTTGTTGCCTTTTGGTTGAGCTAACTCATAATCGCGTTCTAATAACTAAGCCATATTCACAACATCTGAATATAAACAAAGTTTGTGAGAAATAAGGTATTGATGTATTTCGAGTTTCAAACCTCTTAGAAACATTCACTTCATTCGCTCCTCATTATCAACCAAATGGGATGCAAACCGGGATAACTCGATAAACTTAACCTTGTACTGTGACAAGGTCATATTGTTTTGCTCCAGCTTGATTAATTCAACCTCCTTCATGTGACGAATACTTTCAGGAAAGTACTTATTGTTGAACAATTCTTGGAACTTCTTCCAAGACATCTTGAGTGTGTCAAGCTGGGTACGTTTTATAGATTCCCACCAGTAATCTGCATCTTCACGCAACATAAAGGTGGTGAAGGGAACCTTTTTCTCCTCTAAGCATTCCAAGACATCAAATATCTTGGTGATATGCTTTATCCATGTCTCCGTCTTAAGTGGTTCTGGCTTTCCCAAAAACTCCAGTGGTCCCAGCTCCTTGAACTGCTTAGTGGTGACCAGCCGTGATTTGCCAGTGTTTCCACCTACATTTTGAACATGAGTCTCTCTCGTTTGGTTTTGTATAAATTCTAAAAAACTCTTAAACGTACCATCGTTCATTATTTGGTCAGTGTTGTTGTTTACACGAGGATTATTGTCTTCCTAATGCATATTATCCTGGTTATTGATCGTCGGTGACTCAACAGTCTCATATGCTTCATTGCTTATCTCAACATTTTCAGATGCCATTCTCAAACACTGTCACAAAATAAGGGTTAATTGACATACCACAATATACCCCTATATCCTGACCCACCAATTAAATAACAAATAAGCTTAAGTAGGTCATACTAGCGAAGGATTTACCCGTCCCTCCCCTCCTAGTTCTAGTCTCAGATCTCAGCCAGGGATCATATCCCTAAGCTTTGATACCAACTGTGACGCCCCCAAAATAGGTATACATCACCCATCTTGGGTCGCCAAATACTTGGTACAGAATACAAATACAACTTAATTATACAACTGTCGTTTATAATACGACAAAACATAAGCTGAGAGTTTTAATACGAATATTATCATCTAGACAATATCCACACTCAATGGAGTCCTCATTACAATTATTATCACACTATTTCATAGAATAATGAAGACTAATATAGCCACTTATCCTGAACCATCACTCCATTCCCCGACTCGTCTCAGCTATATTCTCATTTCCCAAAGAGAAAAATGAAAGAAAATGGTGAGCTCAACTAGCCCAATAAGAAATATTATGACTAAGATAATGTAGAATAAATTATCCCTTAGCCTTCAACAGTATAACAACTGATAGAATACAATAGACAATAAGTTTTAGATCAACAACTGCAGTGGAATAAGCAATCCATTAGAAGAGTCAAGTAGATCATGATATCTACTATCTTCTGTGATTTAAAAGTTTACCATCAATTTTGTCGCTAAGACTCAGCTTAATAAATAATCCACATCACTGAATTATCCATGCACTACGGGCCAAGGATATTCATTAGTATCATGACCACGAATTATCCATGCACTATGGGCCAAGGATATTTGTTTTTCACCAATGGTCATAAACATGACAAACAACAATTCATCTTTGCACCCTTAGCCGAAGAGAACACATGGTTATGATCATACCAACATCTGTCCATCAATGCACTACGGGCCAATGAGGACTTTTACCACATCATTTGTAATATTATGGGTCATGATTATACCGAATAATTCCTGGTCATAATCATACCAATCAACAGTCCATCTATGTACGTAAGCCACAGATGACTTTCATTACAATATACGCATGAGGATGATGACAATGATATAAGAATTCAATTAAATGAAAGCAATGATAAATTTTAAAGATTTATAATTTAATTTATCTAGAATTCAATAATATCCAAATTTTCAACATGATACTGCTTTGTGGAGTAAAATTCAAGAATAATATTGTATCAAAAATGATTTGAACCGAAAAGAAATCAATTTTTTTGTCATGAATAGTACCCCGGGTGAATTGTACCCGAGTGAATAATACCCCTAGAATAGTACTTCAGGAATAATACTTTTTAAATAGTACTCTGTGAATAGTACTTTATGAATAGTACTTCAGGAATAATACTTTTTAAATAGTACTCCGTGAATAGTACCCGAGTGAATAGTACCCCGTGAATAGTACTTCAGGAATAATACTTTTTAAATAGTACTCCGTGAATAGTACTTTATGAATAGTACTTTATGAATAGTACTTTTTGAATAGTACTTTGTAAATAGTACTTTGTGAATAGTACTTTTTGAATAGTACCGTACTTAGGAATTGTATCGAACTTATGAATTGCACCGTATTTATGAATAGTACCCATGAATATTACTTCGTGAATAGTACCATACATATGAATAGTTCCGTATAAATGAATAGTACTCCAGCATGAAAAGCTTAAAATTTAACAACAATGTTCAAAAAAATATCATTGTGAAACGATACTAGATAAAGCATAAATTTTAAGGATATTATACTAATTTCACGAAGTATAGAAGCAATACTTTAACAAAATTAGTGTAGAATTCAGAATTTGAAACGAAATAATATTACTTACATACTACAGAGTAAGGAAAAAAATATTATTTCATACGGATATTGAACAAAAATAATATTCCTTACGAATACGAAAGAAATAATATCCCTTACCTTAGTAGAAGACTGAATACTGGAATAGTGAAGTAGCAGAATACTCTTCTTCTTTCTCTCTATAGCTTCTCTCTATAGCTTCTCTCTCTCCATAATTGCTTTTGTGAGTCTTAGTGAATTGATGAAAATGAAAGAAGAATAAGCTTCTATTTATGGGAAAACATAGGTTCGATAATTATACGTTTTGGGGCTCGAATTATTATAGTATAGCACCTTCATCTTTTCCTTCATTTTTAATTTAGTCCTACAAGTATTATCAAACTTGCACCACCTCCCCTAATAGTACATGCATGTGAATCAATAGTTCCATTCATGTGAACAAATAGTTATATGCATGTGAACTAATAGCAATTAATTGTTCATTTATCCGATTAATTACCCGATTGGTCAATTTAACCTCCAAAAATCAATTAGTATCGAAATAAATATCGATTTTCACTAACACTAATAATCCCAACACAATGAAAATATCAATTTCATCTTTAATCAATACGAACTTATTCATCATTAATATTATAATTCACAATATTTAACAACCAGCTCATTCCCTTGAAAGAGGGGGCTTTTCGATAAGGATTTCTCCCTATTGGCGCGCAATTAGGTGTGATCAAACCTCTTTCCTCGACAGATCTTTCTAGACATCGTCAATAATGAAAATAATAATATGAATAACTTTATCGTCTAAATTATTGATTTAATAATATAAAATATTATAAAGATTATATTGTGACAATAATTGAATCAATAATATGAGAGATATTATGCAGCAATTACTGTAGCAATAATTGAGTATAACTGAGTGACTTCTCACGTAAGCATCAATAATCAATATTGTGTGCTACTATGCAACCACGCGTATTACTGTACTTTTACCACCAGGTAGTTCAACAGTTTAACGGTAAAACTTTCGCCATTATTTTTATAAAAAGTATTTCTGTTGTTTTCTAACTACGACAATACTTCCGTTGTGGTGTCCATCAATGATTGTGCCGTCGTATAAATATTCCCTATTAAAATGAATATTCTCCGACCAATCGAATATTTTATGACAACTTATATACTTTTCAAAATTTTTACATATCCCCTTTAACTTTTAACCTTTATCAATTTAACCATTTACTAAATAATAATTATAAGAAAATTGAATACTTTCATTACATAAAATTCGGGGTCTTACAGTTTTAGTGACGAAAATATGTCACACTATTTAAATCATCTAATTTCAATGACGACAATATTGTCATATTTATGATTATTCTTTCGTCATGTTATTTAGTTTATCGTCACGAAAAATAAGAAATTAAATGACGACAGAAAAATTCATCACCAAATAATATATTTAAAATGACAATTATGTAGTTGCCATTTCATATTTTAATTATAATTTATTTTCAATTTATTTAGTTTTTTATTAACTAATTTATTATATTAATCTATAAGCACAATTAAATCCAAAATCTCATTTAAAAATAAATAGCAAAAACACATAAAATTTCAGTCAACCCATTGCAAAAATTAATAATATCATTTTCAAAAGAATATTATACACTAAAATGAGTGTGAGAAATATAAAGAAACCTCAAAAGATATATAATACATATCTACAAGTATTTGGAGAACAACGTATGAAAGTGATGGGTTCAAAACTAAGTATTATCCCCATATTACACCGAACCTGCAATCCTTAATCACAAATGGAGTGCTCCATTATCCATGATCCAGCCAACATAACGATATTTATGATTCAAGTAACAAATTCAATGTTTGTTGCTTCACTTGTGCCTAGGAGCAAGACTTTCTGTGAATGCAGATCCTTTCCTTGTCTGGTTGCTCTAAGATTTCCAACAAGAGTATGCCTTCACATGGAAAACTAGGCTAGACCCTGTTGGGGTTGAATATCCAGCATTGCAATCCTGCGTACTGATTAAAAGAAAAATACACAAATACAAAAGACAGGACATGCTCAATATTACAAAAATTCATTGAAACTATTATAAAATGATGACAGCAACACAGACCTGGGATTTTTTCATGAGATATACTTTGTTTCCACCATGGTTTACCAGCATGCATAAGGTAGGTTTCAATATCAACAAGTTCCTTCTCTTTGTAACATTCTGATATCCACTCCTAAGGTACAAAATTGTAAAATTATCTTTCATGAGTACATTCATAAATTACATGGTATTGCCAAATACAAGCATAGTATATCATCTTTCATGGATTAGATTCATATATTACATTGTGCGGCCAAATTGAAGCATAGTATATCCCAGAACAAATGTTACCACTACTTAATACATCGTATTAAATGAACTCAAAATACCCATGCACTTATTTATCCGGCCACAAACTAAAAAAAATAGACAGATACAAACTAGATAATAACTTTTACAATTACATAAAGTGAATGGATTTTTGTACTGTAGCTTTTATGTTAAATAACGCTGCTCTAACGCTACAATTATTGTTAGTTTATGAGAAGTGTGCTCATATGCAGCAGCTATAAACAAATGAGAAAATGGTCTCTTCACTAATATCTACTCAAAAAAATTCCATACCCTCACTAAGACAAACAATATCCAAAAGGTAGATCAAAACAATATATTGAACATTTGTGCAAACAGAGTATGCGTTGGTAAAACAAACGGTTCGTTAGAGTATGCGGACCTATGGAGGTCAATATCGACGATTTCATGTCTGTCAACACGTATCCCTTTTTCTGAATCAAACCAATGACATTTAAACAAGTTAATATGACCCCCGTTCGTGCCCTTGTACGACAACTCTACGATTTCTTCCAACTCCCCATAAAAGGCACGACCAAGCGCATTGTAACAATCTCCTTGGACACACACTCCAGAGTTCGTTGTTCTTTTACCGCGCCCATATGCCTTTGTATGAAATTTTCAACCATTTATTTTGTAATCATTGTGGCTGACTTGGTCCCTTTCTGATCCCATAGCTAGGACTTGTACATTAGCCGGAGTCGTTGGTCTCTCAGTCAAAGCGTACCAAAAAGTCTATCCTATTAAATAAAGTCATAGTTAATATGGAGTATATATATATATATGTATATATATGTCGTGTCGTGCTTAAGTAACTTAACTTACTTTGTCCTTTAGCCAAAGTACAAATTTTTATCACGATTGATTTGAATATCTTTATCAGTTATGCCGAGATGCTTCACTTTTAACTCGTCATTGTACAATCTATAAAATGTTATAAACATTAACATATTGGAATGTAAATTACATGTCATTGAAAGTTAAGAGATAAATATGAATTTTACATATGTACCTCACAAATTCGTCAATCTCCTCGCAATTGAGAAGAATGTAAGTATGTGCAGCATATAATTCTTGCTCAAAGAGAAATATGCGCCTCCCTTTTCCATAAGCGCGGCCCGATAGACCAAATATAGAAATTCGACCATTTAGTTCAACATTTCCCCCATCATCATGTCTCGAGACTCGATTAGCCGTTGTCAAGACTTCGTCTGGAAAATAGTCCGAGACAAACGTAGAAATCTCATCGAAATTGTATGCCTCACATATCGACCCCTCGACATTAGCTCTATTCTTCACCTTCTTCTTAAGGTTTCCCATCACCCTCTCGAAAGGGTACATCCATCTATATTGAACTAGACCCCCAACACGAGCTTCATAGGGAAGATGGATTTGCAAATGCTCCATAGAGTCAAAAAAACCCAGGTGGGAATATTTTTTCAAGTTTACACGTGATCTCTATGATGTTCTTCTCAAGTACGGACATGTCCTTCCCATTTAATGTTTTTAAACATAAGTATTTGAAGAAATGACTAAGATCCGTTAAAGCATCCCATATTGGTTTATCAAGCAGATCCCAAAATGCTATAGGCTTGAGTCTCTCCATGAACACATGACAGTCATGACTCTTTATCCCTTACAATTTCTCACCCGTAACACACCTTGCAATGTTAACGCATATCCATCTGGTAGTTTCAGAGACTTAACCCATGTGCACACACCTTCAATTTGCTTTTTGGACAATGTGTACCTTGCATGCGGTTTGACAATCTTACCATCAGGAGATTCATAAAGTTCTAATCTAGGACGCTTACAAATATCTTTCATGTCCAATCGTGCCTTATCATTATCTTTTGTCTTCCCCGTAACATTCATCACGATGTTAAACACATTATCGAACACATTCTTTTCAATATGCATCACATCTAGATTATGACGAATCAAATTTGTAAACCAATAAGGCAGTTCCCAAAAGATACTTCTCTGAACCTAGTTATATGATTCGCCAAACCCATTGATTATGTTTGTGGCATCAATCTTACCAAATGGGATGACCGACAGTCTCATCGCATGGTCTCGCATCTCCGTTCCCGATAATTGCGATGCATGCATATCATTGTCTACTTTCCCTTTCCTGAAGTGTTCTCTATTTCTTCGAAACGGGTAATCTACTAGCAAGAACCGACAATGACAGTCAAACCAGCAAGGCTTTCAACTTTTTGATAGATTGAAAGACTTTGTATGCTCCATACAATACGGACAAGCCAACTTCCCGTGTGTACTCCATCCAGCTAACATACCATAAGCTGGGAAGTCACTTAAAGTCCACATAACCGCTGCCCTAAGGTTGAAATTTGTTTTTGTTGCAACATCCCAAGTCTGTACTCCATCCTCCCATAATACCTTCAAATCGTCTATAAAAGGTATCAAGTAAACATCTATGTTCTTTCAGTGACTCTTAGGACCAAGAACCACGAGTGAAAGAAATAAGTATGGCTGTTTCATACACATCCAAGAGGCAAGTTGTACGGAGTAACAATCATAGGCAAACATGAGTATGGAATAACTAAGTGGCCAAACGGGTTGAAACCATCGGTGAACAATCCAAGCCTCACATTTCTAGGTTCCAATGCAAACCCAAGATGTGCTAAGTTGAAATCTTTCCAAACCTGGCCATCTGCGGGATGATTTAGTTCTCCATCTTTAGCTGGAGATTTCGCATGCCAACTCATATGTTCAGCTATTCTTGAAGTCATGTACAATCTTTTTAGCCGATGTGTAATTGGAAAATACCTTAAAATCTTAAACGGTATAGTTGATTTTTTTGTAGTCACACCCTCTTTATTAGGCCTAAACCGATCATGACTGCAAAACGTGCACCTTGTCATATGTTCATTTTCCTTATAAAACAACATGCAATCGTTGGGACATGCATCGATCTTTTGGTATCCAAGACCCAACTTCTTCACCATTTTCTTATAATAGTAATAGTTATCAGGTAATTTTTCACCGTCAGGCAACATACTCTTAATGGCCTTCAAGAGCGACTCAAAACACTCATGGCTCATGTTGTGATCAGCCTTGATATTAAGTAATCTCACCACTAAAGACAATGTAGTGTGTTTGGTGAAACCATGCCATAATGGCTCGCTATCCTCGTCTAAAAACTTAAATAAGTCTTTGGCATCAGAATTCATAAGTTGCTCTCTGCCTTGTTCCCAATCAAAATCTGCCCCGTACTTCTACCCGGATTATGTACTTCTGTGATGCTACCATCTCTTCTCTGCCCATGTGCCCACCTAGCATTCTTCGTAATTTTTTATGAACTCAAAAACTAGTAAATGATAGTTTACCACGTCTCTGTCTATGTAATTTACATTCTTACACTTCAAACAAGGGATCTTATCTTGTTCTGACCATTCACACATTCTGGGTAACTATACGCATACTCCAAAAACACTTGGCAACTAGTTCTAAATTCAGTTATAGCACCTATCTAGGCACTTGACTTTCGTCGTTCCATCCAACTACGGTCTGAATAGAGGTCCATGATACCACGGTACCTACTACAGACATCATGAGCTTATTAATGTATAGCATGATTGTAAGCATATGATTTGAGTATACTTGTAACCATATGACTTGAGCATACTTGTAAGCATACGATTAATATTTAAGCATACTTGTAAGAATATGACTTGAGCATACTTGTAAGCATATGACTTGAGCATACTAGTAAGCATATGACTTGAGCATACTAGTAAACACATAAAGAGCTCGTTAATATTATAAATGTTCGCAACTACTATTACAAGAAAGTATTTTATTTTGTTTATTTATTTTATTTTATTTTATTTATTTACTATTGAGAAACAATATTAGTAAATACTCCATGTTCTCATTAAATTAGTTACCCGACCAACAAATTTTTTTTACCAGAGTCTCCCCTATAATATGGACTAGCCACATGCACGACGCCATGCATATATGGCCATTTCTAGGCACCGAAGATACAAACCAAGAGAAATATACAAATTTCCAATATAATAAGACCAAAACAATAACGAATGAATGCAAATTAAAGCAGTAGCGTATGATATTTCTTTTGTTCATTAATATCTTTATGGGTTCGGTGAGAAACTAAGCATGTGTTACTTAGTTTATTTTAGCAGTGAATATCTAACGAAATTCTAGTTAGTTTATTTTAGCAATGGAAAACTTCCTAAATTCTGCTTAGTTTATTTATTATATCATTTATTATTTTTATTATATTTAAAAGTGGAACTAAACAAATGCTACTTAGTTTATTATATTATATTTTAATATATTTAATATGATATTAAATTTTAATTTAATATTATATTTTATAGTTATACCAAAGCAAGTCTTATTAATTTTAATGAATAACTTTGTTGTTTTGGTAGGTGTTAGGAAAGATAACTAATGTAGTCAATGTGTTAGGAGTAAATGTAGTCAAACACTTCCCATATCTAACTAATCTGGAAATCAATTCTAAAAACTTGGGTATGTTGCAAGTTGCAACTAAGGAAACTTGCATGTTACTATGTCCAATATAAACTCTAATTAACTTTTCAATTAGGGTTCTACTACACAACTAGTAGGAGTTTAAATCCTAATTATGTCGGTGTGATTAATAGATGATACCGGGGAACAAAATTCTCTAATTCACCAATCCCAAACTTAATCTCTTAACCATTAAAACAAACTTAATATAACATCCCATATTTATTATGAAATTTATTGACACATGTCTAAAAGTAACAAGTTTAAAACATAAAAATAAAAATAATGGGAAATCATTAGGAGTTAACACTCAAGGGATGAACTTTCATTCAATCAAACTCCGCCCCCAAACAATCTGAAAACACCATATATATATATATATATATATATATATATATATATATATAAAAGTAGAACATCCCTTTAACCACACGAATAATTTCAAAGATATAAACTTTTCAATTACCAAAGCAAGAAATCAGAATTAATTTACCCAAATCAAAATCAATTTACCCAAATCAAAATCAATTTACCCAAATCAATTTTACTCTAATCAAAACTTATAAACCAAATCATATTACCCAAATCGAGTTCAAGTACTAATAAAATCATTATCATATTACCCAAACATAAACAAATTCATATATGTCAAACTAGTGCATGTATAATCAGATTCATATTCATTGAAACATTATTCATTATACATCGAAATCAATTTACTTAAATCATATTCATTGAAACATTATTTCCTCAAATAAAAAGGAAATCTATACCTGAAGGCGGCGGTGACGTGGGCAGCGGTTACAGCTGTGGCCGGCTTCCGACAGCGTGGCCTTCTCCCTCTTCTCCCCCTTCTCTCTTTTCTTTCTCCCTCTTATTTTCCTTCTGCTACTGTCGAGCGAGGCGCTTGATACATTAAAATGATCAACGACCGTCATCAGGGACCAGCATGCGGTCGCTGAATTTTAATGATATGGAAGTATCAGCGACTAATTGCAGTCGCTGATTGTGAGAGGTCGCAAAAAACCAGCGCGCCAACACTTCCAGCCAATTTTTTAGGCGGTAAAATTGAACTAACGACCAATTAGCGACCGGGTACAGTCACTAAAATAATCCAGTGACTATATTCAAGGGCGGTCGCCAGTGTCGGTCGCTAATAATCATATCAACGACCGAAAATGTGGTCGCTAATATTGTTGGTCGCTGTTAGAGCATTTTCTTGTAGTGAAATAACTTTATATATTATAAAAAGCATTCTATTTTATATAAAAAGTTTTCTGCTTTATTACTATTATAATAATAATAAAACAAAACTAAAACAACTTTCTACCGACGATTTTGAAAAGTGAGTAAGTGGGGGTCCATGTAATAAGTCAAACTTACAACAAATTTCTTCATGACAAACCCCTCTATTTATATCAAAAATTAAATAAATATTTACCACAAATCAGTTATATTCAATAAACACATTTTTAATCTTTCAATAATTATTCATCATTAATATTATAACTCACAATATTGACAACCAGATCGTTCCCAGAAAAGAGGAGGCTTTCCGATAAGGATTTCTCCTTATTGGTGCGCAATTAAATAACCTAACCCCTTTCCTCGACCGAACTTTCTAGACATTTTCAATAATGCAAATAATAATATGAATAATTGTGTCGTCTCAATTATTGATTTAATAATATAAAATATTGTGCAGATGATACTGTGACAATAATTGAATCAATAATATGAGATACTATGCAATAACTACTGTGGCAATTATTGAATGAAACTGAGTGACTTCTTACGTAAGAATAATAATCAGAGATACTGGACAATACCGTGTACTACTGTGCAACTACGCATATTACTGTACTTTATCACCAGGTATTTCAACAATTAACGGTAAAAGTTTTGCTGTTATTTTTTAGAAAAAGGTTATTTCTATTGCTTTCTATATCCGATAGTTATTCTGTTATGTGTGGTCCACCAATGATTGTGTCATCGTACGAATATTCCCAACAAAAAGAATATTCCCCAACTAAACGAATATTTTATGACAACTTGTTTACTTTGCAAAATTTGCACTATCACCCATAACTATAGCATTATATCAAATTCACACCTTATTATTCAAAATAACATTTATGGAAAATAAATCTTTGTTCATAAAAAGTTGCGGGTCTTACAAAATCTCCCTAACAAAGAAATTAGTAAATTCTCCCAAGAGATGATAATGAAACTCTTCACAAAAGAGAAAGATATTAGTTATCTCGTAGAGAAAACAAGTCTCAAAAACAGAGAATAAACCAGGGGGCGGGGGGTCATTTGACCCTGGAAGGCTAGAATCTTCGGCGGCATTGCAGGCGACTCCCCCAGACTATAATCCATGACCCTGCAGATTTAAGTGGCGCTGCGAATGAATCTTGCTGCTGCCGCCTCACGCCTGCGATTGTTGATGGCCATCATCTGCAATCCTTCTTTTTAGCAACAATTGAGTTTTTTTTAAACTTACTAAATGAAATGACGTCGTTTCATTTAGTAAGTTTAAAAAAATAAAAAAGGAAACCACCCTTTTCTTTTCTTCTTTAAAATTGCAATTCGCACAGTAGAGCCCTTTTTTTGTTCCCCTTCCGCTTCTGTCAACAGCTGCACCGCAGATCGCCATCGATGATCGATCTCCCCTCCCCCACTGCAAGTCGTCGCTCCGATAACGATATGTACTTAGTTATTAGTTAAAAGTTTTAGTAGTTGTCAATTTAATTGAATATTTGATTTAGGGTTTTAAAACATTAGGGATTTGTGGTTATTGTTGCCATTAGTTAAAATTGATACAAATAAGGAATTTTGTGCTTAATGTTGCCATTAAATTAGAGATTTAGAGTTTGTTATGCCATGAATTAGAGATTATATGTTATTATCATTGAATATTTGAATTGATATTGTATATTTATGCTATATTGTTTGACGTTTGTGAAATAATTGAAAATATTTAATTAGGTTTAGTTGATAAAATTATGATGAAATGTTTGAATTGATGAAATTATTCTAAAAATTTTAAATTAATGAAATTATTGTGAAATATTGTAATGGAAATTATTATTTTTTTACTGATTTATTTTGTAAGACCCTAACTTTTATGAATAAAGATGAATTTTTTCTATAAATATCATTTTTGAATATTAAAGTGTGAATTTGTTATAATGTTATAGTTGTGGGTAATATTTATAAATTTTGCAAAGTAAGCAAGTGGTTATAAAATATTCGATTAGTTGGGGAATATTCGTTTTAACAGAGAATATTCGTACGACGACATAATCATTGGTAGACCCCACAACAGAATTATTGTCGGAGTTAGAAAACGACAGAAATAACTTTTTTATAAAAATAACGACGAAAGCTTTACCGTTAACTGTTGTAATACCCGGTGATAAATGTATAGTAATACGCGTGGTTGCATAGTAGCACATGGTATTTGATGCTTACATGAGAAGTCACTCAGTTATACTCAATTATTGCTACAATAATTGCTGCATAGTATCTCACATTATTGATTCTATTATTGTCACAGTATCATCTGCACAATATTTTATTTTATTAAATCAATAATTGAGATGACAAGTTATTCACATTATTATTTGCATTATTGACAATGTTTAGAAAGTTCTGTCGAGGAAAAGGATTTGGTCACCTAATTGCGCGTCAATAGGGAGAAATCCTTATTGGAAAACCCCCTCTTTTCTGAAAATGATCTGGTTGTTAATATTACTAGTTATAATATTAATGATGAATAAATGTTAATAAAAATATTGAGAGAATTTTTTATGAAGTATTTGTTGTAAGTTTGACGTATTATTTAGACCCCCACTTACTCATTCACTACAAAAATTTACACAAAATATGATGCTAAAATTTGTCATATAAAATTTATTTTTCGTCACTAAAATATTTGGTGACGAGTGTTAATTGTCACAAAGAGCGTCACCGTATGAGCGTGTTATAAGGTTTATTTGATAATATATGATGTCGTCACTAAACGGTTTAACTTATGGTGACGATATACATCATTGACATTATAATTAATTACTTTTAGTGACGTTAATAGCGTCACTATTTGAATGAGACTTTCGTCACTCTATATTATATTTTGTCATCAAAACTTAGAACATTAAATGACGAAAATCTTTCTTTTTCAATAAAGAATATTATTTTTGTGATGCCCCCAAATTAGGTATACATCACCCATCTTGGGTCGCCAAATACTTGGTATAGAATATAAATACAACTTAATTATACAACTGTCGTGTACAATACGACAAAACAAAAGCTGAGAGTTTTAATACGAATATTATCTTCTAGACAATATCCACACTCAATTGAGTCATCATTACAATTATTATCATACTATTTTATAGAATAGTGAGGACTACTATAGCCACATATCCTGGACCATCACTCCATTCTCCGACTCGTCCCAGCTATATTCTCATTTCCCGAAGAGAACAATAAAAGAAAAGGGTGAACTCAACTAGCCCAGTAAGAATTATTATGACTAAGATAATGCAGAATAAATTATCCTTAGCCTTCAGCAGTATAACAACTGATAGAATACAATAGACAACAAGTTTTAGATCAACAACTACATTAGAATAAGCAATCCATTAGAAGAGTCAATTATAGCATGATATTTACTATATGCTATTATTTAAAAGTTTACCATCAATTTTATTGTTGAAACTCGGCTTAATAAATAATCCACATCACTAAATTATCCATGCACTATGGGCCAAGGATATTTGTGTTTTCACCTATGGTCATGAACATGTTAAACAACAATTCAGCTTTGCACCCTTGGCCGAAGAAAACGCGTGGTTATGATCATACCAACATCTGTCCATCAATGCACTACGGGCCAATGAGTACTTTTACCACATCATCTGTAACATTATGGGTCATGATTATACCGAATAATTCCTGGTCATAATCATACCAATCAACAGTCCATCTATGAACGTAAGCCACAAACACTACAAGAAAAAAGGTCATTGGCGACGGGCGTATTGGCGACGACCAATGACCCGTTGCTAATGATCTTAATGCCGACGGGCACGCCGTCGATAATGGATGTCGTTGAGAATGTAATATCCCATGGGATAATTTGGTGCGAAAATTTGGCGGTGGAGGGAAAACTCATTGGCGACGGACACATAAATCAAGGGCGACGGTGGTACTCAATATCAAATCAAGGGCGACGGTGGTACTCAATATCAACGGGGTCATTATCGACGGCTTTGCCGTCAAGAATGAGTTCTTTTAATTAAAACCCTGGTTTGCGACGGCAACGACTGATTCTACCCTCTCTTATATTTCTCTTTCCCTCTCAAATTCGCCCATTACTATATGATTTTCCCACTTAATTAATTCTCAAATTTGCAATATTGATTCTCTTGAATTCGCCCATTTCCCTCGTCTTTCCCAGTTCGCCCATTTCCCTCACCCTCACTGTAAGCTCGTGCATTTTCCACCCATTTCACCGGTCGTGCCTCCGCCCATTTCGCCGGTCGTACCTGCACTTGTACAAGGATTGGGGCTAGTTTGGTACTCTCATAACCATGTAAGATTTCAGTTCATCTGCTCTATATATATGTTTTGAATATTTTTGGGAGTCTCTGTTATTTTTGGGGGTCTGTATTTTTTCTATATTCATGTGCTATTCATATAAGATGTATTTCAAACTGGCAATTATCTTATTCCTAAATGGCTAGATGTCTAACAATTTAGGATGAGCTATGGAGGCCAATATGTTTTTTCCATATTTTGAATATAGTACTGTTTGGTTCTATGAATGACTTGGTACACCAAATGTTTCCAAGATTTTTAAAGATTTTAATTTAGAAGAGTTCGGGAAGTTAATCTCATTGTTATTTTCAAAGTCTGAAACCTTAGTGCAATAATGTGAGTAATGGATATTCCATCTACAACATTTTGTTATATTTGCTTCATGGGCATACACAGATATTAACATGTTTGGCATCTTTGATCTTTTTGTAACAACTATGATACCATATTAGGAGAAAAAGCAAAATTGGTTTCCTCAAAGTTTTGATTTGCACTAGTTTTACCTGATATGTTATGTATATACAATAATTAAATTGTGGGAGGAAGAATTCAGTACTGGAATTGCATTGGTTTAGAACTTTAGATCTCATAGAAACTTGAAAGAACCCTTTTATCTTAAATACAACATATATGTAAGTTCAACACGATAGCAGAGATAGAAAGAGTTTAGCTATAGAGGGTAAGTCTCTTTACTCATTCTCGTAGTCTATGTATGTGCGTATTGAGTGAGTACTTTGATGTGTATGAATGTTAGTAATGGTGATACTAAAAAACGCACCAACTGTTTGTTAAGATGTCCATGTGAATGCTATAATCCCTTTTAAAGGTTTTGGATTAGTTTTCAGTGTTTACCAATGTTATCATGTTATGTACCGTTAAAAGATTAGATTTTGTTTACTATGTTACTTGAGTTTTTGCTCACTTAAAGTGTTATTGACTATTGAGATCGAATTAAAGAGGTTTGCTTATTACAGATATTTACTCTTTTATTCTGAATTGCATGTACACATTCTTGTTATAGGTTTTTCCATTTCATTATTCAAGCTTCTCTTTATTCATTATTGATTTTTAACGACAACTCCTGCACATTGGTCTTTTTTCTTCAATTCATTAATTCTTTAAAAAAGAATTAATTTTTCCTTTCTCATATTTGCTCAACCTACTATACTTTTGATTATAATTCATTCTCAAGATAGTTATACTTTTGTTCTAGGAAAGAGTTCAATTACATACATGCATATTTTCATATAGTTTAGGAAGCTTAAAAACCCGTTTGAGATTCACTTAGTAGGAGTGAATCTCAAATAGTCCCCGTTTTGGGACTGTTCTTGTATGTTTCGATCTCACTTAGGTCGGTGTTAATGACTTGAGCACGTCTTTATAATTTTTGAATTTTTGGTCAGTATATATCTCTTGATGTTCTTTGGGTGCATATTTAGACTACGATGTGTTAGTCTATTTTGTGTACTTGAAGACCAAGGGGAGGTGCTGCCGAAATTTCTAAAAAATTTAAAGATTTGTTCAAGTTGTTGGCATCAGTGAGGCGACACATCTGGGAATTGGATAGAAGCCTGACCCGTTAGAGTGGGAGATGAAGTTAGGAAACTCATAAGATTGCATATATACATTAACTTGGAGACTTGATTGTGTTTGTCTAACTTTCTATATATATAGCATACAGTTGTCCAAGATGTCTGTTGATCAAAGTTGGATGGAACGTAGGGTAGCCATTGATAGGAGTGGGCTTAGCTCTGAGTATCATAGTGGGGTTGAACAGTTTCTCAACTACACGTTTGGGAAAGTCAGTGGTGATGAGATCAGATGTCCTTGTAAGAGGTGTGTTAATAAGTATGGAAGGAAAGGAGTGATGTCATGTGTGACTTATTTGCATATGGGTTCAAGCAGGGTTATACGACATGGATCTATCATGGGGAAACATGGTTGGATGAATATGAATTAGAACCGAAATCCAGAGGTGACGAAACCTTTGACTGTACTAACATGATAGTCGAAGTTGCTGGTTCATACTTCTAGTGGAATACAGACAGGGATGGCAGTAGCGTCAAGCAAGAGCCGAATGATGGGGCTAAGGGTTTCTATGAGTTATTGCATGAAGCAGCGATGCCACTTTATAACGGGCACAAAAAGCACACCGTCTTATCTGTCGTGACTAAGTTTTTACACTTCAAGAACGAGCATGACTGTAGCGAGAGAGGTTTTAATCAACTGTTAGGCATTGTGAAGGAGTGCTTACCTGCAGGCAATACGTTACCGGAGTCGTACTATGATGTGAAAAAAATGGTCAAAAGGCTCAATCTAAGATATGAGAAGATTGATGCTTGTGAGAATGACTGTATGTTGTATTACGATGAAGTCAATAAAGATAAGAGGTCATGTGATATTTGTGGTACAAGTAGATATTGTGAAGAGCACAAGAAAAAGGGAAAAGACGTGCCGAGAAAGATCTTACATTACTTTCCCATTGCCCTAAGGCTTCGGCGGTTGTTTATATCAACACATACCATCGAGGATATGAGGTGGCACTCTACACGGGACATAGTTGAAGGTCAACTGATGCACCTGACAGATGGGCTTGAGTGGAAAAATTTTGATAATAAGCTCCCCTCGTTTGCTGAAGAGGTTCGCAATGTTATGCTTGGACTTGCTACGGATGGGTTTAATCCGTTTAACGGGCCTTACACAAAGCCCTACTCAACTTGGCCGGTGATTATTGTGGTGTATAACCTCCTTCCTTCGATGTGCATGAAAGATCCCTACATGTTCATGCCTTTACTGATTCCGGGTGATAAGAGTCTGAGTAAAGACATCAATGTATACCTCTAGCCGTTAGTTGATGAGTTGAAGATGTTGTCGGAAAAAAGGGTTTAAACTTATGATGTATCTCTTAAGCAGAACTTTGACATGAGGGCAACTTTAATGTGGACAATAAATGACTTCCTGGCATTAGGAATGATCAGTGGATGGTTGACTCACGGGGGCTTGTCATGTCCCATGTGCATGGGGTCAGATAAAGCTATACGACTCAAATATTGGAAGAAAATGAGTTTCTTTGCAACATCCAGACAGTTTTTACCGATTGATCATCGTTATCAACGGATGAGTAGACAATTCAATCGAAAAATAGAGAAACATCAAGTACCTGGCCGTCTTTCTGGGTCAACAGTGTTGAGTTGGATTAGTTGTTTGAAGTTTCCACCTCTAGGGAAGAATCACAGATTGGAAGCGAGCTTATGGTTACGGCAAGGTTCACTACTGGACACACAGATCCATGTTCTTTGACCTGCCTTATTAGGCTACACTCTGCATCCGTCATTGTTTAGATCCGATGCACAATCGCTTACATCGGAATAAGGCTGTTGCGCACGAGGAAAATGGAGAATTAATGACATTTAGTCATCCCGTACACCCATTCGGAGGTAAAAAAAGGTGATTCTTGACCGATAGTGAGTATGCAGCTGCCACATTGTATGCACTTGTCAACGTGAATGAAGTAACGTCATACATTAAGTAAGTAGTTATAACTATATATGTCTGGTGTAACTAGGAGAGGTTCCTTTACAAACACATTAAGTATATAATTGTGTTGCAATCAATATGATGCTGAAGTGCGTGAAGCGAATCCGAGTATATCGGATGAGGATTTGCAAAATTTGAGAAATGGACAATTTGTGCAATAGTTTAAAGATCATGTAAGTCTAATTAACCTTTATAAGTTCAATGAATCTACCATCATAGATTTATTCTTATGGCGTAATTAACTTTAGAATATGTTGTGTTAATGTACATTAGGTCCTCACAGATGAGTTAGCTGACAATCGGCTAATGCTTATAGCCGACGGCCCTGAAAGATCTGTAGATACTTATACATGCTGCATTGTCAACGATTACAGATTTAAGTGTTGTGATATTGGGGAAGTCGCTTCTGCTAATTCTGGTGTTGTGGTGAAAGGTAGCTGCTACGATATCATTTGGGATGACTGGTATGGACGATTGCTAAAAGTTTTCATTCTCAAATATTGGGGTCATAAAGAATTAGTTTGCTTCATTTGTCATTGGTTTGATGTTGAGAATGGAGTTAAAGTAGATAAAAATTCAGGACGGGTGACTGTTAACGTTAAGTCAAAACTAAGACTGATGCCTGGTATGGACGAGCCTTTTATTTTAGCAAGTCAAGCAACATATATGTGCGGAGTGTTAAGACTCCTGCAAGCCCATGGCATGCGGTTATAACCACCAAATCCCGTGGTTTTCAAGGCATAACTCCTCGTCCAGACGATGAACCTTTACAAGTCGAGTCTACTAGTGTCACACTTGCTGATGTGACAATTATTAGTGAGTCTAGTAAAGAAGAGGATGATGTTGTCGTTGTCGAAAGTGAAGACAATGTTGTTGAGGAGGTAGATATAATTGAAGAAATTGTTGATGATGACGAAGACAGAGATGACAACGATAGTGAAGATCTACTACTCGAAGATGATGATTCTGATATTGATGGCTTTGATAATATAAATGATTAGGATTATATACTATTTATGTCCTTTTAGTTGTATTCAAATGTAATAGGTGTCTCCTTTTAGTTATATCTGTATGTTGTATCCTTTTAGTTGTATTCAACTGTGAAGAGGAGGAGTTCATCAGAGAATTACTTGATCTCCCTTTTTTCTCACTATTTTTAGATTTTGATAACTCCTCTCTATCCCTCTTCATCTTTTCACAAAGCTTTACCAAGTAAATATCTTCTTGTGCTCTTGTTCTTTTTTTGACTAAAAGAGTGAAAACTGAGGTTCTGATGAATTGATTTGATGGAGAAGAAGAGAGAATCTGAATAGTCTAAATTTTTATGATGGAAAATGAAAGTGGAAGAGGAAAACAAAGAGTCACCATTTTTGTATAATAGGCGGGAACAGAGAAAACACGGTGACTTTGGGGCATAAATGATTGTGACTTTGTTGCCATTTTTTATATTTAAGCCTATAACAAACAATAAATAAATAAAATAAAAGAACAAACGTATGTTGTATCTATATGTTTTATCTGCATATTGTATTCAAATGTCATACTTATATCTGCATATTGTATTCAAATGTCATAGTTTTTTCCTTTTAGTTGAATGTGCATGATGATTCTGATATTTGTGTTTGTATCATTTTAGTTGTATCCGCATATTATCTTCTTGGTGATGATTTGATAGTATATATACAAATATGACGCATACACCACACGGCGATTGTGGTGGGCGTGCTGGTAATTCAGACCGTGGAGGTAGTGTTGATGATGATCAGGCCGGATCATCAGGTATAATTACATGTTTTTTTTATTATACATCTTATTATTTGTAATTTTATATAATATTGACATTATATTCATTTATATAAATATTGTTATATTTCATTACATAGGTGATCGACATAGGCCTCCAAGGGGACTAGCACGTGGATTGATAGGGAATCCCCCCCAGGCTCCGCTTATATGATGTGTCGGGACTACTATGTAATATATACATTACGTTTGTATTAATTATTTAGTTCTTAAATATTCTTTGTAATTTAGAAATTTAATAATTTCAATTTTAGTATCCTTGACGCGACGCCAAGGAACACATTGCTTGGGATCGTCCGCAATCGATTCTCCAGCCCGTGGATGAGGTGGGTGGATGTGGATGACCGCACACGTGGGCTTATTATTGCTGAGTTTAGGGTAAGAATTCATTCATTCATATATTAGTTTTAATTTGTTCTTTTGAATATTTATTTACCGCTTTGTTTTGTCTACTAAGTAACTGCTGATATTCATATGTTGTACTGCAGTGATATTATCGTTTAGAGGACGGGCAGGAAGCCCATGGGATGACTATTATCGAGAAGTATCTCGAGATGAATTGGCACAAGTGGGTGTACGACTGGAAGAAGAAGGCCCAGACCAAGATGGCTGATAGACAGACACTTAGAGATATCCTGCCAAATTTTATTTGTACTGCGGTGTGGGGGCAGTTGTGCAATATTTGTGAGGGTGAGGCGTTCAAGAAGATGTCGGCACAGCGTACAGCTGCCCGACAGCAGAGTCGCCTCCCACACTGCACTGGGAGTCAGTCGTACGACCTGTACAGGGAGAGACTCGAGGCGAGTCTAAAGCACCGACCTTTCTGCCTTGAGTTTTGGTGGCACGCTCACCAGAAGAAAGGTGACGGTGGTTATATCTCACCTGAGGCAGAGCGCGTTGCGGTAAGTAATTTAATTATTTCATTTAGTATGTATTTGATGGCTTTAAAATTCTTTTGAATTTTTTTGTGTAATACTTGCTTTTTCACCTATTTCTGTATTTTTTTTAGACATGGTTCGAGGACCTTTCTGTGGTCCAGAGCACCTAGAGAGGTGACACTCGAGTGGCTGATGCTGATCGTGAGGACGGGAAGATGGAGGACTGGCTGCAGGCTACAGGGGGGCCGAAGAAGGGTAGAGTTATGGGCATCACCTGTGTCCCAGCCTACACTATAGTCCCTGCTGCGAGATCTTGACGTCGCCCACCCACCAGAGGTAGTCGTGCGAGTTGATCAGGTGCTGACCCTTTATTATCTGATGATTTCTTCAGGCGGATCATAGAGGGGTGCATGGCGAAGCAGTGTCGTGCAGTCAGGCACACCATCACGTGAGTGGATCTACCGGCTTGCTCAGGAGGTTGTCCACGGCTCCATAGATCTTGCAGCTGCCGCTGACGACTATCATGGGTGTAGCTCGGGAGGAGGCCATCCGTGTATGTGCAGTTGTCTTAGCCAACATCTTTCCTCCACATATTCGACAGGTAAAAGTTATTATTGATGTATTTCCTTATTTGTAATCATATTGCTTATATAAACTGTCAAATAACTAGTTAACATGCCCCAGTCGTCCAGTTGACATACGAAAATAGTCAATACCACCGCATAGGTAATAGACACGCGTTACAACTGACGGGACTCGATTTCGATATACGTAGCCTGAGTTCGAGTCTTATCCGCCTAACTTGAGAAAACTTAGACAAATAGTCAAAAAAGAGACTAAAACCCGCCCCTGTCATCCGAACATCATGCAAACACATACATAGCACCGAGTAGGTATTAGACATGCGTTAGAACTTACGGGACTCGATTCCGACATACGGAGACCGATTTAAGTCCTAGTTTACAAAACCCGCCAACAGTTAGGCAAAAAGCTGACAAAAACCCACCCAGGCCATCCAAACACCATACAAACACACGCATAGCACCGCGTAGGTATTAGACACATGTTAGAACTTATAAGACTCGATTCCGACATACAGAGACCGAGTTATCGCCTAGTTTACAAAACTCGCCAACACTTAGGCAAAAAGCTAAAAAATAGGTCAAAACCTGCCTCTGTACCCCGAATGACACGCAAACACACACATAGCACTATGTAGGTATTAGATACACGTTAGAACTTACAGGACTCGATTCCAACATAAGGAGATCAAGTTAAGTCCCAGTTTGCAAAATCCACCAACACTTAGGTAAAAAGTCAAAAAATAGCTCAAAACCAGTATCGCTTGTCCGAATGCCACGCAAACACACACATAGCACCGCGTAGGTATTAGACACGTGTTAGAACTTACGTGACTCGATTCCGACATACGGAGATAGAGTTATCAGCCCAGTTTGTAAAAATCGCTAATACTTAGGCAAAAAGCCGAAAAATAGCCCAAAACCCGTATCGTCCGTCCGAACGCCATGCAAACACACACATAGCACCGCATAGGTATTAGACTTGTGTTAGAACTTACGGGACTCAATTTCGACATACAGAGACTGAGTTAAGTCCCAATTTGCAAAATCCGCTAACAGTTTGGCAAAAAATCAAAAAAGCCGACAAAAACCAGCCTAGGCTGTCCAAACACCACACAAACACACATATAGCACCGCCTAGGTATTAGACATGTGTTAGAACTTACGAGACTTAATTCCAACATACAGAGACCGAATTATCGTCCAGTTTGCAAAACTCGCCAACACTTAGGCAAAAAGCCAAAAAATAGGTCAAAACCCGCCTCGGTTGTCCGAACGCCACGCAAACACACACATAGAACCGCATAGGGATTAGACACATGTTAGAACTTACGAGACTCGATTCCGACATACGGAGACCGAGTTAAGTCCCAGTTTGCAAAACCGCTAACACTTAGGTAAAAAGCCAAAAAATAGTCCAAAACCCGTATCGTCCATCCTAATGCCACACAAACACAAACATAGTACCGCATAGGTATTAGACATGTGTTAGAACTTACGGGACTCGATTCTGATATACGGAGACCGAGTTATCGCCCAGTTTGTAAAACTCGCCAACACATAGGCAAAAAGTCCGAAAAATAGCCCAAAACTCATATCGTCCATCTGAACTCCGCGCAAACAGACACATAGTACCACGTAGGTATTAGACACGTGTTAGAACTTATTGGACTCGATTTTGACATACGGAGACCGAGTTATCGCCTAGTTTGCAAAACTCGCCAACACTTGGGCAAAAAGCCAAAAAATAGCCCAAAACCCGCATCGTCTGTCCGAACTCCATGCAAACACACACATAGCACCGTGTAGGTATTAGACACGTGTTAGAACTTTTGGGACTCTATTCTGACATACGGAGACCGAGTTATCGCCCAGTTTATAAAACTCGCAAATACTTAGGCAAAAAGCCGAAAAATAGACCAAAACCCGCATCGTCTGTCCGAACTCCACGCAAACACACACATAGCACCGCGTAGGTATTAAAAACGTGTTAGAACTTATGGGACTCGATTCCAATATACAGAGACCGAGTTATCGCCCAGTTTGCAAAACTCGCCAACACTTAGGTAAAAAGCTAAAAAATAGCCCAAAACCCGCATCGTCCGTCTGAATGTCACGCAAACACACATAGCACCGCGCAGGTATTAGACATGTGTTAGAACTTACGGGACTCGATTCCGATATACGGAGACTGAGTTATCGCCCAGTTTGCAAAATTCGCCAACACTTGTAGAACACAAACTAAAAAAATTTAAATATGCTCTATTTTGGACTTCGTTATTAATATTTTAATTTTCTAGGGTCCTGTTGATGAGACTCATGGGGGTGGAGATGGCGGCATAGGCGATGCCCGTGGAGGAGATGGTGATGATCGTCGGGCTTATGCTGGTGATCAGACTATAGAGGATGGGACCGGTGATGGGACCGAAGGTGGGACCGGCGATGGGACCGTAGGCGTTGGCACAGAGATTCCTGATCTTGGGCAGTAGTTAGTTTATATTTATATTTTGACTTTCATGTATGTATTTAGCTTTTGAGTTGTACAAACTTGAGTTTGGTATCTAATTATATTGATTGTTGATAGTAAAAGATATGATTGTTATTGATATGCGTACATTGTCATTATTTGTTTTTCTTTAGTTTATAACAGGTACAATGTATATGTAATTGAATAGGGGAATTTTGCAGTTTTAATAAAAAAAAAGTTGAACTTGGGTCATTGGCGACGGCATGCCATCGGCAATGGGAAGTCATTAGCGACGGGAATTGACTCATTCGCGACGGCTATGCCGTCGGTAATGACTACATTTTTTAAATAATGAATTATTATTAACGACGGCCTGTCCATTTATGACGTCGTCGCTAATGATATATTGTCGTCGGCAATGACACCGTCGGCAATGACTTAGTTCACGACAGCGAGCGACGGGAGCCAGGGGCGACGATCTGAGGGGCGACGGAAGGGACGACGGGGTATGTCGTCGCCAATGACCTCATTGCCGACGGTAGAGGCTCATTGGCGACGGCATAGCCCGTCGACAATGATTGATTTTTTTGTAGTGAGATGACTTTCATCACAATATAAGCATGAAGATGATGACAATGATATAAGAATTCAATTAAATTAAAGCAAGGATAAATTTTAAAGATTTATAATTTAATTTATCTAGAATTCAATAATATCCAAATTGTCAACATGATACTGCTTTGTGGAGTAAAATTCAAGAATAATATTGTATCTAAAATGATTTGGACCGAGAAGAAGTCAATTTTTTTTGTCATGAATAGTACTCTGGGTGAATAGTACCCAACAGAATAGTATCCCAGAAATAGTACTTCGGGAATAGTACTTTTTAAATAGTACCCCGTGAATAGTACTTCCTGAATAGTATTTTTTGAATAGTACTTTGTAAATAGTACTTTTTGAATAATACCGTACTTATGAATAATACTGTATTTATGAATAGTACCCATGAATAGTACTCTATAAATAGTATCGTACATATAAATAGTGTCGTATAAATGAATAGTACCCATGAATAGTACTCCGGCATGAAAAGCTTAAAATTTAACAAGAATGTTCAGAAAAATATCCTTGTGAAATAATATTAGATGAAGCACAAATTTCAAGGATATTCTACTAATTTCACGAAGTATAGAAGCAATACTTTAACAAAATGAGTGTAGAATTCAGAATCTGAAATGAAATAATACTTACATACTACAGAGTATGGAAGAAAATATTATTTCATACGAATATTGAATAAAAATAATATCCCTTACGAATACGAAAGAAATAATACCCCTTACCTTAGTAGAAGACTAGATACTGGAATAGTGAAGTAGCAAAATGCTCTTTTTCTTTCTCTCTATAGATTCTCTCTCTATAATTGCTCTTGTGAGTCTTAGTGAATTTGTGAGAATGAAAAAAGAAAGAGCTTCTATTTATAGGAAAATGTAGTTTCGATAATTGCACGTTTTGGGGCTCGAATTATTACAGTATAGTACCTTTATCTTTTCTTCCATTTTTAATTTAGTCCTACAAGTATTATCAAACTTGCAGCACCTCCCCTAAATAGTACATGCATGTGAATCAATAGTTCCATTCATGTAAACAAATAGTTATATGCATGTGAACTAATAGCAATTAATTGCTCATTTATCTGATTAATTACCCGATTGGTCAATTTAACCTCCAGAAATCAATTATTAACGAAATAAATATCGATTTTCACTAACACTAATAATCCCAACACAATGGAAATATCAATTTCATCTTTAATCAAAACGAACTTATTCATCATTAATATTATAACTCACAATATTTAACAACCAAAACATTCTCAGGAAAGAGAGGGCTTTCCGATAAGGATTTCTCCCTATAGGTGACCAAACCCCTTTCCTCGACAGAACTTTCTAGACATCATCAATAATGCAAATAATAATATGAATAACTTTGTCGTCTAAATTATTGATTTAATAATATAAAATATTATGAAGATGATACCGTGACAATAATTGAATCAATAATATAAGAGATATTATGCAGCAATTATTGTAGCAATAATTGAGTATAACTGAGTGACTTCTCACGTAAGCATCAATAATCAATACCGTGTGCTACTATGCAACCACACGTATTATTGTACTTTTACCACCAGGTAGTTCAACAGTTTAACGGTAAAACTTTCACCTTTATTTTTATAAAAAGTATTTCTGTCATTTTCTAACTATAACAATACTTTCGTTGTGGGGTCCACCAATGATTGTGCCGTCGTACAAATATTCCCAGTTAAAACGAATATTCCCCGACCAATCGAATATTTTATGACAACTTGCATACTTTTCAAAATTTTCACATATCCCCCTTAACTTTTAGCCTTTTATCAATTTAACCATTTACTAAATAATAATTATAAAAAATTGAATACTTTTATTTCATAAAATTCGGGGTCTTATAATTTCCCCTCCTTATAAAATTTTGCCCTCGAAATTTATGTACATATCTGGTATGCCGAAGAGGTGAGGATACCTTGTTTAGATTCTATCTCTTAAGGTATAAACTTTGAGCGTAGAATATATTCCTTCTTATCCAATATTTTAACAAGTACATCTTTATACGTTAAATCTTCTGCTATCTCGTCTAGTTCTAATTCAATAATGTGGTTCGGGTCGTCCACATATTTATGTAACATCGATACATGAAAAACGTTATGAACACGCGACATACTTGGCGGTAAAGCGAGTCTATAGGCTACAGTTCCTACACGATCAAAGATTTCAAATAGACCAAAAAAATTGAGGGTTGAGATTTCCTCTCTTCGTTGATTCTTGCTTTCAGAATAACGCCTTCTTGCACCTTCTTCTTCACATTCATCAACTCTGAGTCTGTAGCTTGAGCAGCTTTTAACTTTATTGATTAAAGTCAATTCCAATCGTATATTCGCTATCTTCACATAGGTTCTTAAAGTCTTTAACTCTATCTCTATCTTTTGTAAGTCGCACGAAATGGGTCTTTGTGTTAACGACGTCGCACTCGTAAACGCATATGATCTTCTACTTAACGCGTTAGCTACCACGTTCACTTTTTCTATGATGGTATTGAATGGTAATATCGTAATCTTTCAACAGCTTGAGCCAACATCTTCTGCGCGAGTTACGTTAGTTCTGAGTGAAGAAATATTTGAGGGTTTTAGAAATGGGTTCACAAAAATTATTTTTCCTTAATTTTTCAACTTCCTTTGATATTTTTCAAAAATTAATTCTAGTGCGTAGCTTAAGAAATTAGCTACCTCGTGCTTAACTCCAAACATTCCCATCTCTTGGGATAACCTTATATATGTTAACATTATGCTCTATTTTAAATTTCGTGGCAATCGGAGTTGTAGAACTCCGTTTATAACGATTTCCGTCGAAAAATCACAAAAATTGCAATGGTCATAACTTGGTCGTTTTAACTCGGAATCAGCTCATTTTTGGACACGAGATACAAAATACCATATATTTTCATTTTCCAAAAGGCTGGAATTTATTTCACAATTTATGTTTCCAAAACAGCCCCTACCATTTCTTGGACAGCAACTTTTTGCCATAAAACAGTTTTAGAGTCCTTTGCTAAAACTTATATAAAACAAGATCTGTAACTCCGATTAACGATCCGTCAATTTTGTTGGATTTGTATCTTTCCGAAATATAGTTTTCATCTATCACAATCCATATTTGGACATGTTAAGCTCCCGGAAATTAGCCCGGAAGTGGCTGTTACAAAACTGTCCTTTTAACAGTTTTCTTATCTTTATGTAGTTTGGGAGAAATCCCATAACTTGGTCATTTTTCAACCTATTTGAGTAATTCCAAAGGGATTTTACCCTTAACACATATATCTAGCATCCCAAGAACATAAATCACAAATATCCATCATAGATTTCAAGAAAAATCAAAACCTAGCTCATACTTTAAAAGTTAAAACTTTTTCCGGAAAAATTACATTTTTCTCTTCCTTTGATTTCCACCAATTTAACACCCAATATGGGTAGATCTAAACATAAAACTCTCATAAACACATAGATTTATGGTTTTTGAGTTTAGAAACAAAGTTTCTTGTTTCATCAAACAAGCTTCAAACACAATCAAAGTTAAGAAAATTTTAGGTTTTCTATCTTTTGAAAAACCTAGCTTCCATTCCACACTTTAGATCTAACTTTTGATCTTCAAAAAGATTATATCTAAACATGTAACACTTATATACACATAGAGCTAAGGTTTTTGAGTTGAGAACTATGGATTCAAGTTTTGATTTACAACCATCAAAAATTAACTAAACAAAAGGGTTTATACCTTTTCTTACTTGCTCTCCTTCTTCTTCTTCATAGCTTCTTCCATGGATGGATCTTTGGTGTATGAAGATCAAAAACTCCTCTTCTTCTCATCTTGGAGCTGCCGAAGCCTCCCTTCTCTCACTCTCTCCCTTTAGTTCTTAGTTCTTGAAGAAAATAGAAGAGATGAAAGAGAAATGATATATAAAATTTTTATTAAGTTTGGATTATCATCTTCCAAACCCACTCTCTTTTTCTCTCCTCAATATACGGCCATATGGCTTACTAGATCCACCAATCCTCTCTTTCTTTCCCCTTAGCAATTGCCAAGAGGTTGCCTTGCAAGCTTTGCCAAATGTGTTGGCTTAATCAAATGAAGACACATGTGGAGTTGGTGAGATTTGGTAGGGGTGGTTCACTAACTAAAGCAACTAAATCACAACATTCATCTCCCCCTTTTCCTAGCTTCTCATGGCCGGCCATGTGGCCATTTACTTACCAAGTTTGGCTTTTTGATTTAATGCTTTAATTGATTTACTAAATGTCCAAAAATTCCTCTCCCACTTGGGCTAAAAGTTGAGCCATTCCTTTAATGTTTTGGGCTTTCCAAAATAAAAATATTTAGGCCACTCAATTAATGTATTGCTTGGGCCTCTAACCAATTTTATTGACCAACACTTGGGCTATAAAATATACATAGTCCAATGCCTTAAATTCTTATCCAACCCAAATAATTTAATTAGGGTTTTCATTCCCTCAATTATAACACAAATCCTTGCTCATGCACACTTATTTTCTTAACCCAATTAGACTTGCTATAATTAGGTTATAAAATTAATCATTTGAGATATATATAAAATAAATCTCCTAGAATTAATAAGTATTCTAAATAGCACAATTCTCTTTTTCTATAACCCTTAATTATTAAATCCTTCATTCCTAATATATATAATTAGGGTTACACTAGTTTCTTTTGTTTGTCTATATAATAAACAAATATAAACCATCACATAATGTTCATATTCCTTATACACAACTTTTTAACCCTTAGGGTTTAATACTTTGCATTTAGGATTCCCAAATTAGGGTTTAAATTCTCGAAACTGAAATTAGAGTTTTTGAATATATCGTTAGAGTTTTCTAACTTAATCACCATATTCATATCATGAATTTAGGGTTTCGGATTCCAAGAACAGAAACTAGGGTTTCAGAACCGATTTCTATGATTTCTTATCAGACGTTAGGGATTTCTAACAGAACGTTAGATTTTTCTAACTTAATAAACATATGATTAACATAACTTTAGGGTTTTCTAAAGTTATAACTTATCTGATCAATCCTTGATCTCAAATCATTACGGTTCACATATGTAACCAAATATACCGACTAGTATTCACTTCGATACTTATCACTGATAATTCTTCAAAAGAATTTTAAATCTACCATAATCTTATACCTCATTACTAGACTATCACTTAAAGTTTATCACATAATTCAAGTCTTGTCCAAAACTTTTGAAATTCTTGGAATTTCATTACATAACTTCCAATTCCATACACTTATTTCCTGTCTAGGTCCTAATATTGAACCTTAAATCAATCAATTATGATTTTCATAAATTTTCTAATTTCTCGGGTTGTCACAACTGCGGTGTGACAAATTGGCCTTAGGCTGGCGCCGTGGCGCCAGTTCTGTGCGCCAGATAGTTTGGACAGTTTTTCAACTTTGCAAAATTCCTGGGCTCATAACTTCTTCGTTATAAGTCCGAATTGGCTCGTTCAAAAGCCTACAGTTCACAAATTACATACTCTATGAGTTCATGCAAGAATTTTAAATATTTGACTTCGTTTGCTAAAAATTCACCTATTAGTTCATTTTTAATGAAAACGATAAATGTTCATGAACGTTCAATGCTCGTTTCTTCGTTCTAAGTCGGAATTCAGTCATTTTCGAGTTTGCAACTGTGATGCCCCCAAAAATAGGTCCACTCGACCCATTCTGAGTCGCCAGATATCACTCTATAAAAATCAAATACAACTTCATTTATACAACTGTTGAACTGTCGTGTAGAGTACGACAACAGATAAGCTGTGAGTTTCAATACAAATGTATGTAACTCTCATGGTGACCGAATAATCCCTGGTCATAATCATACCAAGTCCATCTATGCACTACAGGCCACAGATGACTTTCAACACAACACAAGCATGAGAATGATGGCAATGATATAAGCATTAATCAAACAAAAACAAGGATAAATATAAAAGACTTTAAATTTATCCAAATATTATCAATCACTTAATTAACTCATAATCTAATATTATTAATATTATAATAATATTTTAATCACTTCTTAAACTTATAAATAATTTATTTCAATTGTTTACACTTTACCAAATAATGCATTTAATCATTCAAAAATGACATACTCATAAGCTTTTATCACCAATGATCAAATCCCTCATCAAAAATCTGCATATACCCTATATAGGATTCTCAAGCCATAAAATTTAATTTTCCATCTTTGTTACTTCACATAACATATTTAACTCATTTACTCATAACTGGATCATTTTCATGAAAAATACCAAATCAGTCCCAAAAATATCTCTTTTCTGGGATTTAGCAGAATATAGTCCCATATTGAACATATATTTTTCTCGGAATTTTTAAAATTCATTTACTATTTTTCAAAAATTAATTTCTAATTAATTCCTTAAGAAATTAGCTACCTCAAGTTTAACTCCAAAAATTCCCAAATCATGGCAGGATCTTATACATGTTACATGATTTTCCAGTTTAAATTTCATGGTCATCGGAGTTATAGAACTCCGGTTATAGCGTTTTTCGTCAAAAAAACTTAAATATTGAAATGGTTATAACTTGCTCATTTTAAGTCGGAATGAGCTCATTTTTAGACAGGAGGTACTTTATACCATATACTTTCATGTCCTAAAAGGCCGGAATTTTTCTCACAAATTAAGTGGCCAAAAATGCCCTTTTAAAATTCTGGACAGTAGCTTTTTAAGCATTTCCAGATTTTTCATCCTTTACTAAAATCATTCCACACAAAAATTTGTAAATCCTTTTTAAGTGATTCCACTTGGATAAATTAGGAAACTCATAAATCTAACTCTAGGACTTCTACACACTCAAATTTGAAATATAATAGGAGATATGGTCAATTGAATTTCACGTTCCATTTTCACCAAAATCTAATTTTTAACTCTTTGTGATTTCTAAGAAAGTTTCATGTTTTCACATAATAACTAACATAACTCATCATAACACTTACTAATACTACATATACCCATGATTTTCATCAGTCCAATGCTTTTATTATGACTCTCATCATAATAAACGTAAACAGATCATTTTCATAATTTAATAAGGAATGAATATAAAGGATCATTCACTCTACATGTGGTAATCCACATAGACAAGTTATTCCAACAGAATAATAAAGAATGGAATAACAGAAGAATTCACCATGTGTGCGATAGACTGCACAAACAGTTTATTCCTAATAGAATAATAAATAATGGAACCAGGTCTAACGTAAACGCACAGACAAGATATTCTGACAGAATAATAAATAATGGAACCAGGTCCGGCATAAATGAATAAACATGATATTTCGATAGAATAATAAAGAACAGGATATTCGAAGAATTTCACCATGTATGCGGTACTTCGCATAAGCAGGTTATTCCAACAGAATAACAAAGTATGGAATAACAGAAGAATTTCACCATGTATGCGGTACTTCACATAAATAGGTTATTCCAACATAATAATAAAGAATGGAATAACAACTCTTACGAGTATTGAAAAAAACAATTCTCTTCATAAATACGAAAGAATAATACCCCTTAGCTCAAAAGAAGACTGGATATTGGAATAGTAAGGTAGCAGACTTCTCATCTTCTTTCTCTCTATAATTTCTCACTATAATAATGGCTCTAAAGCTTTAGTGAATTGGTGAGAAATGAAGGAAGAATGAGCTTCTATTTATAGGAAAACATAGTTTTGATAATTGCACGTTTTAGGGTTCAAAAAATTATAGTACAATACCCCCAACTTTTCTTTTATTTTTAATTTAGTTCTGCAAGTATTATCAAACTTGCACCACCGGCCCTAATAGTAATAATATGAATCAATAGTTATAATCATGTGAAAATACGAATTACGGTATAGTACCTCAATCTATACCTCCATCTTTAATTTAATCATTCAAGTATTATCAATTTTGCACCAACTCCCCTAATAGTATAAGAATGTGATTCAATAGTACACACATGTGAACAAATAGTTATATAAGCATGTGAATTAGTTGCAATTAACTGTTCATTTATCTGATAAATTCCCTCATTTATCAATATAACCCACACACATCAATTATCATCAGAATAGATGTCGATTTCCATTAACACTAATAATCCCAACACAATGGAACTATCAAATTCATCTTTAATCAACACGAACTTATTCATTATTAATATTATAACTCACAATATTTAACAACCAGGTCGTTCCCAGGAAAGATGGGGCTTTCCAATAAGGATTTCTTCCTATTGGCTCGCAATTAGGTGACCAAACCTCTCCTTGGCAAAACTTCTAGACATTATAAATATTACAATTTAATAATATGAATAACTTTGTCGTCTCAATTATTGATTTAATAATATATCATATAATGCAGATGATACTGTGGCAATAATCAAATCAATAATATGAGAGATATGATGCAGCAATTACTGTAGCAATAATTGAGTATAACTAAGTGACTTCTCAAATAAGCATCAATAATCGATACCATGTGCTACTATGCAACCACACGTATTTTACCACCGATTATTTTATAACAACTTACTTACTTTGCAAAATTTTCACATATCACCCTTAACTTTAACCTTTATGAATTTAACAATTTACTAAATAGAATAATTATAAGAAAATTGAATACTTTCATTTCATAAAATTTGGGGTCTCACAATCTCCCATCCTTATGAAATTTCACCCTCGAAATTTATGTACCCGGTAGTTCGAAGAGATGAGAATACCTTGCTTTCATTTCGAATTGTACCTTCCCGGTTATATCCTTTATATCAAATTTTCCCATTGCTCATCTCCTGTATTTCAGATATCATTATAAAATATACCTTCAAAACAAAGGTTAATTAACATATCATAAATTGTCAACTTATCAAGTAAAAATTTCGGCTTAGGTAAGTCACACCCTAGCGAAGTATATTACTCATCTCTCCCCTCCTAGTTCTAGACTAATATCTCCGCCAGCGACAATATCCCTAAGCTTTGAAACGAATTGTGACGCCCCCAAAAATAGGTCCACCCGACCCATTCTGAGTCGCCAGATATCACTCTATAAAAATCAAATACAACTTTATTTATACAACTGTTGAACTGTCCTGCAGAGTACGACAACAGATAAGCTGTGAGTTTTAATACAAATGTATGTAACTCTCACAGTGCCTCGACCACAACCTTACAATGGTACTTTACATAAAAGTACAGTCAATAACTGTTTTTTGAAATTAAAATCATTGGGAAGTACTCAAGGAAACCTTCGTATATGGGAGGCTATGAATCTAAGTTATGATAGATATCATATGCCCAGAGAATTATCCTGGGTTGATCCAATAGACCCCAAAGAAAAACGAGAAGATTACTATCATGTTCCTTCCAATGATGAGTCTTCTCTTGACATATAATTATCTCAGTTGTCTCCAAGTGAGAATTATATTTCAAATATACTCCAAGATCATATAGGTAGTGCTCGTAGATATACTCAGCAAGTGGATGTGCACAATCCTATCTTATGATAACACGAGATTGTATGTCATTAAACATCTTGTATGATAGTGGCAAAACATCCTTTCAAAGTTGGGTTCTCATCATCCTATTGTTGTTCACCAAAATTAATTATTAAGTGAAATACGACACGCACATCTTAGGTCCTCAATGCAGTTATATATTGTATGTCATGCCGTTTTATAATGTATTGAGAAACTTCAACAGTCTCGAACCATCTCACTATTTCCCTATTATCCCCGCTCGACCCAGCTACACTCTTATTACCTTAAAGGAATTGTGAAGCAAAAAGGTGAGCACAACTAGCCCAGTAAAGAATATCATGACTATAGATAATTAAATTATCAATAGCCTTCATCAGTAATAAATCAAAGATTTAGAACATAGGGTAGATGATAAAACTTTTCAACTATAGTTACAGCGGAACGAGTAATCCATTAGAAGAGTCAAATAGACCATCAAGTCTATTACCTCCTCCATTTTAAAAGTCCACCAATAATGTTTTATCCATGTAACATCAATCAACAATTCTTGTCCATAGTCATATGAATAACTCATAATCATAATTTTTATTCTGAATTCCTTTTCGCACCCAGGACAAAGATAATTTACATCACCTATCTTCACCTGAAACATCAAAAATCATTGTTATACCAAATCACAATTCATGCTCATAATCATACTAATAAATTCATCTTTGCACTACGGCCAAAGATATACACATGTATAACCAATAATCAACAATTCATCTTTGCGCTACAGGCCAAAGATATACAACTGTAAAACCAATAATACTGAGACTCAGCTTAATAGTATTACGACCATGAATTATCCATGCACTACGGGCTAAGGATATTCGTGTTTTCCATTACAGTCATGATTATAACGAATAATCCCTGGTCATAATCCTACCAAGTCCATCTATGCACTACGGGCTAAAGATGACTTTTACCACATCATTTATAACATTACGGTATGGATTATAACCGAATAATCCCTGGTCTTAATCATACCAAGTCCATATATGCACTACAGGCTACAAATGACTTTCAACACAACACAAGAATGAGAATGATGACAATGATATAAGCATTAATCAAACGAAAACAAGGATAAATATTAAAGACTTTAAATTTATCCAAATATTATCAATCACTTAATAAACTCATAATCTAATATTATTAATATTATAACAATATTTTAATCACTTCTTAAACTTATAAATAATTTATTTCAATTGTTTATACTTTACCAAATAATTCATTTAATCATTCAAAAATGACATACTCATAAGCTTTCATCACCAATGATCAAATCCCTCATCAAAAATCTGCATATACCCTATATAGGATTCCCAAGCCATAAAATCCTATTTTCCATCTTTGTTACTTCACATAACATATTTAACTCATTTACTCATAACTAGATCATTTTCATGAAAAATACCAAATCAATCCCAAAAATATTTCTTTTCTGGGATTTAGCAGAATATAGTCCCATATTGAACATATATTTTTCTCAGAATTTTTAAAATTCATTTACTATTTTTAAAAAATTAATGTCTAATTAATTCCTTAAGAAATTAGCTGCATCAAGTTTAACTCCAAAAATCCCCAAATCTTGGCAGGATCTTATACATGTTAACGTGATCTTCTAGTTTAAATTTCATGGTCATCGGAGTTATAGAACTCCGGTTATAGCATTTTTCGTTCAAAAAAACCTAAATATTGAAATGGTTATAACTTGCTCATTTTAAGTCGGAATGAGCTCATTTTTAGACAGGAGGTACTTTATACCATATACTTTCATATCCTAAAAGGAAAGAATTTTTCTCACAAATTAAGTGGCCGAAAATGCCCTTTTAAAATTCTGGACAGTAGCTTTTTAAGCATTTCCAGATTTTTCATCCTTTACTAAAATCATTCCACACGAGAATTTTATTTAAGTGATTCCACTTGGATAAGTTAGGAAACTCATAGATCTAACTCTAGGACTTGACCACACTCAAAAATTCAAAATATAATAAGAGATATGGTCAATTGAATTTCATGTTCCATTTTCACCAAAATCTGATTTTCAACTCTTTGTGATTTCAAAAAAACTTTCATGTTTTCACATAATAACTAACATAACTCATCATAACACTTACTAATACTACATATACCCATGATTTTCATCAGTCCAATGCTTTTATTATGACTCTCATCATAATAAACGTAAACAGATCATTTCCATAATTTAATAAGGAATGAATATAAAGGATCATTCACCATGCATGTGGTAAATCACATAGACAGGTTATTCCAACAGAATAATAAAGAATGGAATAACATAAGAATTCACCATGCGTGCGATAGATTGCACAAACAGTTTATTCCTAATAGAATAATAAATAATAGAACCAGGTCCAGCGTAAACGCACAGACAGGATATTCCGACATAATAATAAATAATTGAACCAGGTCCGGCGTAAACGCACAGACAGGATATTCCGATAGAATAATAAATAATGAAACCAGGTCCGGAAAAAACGCACAGACAGGATATTCTGACAGAATAATAAAGAACGGAATAATAGAAGAATTTCACCATGTATGCGGTACTTCGCATAAACAGGTTATTCCAATAGAATAACAAAAATGGATTAACAGAAGAATTTCACCATGTATGCGGTACTTCGCATAAACAGGTTATTCCAACATAATAATAAAGAATGGAATAACAACTCTTACGAGTATTGAAAGAAGTAATTCTCTTCATGAATACGAAAGAATAATACCCCTTACCTCAAAAGAAGATTGCATACTGGAATAGTGAGGTAGCAGACTTCTCTTCTTCCTCATCTCTATAATTTCTCTCTATAATAATGGCTCTAAAGCTTTAGTGAATTGGTGAAAAATGAAGGAAGAATGAGCTTCTATTTATAGGAAAACAAAGTTTTGATAATTGCACGTTTTGGGGCTCGAAAAATTATAGTACAATACCCCCAACTTTTCTTTCATTTTTAATTTTGTCCTGCAAGTATTATCAAACTTGCACCACCTGCCCTAATAGTAAATAATGTGAATTAATAGTTCAATTATGTGAATCAATAGTTATAATATTGTGAAAATATGAATTACGGTATAGTACCTTCATCTATACCTCCATCTTTAATTTAATCATTCAAGTATTATCAATCTTGCACCAACTCCCCTAATAGTATAAGAATGTGATTCAATAGTATACACATGTGAACAAATAGTTATATAAGCATATGAATTAGTAGCAATTAATTGTTCATTTATCTGATAAATTCCCTAATTTATCAATATAACCCTCGGACATCAATTATCATCAGAATAGATGTCGATTTCCACTAACACTAATAATCTCAACACAATGGAACTATCAAATTCATCTTTAATCAACACGAACTTATTCATCATTAATATTGTAACTAATAATATTTAACAACCAGGTCATTCCCATGAAAGAGGGGGCTTTCCAATAAGGATTTCTCCATATTGGCGCATAATTAGGTGACTAAACCTCTCCTTGGCAAAACTTCTAGACATTGTAAATATTACAATTTAATAATATGAATAACTTTGTCGTCTCAATTATTGATTTAATAATATATCATATAATGCAGATGATACTTTGGCAATAATCGAATCAATAATATGAGAGATATGATGCAGCAATTACTGTAGCAATAATTGAGTATAACTTAATGACTTCTCAAATAAGCATCAATAATCGATACCGTGTGCTACTAAGTAACCACGCGTATTTTACCACCGATTATTTTATAACAACTTGCTTACTTTGTAAAATTTTCACATATCACCCTAAAGTTTAAATATTATCAATTTAACCATTTACTAAATAGAATAATTATAAAAAAATTGAATATTTTCATTTCATAAAATTCGGGGTCTCACAGCAACTCTAAAATTCCAAATATGACTTATCTCCATCGAAAGCCAATGTTTCCGAATTCAAACACAACATTTGACTTCTATTACGAGAATTTCACGAATTCTACGATTATCGTCCAATCGTACAATTTCCGGCAAATCTTCATTGTTTATGATCTGTTCATTACTTCAAATGAATTCAATTCATCATATGAACATCTCAACATACATATTACATCAACTTATTTGCATGTTGGATTTTGACTTATTTTACCATGAGCTTATAACTTGTTAAAGTATAAACTACTTATAGCTTTATTGTTCATAACTTATGATAATTAAAGTCTTTTAATCATCATCCTTATAAGTTCTCAATACATAGTTTCATTCATGTATACATGATACATATTCATACAAGTTCTTTACTTTCATACTACTTCTTAAAATAAACTCATAACAAGTTCATATTACTTCTTCATAAGTTTATAACTTATGCTAGTTTAAATTACTTATTTCTGACTTAAGCGGCTTAAGTTCATTTAATTAATCATTCTTCTTACTTCTTAACATCCATGCTCACTAATCCATACTTTTCTTATCAACCTATCATGGTAGAGATAGAAGATAAATGGAGAAGTCTTACCCTTTGAAGTTCTTGTGAATAAGTCTTCTTCTTCTTCTTCTTCTCACAAATGGAAGTAGCATATTCTTGCTTATTCTCTCTAACACTTAAGCACTTTGTAAGTTACTAGATTATTAGAATAAGTAACAAATGGCTAGCAATGTCCTTCTATTTATAGAATTTCCAAAGCTAGGGTAGTTTAGTCAAAACACAATCCCACCTCTTTAAGCCACCTCCTTACTATTCATTACATGTTAATCACAACTCTTATCTTTTGTTTGGCCATTACTCTAAAGTCTTGGTCATCACATAAAACACTTGATTACCAAGATTAACCATAACAACATGGTTTGCCCCATGGGTCATTTTAACTCATTGAATCCTAGCTTTGGCTTAGATTAACTTAACCTTTGGGCTTTGCAGTAACAAACGCTAACTTGTTTATTAATCAATAGTTGGGCATCATCATTCACTTGGACTAGTATAAATTCCTAACCAATCTTACAAGTCCAATATCATTGCTCAATACATATACGTATTGTTGACTTATCATTCTCGTATTCTAATTCATTTACAACTTTGTTATATACGATATACCATCATTTATACGAACTCATATAATATATTGTATTATACTCGTATTCATTACCTCGTACAATACTCATGTATCATACGATAATTACTTAACTTATTAATAAATCACTTTCCTTAACATCCTCACTTTAAGTCTGCAAGCGAAATATTTTGTTTTCCATACTTAGATTATTATTACATAACCATCTTACCCTGACATTCTATCATTACGTATTTCTCAGAAATTCAAAAATAATTCCCGAGCAAATACCAATGAATAGTGTTTTTCAGAAAATTTCTCGAAAAACTTTTATTTTCATCTTGGAAATTTAAACATTATAATTCCCTCACGTAGCTCAAATACTACAACATTCTAACATCATTAGGTTATATAATGACAAACATCTTGATAACATATAGAATATAATTTTATTTATTATTTAATTCAATAAAATTATTTTACAATAAAATCCGAATTTCTCGGTCGTTACAACCTTCCCCCCTTCTAAAGATTCTGTCCCCAAAATCTCGTCTTACTTTACTCAAATAATTGAGAAAAATTTTCTTTATCTTTTCTTCTAATTCCCACGTTGCTTCTTCGGCATCGCGGTTCTTCCATAATACCTTTACCGAAGGTATTACTTTATTCCGCAGGACCTACTCTTTTCTATCGATGATTTGAATCGGCGATTCTTTGTACATTAAGACTTTCTCGATATAAATCGGCTCATACTCGATTACATGATTATAGTCCAGCTTATAAGGACGTAATATAGATACGTGAAACACGTTATGTATTCGTTCTAGGTCTGGAGGTAATGCTATCACATAGGCTATCTATACCACCCGTTTTAATACTTCAAAAGGTCCTATAAACCTTGGACTTAACTTTCCCTTATTTCCAAAGCGTATTTTTCCTTTCCAGGGAGATACCTTTAAAAACACATATGAGCCTACTTCAAACTCTCGATTTAATCTATGTGTGTCCGCATATTTCTTCTATCTATCTTGAGCTGTAACAAGACGCATCTGAATTAACTTTACTATATCTGCTGTCTGTTGCACCAATTCTGGTCTTAGCATCCGGCGTTCTCCCACCTCATCCCAATACAATGGTGTTCTGCACCTTCTTCTGTATAAAGCTTCATAAGGCAGCATGCCTATGCTTGCATAATAATTATTGTTATACGTAAACTCTACAAGTGGTAGGTGATTATCCCAGCTACCCTTGAAATCCATAACGTAAGATCTCAACATATCTTCTAACGCCTGAATTGTTTTCTCGCTCTGCCCATCTATTTATGGATGATACGCTGTACTTAACTTCAGCTGCGTTCCCAACTGTTCTTGCAAACTCCTTAAAAAGTTTAATGTGAATCGTGGATCACAATCTGACACAATCGATACTGGTACTCCATGTCTGGAAATAATTTCCTTAACATAAAGTTTAGCTAATTGGTCTAAGTTATACTTGACCCTAATTGGCAAGAAGTGAGCTGATTTCGTCAACCGGTCCACTATTACCCAAATCGAATCATACCCTTTTGTCGTTGTCAGAAGTCCCACCACGAAGTCCATCGTGATATGCTCCCACTTCCATTCTGGAATCTCCAATGACTGTAACAAGCCACTGGGTCGTTGATGTTCGGCCTTGACTTTTTGACAAGTCAAGCACCTACTCACATACTCCGATATTTCTCTCTTCATGTTCGGCCACCAAAAACTTTGTCGAAGGTCTTGATACATATTTGTACTACCAGAATGTATCGATTACCTCAAACTATGAGCTTCCTATAACACTTGCTCTTTTAATTCTGTCTCATTCGGAACCCAAATTCATCCTTCAAATCTTAATAATCCCTCATTATCAAGACTATACTTAATTTCCTTTTCATCCGCTAACATCTTCTTCACTTGGTCACACTCATCAGTTTTGAGTTGTACCTCTTTAACTCTCTCAACGATGGTAAATTGCATCTCTGTCGTAAAAAGTGTCTGCCCCGATTCACTTGGCATCTTCAATTCTATCTCCATCCTTGCCATCTCTATTATTAACTCATTTTGAGTCGTTAACATAGACAACTTTTCCCGACCCTTCCTACTTAAGGCGTCGACAACTACATTGGCTTTTCTAGGGTGATACAAGATTTCACAATCATAATCCTTTATCAACTCCAGCCATCTCCTCTGTCTCATATTCAACTCCTTCTGTGTGAAGATATATTTTAGACTCTTATGGTCGGTGTATACCTCACATTTTCCCCATAAAGATAATGTCTCCATATCTTTAAAGTAAATACTACCGCAGCCAGTTCCAAATCATGAGTAGGGTAAACTTTCTCATAATCCTTCAACTACCATGATGCATACGCAATGACTTTGTCATGCTGCATAAGCACACAACCAAGTCCTCTATGCGAAGCATCACTATACACTACAAAATTTCCTGTGTCATCTGGTAATGACAAAACAGGCGCTTCACTTAATCTTTTCTTCAGTTCTTAAAAACTGTCTTCACATTTATCCGTCTATACATATTTCACCGTCTCCCTGGTTAAGTTAGTCAACGGAGTAGCTATCTGCAAAAAATCATGGATAAATCTTCGATAGTATCCTACTAACCCTAGGAAACTCCGCACCTCAATTGGCATTTTCGGTTGTTCCCAGTTCATCACTGCTTCTACCTTCACTAGATCCACTGAAATCCCCTCTTGGTCAATGACATGACCTAAAAACTGCACCTTCTCTAGCCAAAAATTCACACTTAGTGAATTTTGTATATAACTTCTCCTTCTTTAGTGTCTCCAACACTAACCTTAGGTGTTCAGCATGATCTTCTGGCATCTTAGAATAGAACAGAATATCATCGATAAACACAACGACGAACTTGTCCAAATATTGTTTGAACACTCTGTTCATCATATCCATAAATGCAGTGGGTGCATTAGTCAACCCAAATGTCATTACCAGAAACTCGTAATGACCATAACAAGTCCTGAATGCCATCTTTGGTACATCTCCCTTCCTAACCTTTAATTGGTGATACCCCATCCGCAAATCTATCTTAGAAAAATACTTTAACCCTTTCAATTGATTAAAAAGATCATCGATTCTGGGCAATAGGTATTTATTCTTTATCGTTAACTTGTTCAACTCTCGGTAGTGGATACAAAGCCTTAACGATCCGTCTTTCTTTTTAACAAACAATACCGGTGCCCCCCATGGGGAAACACTTGGTTGAATGTACTTTATGTCCAATAGTTCCTGTAACTGAACCGTTAGCTCTTTCATTTCCATAGGCTCTATACGATACGGTGTCCTTGAGACTGGTGTCGCTACTGGCACAATGTCTATTACAAATTCGATCTCCCTATCCGGTGGTAAACTCAGTAATTCACTTGGAAATACATCCATGAATTCGTTTACTATAGGTATTTGTTTCATGGTTGCTCACACTCGCTGGGTGTCAACAATATGACACAGATAACCTACACACCCTTTCCTTAAAAGTTTTCTAGTTTGTGTTATCGTAAGGCAACACGAACGTCCCGGCGATTTATTACCGTAAAATATTACTGGAGGTTGTTTTAACGTCCTAATGCTCACACATTTCTTTTGGCAATCTATAATTGCTCCATGGTTAATAAACCAATCCATTTCGATAATTACATCAAATTCTCCTAACTTTATCGGTATTAAATCTACCGATAACTTACAACCACGTATATCTACGCAACAACTCCTATGAATATCTTCAACAGGAATTATCTGTTCGTTTGCTACCTTAATGATCAAGGGTATAGGCAACTTTTCGGGAAATAATTCTAATCATCTAGCAAAATCAAATACTATAAATGAACAAGTAGCACCCGAATCAAACAACACGTAAGCATTTATGTTGTTGATCGAAATAATACCTACAACTACATCCCCTGATGCCACCGCATCCTGGACCGTCATATCAAAGGTGTGGGCCATCGGCCTACCTGGCTGTGCTGGACCACCAATAGCTAACATATCGCTATTAGTGCCCTTGTTCCCATCCATCTCCATCTTCGGGCAATTCTTTGCTATGTGGTCAGTTGATCCACATACAAAGCATCCATGATTTTTTTTTGGATTTGGATAGTTAGGCGAAATGTGCCCTTCTTGTCCAAAGTTGTAACATACAGCATTTCCCTTGAGACAGACTCCTAAGTGAGTCTTCCCGCAAGTTTTATAAGCCTCCATCCTCTTCTTAGGATCCCCTTGTTTTACTCCAGTATTCCCAGAGTTAAATCCCTTCCTTTTTTGACCGTCGCCACTACCGCTGGCTCCCTCGGTCTTCATTCCTCCCTCAACTTTACCTTTATTTTTTTCTTTGTGGTACTGGCTAAAAGCCTCATTCCCACCCTCGGGAATTATTGCCTTTTCCAATATAGTCCCAAAAGAAGTACTTTGGAACACTAAAATTCGGCTATAGAGCCAGGGTTTCAAGCCCTGCTCGAATTGTCTAGCCTTTCGTACCTCTGTGTCCACTTGATATGGAGTAAACCTTGCCAATTCATTAAACTTGGCAGCATGCTAGGGAACCATAATATCCCCTGGCTTTAAATCAAGAAACCGCATCTCCATCCTTCCCTGCGTGCTTGTGGGAAAATAGTTCTCGAAGAAAATCTCCTTGAACCTCACCCACGTTAGATTTTCTATACCAGCCCTAGCCTGGTTTGCATCCCACCAGAAATTGGCCTCACCCTTCATCATATAGGTTGCAAAGGCAACCTTCTGACCTTCATCAACATTTGCTTTTACAAATGCTTTCTCAATCTCTTTCACCCAAGTCTGGGCTTCTATAGGGTCCGTATTTCCTTTGAACTTCGGCAGACCGACACTTTTAAAATCCTTAAAACTAGTAGCTCGTACTACCCCATGATTTACGGGTACATTAGACCCAGTTCTATTAAATGCGGATGTTAAAAGATTAACGAACTCTTGCATTGGATTGACCGGACCTCCCTCCGGTTGGTTAACATTAGTATCATGATTTCATTGTCTCCTTCTAGGCGGCATTTTGTTGTTAAGAAAACAACACGTTATTATTACTTTCTTCTTGTTGGTTAGTTATTATTTGTAATGAAACAATAACTCATACTCATTACTCAATATGTTTCCATAAAAAGACATATTGATTCATTACTTATAGTATAATACTACATTGCTTACATTATACAGCCTAAGCTGATTACATTACTATCCCGCAGTTGCTTTTTAAAAATTGGGATTTACAAAAGACTACATTTTAATATACAAAAGAGGGTTTTACGTCACTACTAGATACATAATATTTGCATATCTAACTATTCTAGCTATTGCTAGATTACATCTATCATAGGGCATTCTCAAAATCTTTTTTGGCCAGACAGGAAATAACATCTCGACTGATAGTATGTCGGGTCTGCCCTTCTTCTATCGGATACCCAGCTACTTGCTGCTAGAAATCCACATGAGAACTCCTATGTATATAGGACATCCTCTCTACCTTCTGTTTCTTAGTCTTTAGCTCTTGCTTGAGCTCAAAGACTTCGCATTTCAGCTCGTGCACCTTGTCCTTAGCCAAAATTCGATCATCATGGTCCTCTTCCCATATACCCTCCATACTAGTCTTGTCCTCTCGGACAGCTTGGAGTTCCTCTTTTAACTCCTTAACCTCCTTACAATATTGGACATTTCTATCCAATACTGACATGAATAGTGCCTTCATTGACTCCCCCATAGTCAACTCTTCTGTAGGTGCTATCTGGTTAAAAGACACATATCCACCTCTTCCTCTAGCATGCCATCAAACACAGACATGTAGTCTAAGTTGTCCGAGTCTCCAGACTCGATTGCCACCACTTCTTGTTCTACTGCTATAGGATTTGGTAGTATCTCTACGCGATTTACCGAATCCTCGCTTAATACATGTATATCTCTATACATTTCATTTTTTCCTGACATCTACAACAAAACAATATAGTTTGATTAGTACACGTTAGTAGAATAATAAAAACACATAACTTAATTATAATGCTTTTTTATAGGGTTACTTTCCATCTTTTACTTCTTTATCTTTTCTTAAGGTTATGACTTAAGGTTCTAATTTCCCCCTTAAGTTTTATAACCTAGGCATTGATAACAACCTGTAACGCCCCCAAATCCGGGTATCTTCCGACCCGACATATGGTGCAATACGGTACTACCATTCATACACTCATTCAATTGAAAAGCCTCAAAAGAACGAACATGAATTCTATATATTCAAAGTAATATTTACATTTCTCAGGTTCTATACCCATTACAAAGGTTCTTTGTCATAATATCAAAATACATTACAACAATAAACCTATACTATTACATAGACCGATTAACGATCTGCCTTAGCCTTTCCTTTATCCTTATTCGATCCTTCGGGACATTTAGTCTTAGCTGCATTCATATGGTTCAAGCAAGAGTAAGCATAACTAGCTCAGCAAGTATAACAATTCAATAACAACATGCTTAACACATAAGAATCGTATATCTTCAATAACTGAACAATAGTTATGAAGTACTATTGATAATTCAAAATAGCACTTCATCTTTCTTTCAGAATGTTTCACAATGAATAATATCCAGTAAAACATAAACCCCGGTCCAAGACCTTGAGTATTTCATTCTTTCTTTGAAAAGGACAACCCGGCACTAAATCCGTAAGTCTAGTATTACTTATGAGCACTTATAGGTGATTAGCCTATAGAACTCTATGTTGATCAACACTACTTTCATTAAACGTATTTACGTTTAATTTGTGGCAACCTCACGTGCCTGTCGTAAGACGACAAAACATTTGTTTTATCATACTCAATTTTCTTTTGAAAACCATACCGAGTAGTTGACAAAAGATAACAACAAATAATATCAGTTGGATAGATTATCAATAATCCAATAAATGCATTAAGTCTAGCCGAAAGAATTGGCTTTAACTTAATCATACATCAATTCATGCGTAAGGATACATGAATTACAAAGCTTGTTCAGATTGAACTGAGACAAGGTTTAGAATACTTGCCTTCAGCATCTGCTACTGTATTATTACTTTATGTTTAAGTCTTTCAAGTCACTATAATACATGATCACATAACGCCTCAAATTAGGTCATATATAATCAAGTGTGTATACGACTATATCTTACCCTTCATCTCACTCTAATCATGTATTAGATTTGTTTACTATCAATTCTGGCTTATCATTATACTTGCATTCATATTTGAATAGGTTATCATCAACTCTTATGTACTATCCTTAAGGTTTAACAAAGTTTTGACAATGTTACTTCAAGTTCCTTAAGGTAAGTTCACTTTGAACTAATCACATTCCTTTCTTTATACTCATAAAGATTCTTTACTATCATTGTTCTAGGGCTGGCGTTGCAGCGCCAACTTGTTCTCCTTAAGACGCGCTGCGGCGCCACTTTCCAGCGCAAGATTACAGTAGCAAAGTCCCGGACTTGGCGCTGCGGCGCGAGTCCTTACTCAGTGGTCCACGCTGCGACGCCACTTTTCAGTAGTTTATAGACTACTCACGGTGATGCGGCGTAACAATTTGGCCTTGAGCTGGTGCCGCGGCGCCAACTCTGTGCACCAGATAGTTTGGACAGTTTTTCAACTTTGCGAAATTCCCGGGCTCATAACTTCTTCGTTATAATTCCGAATTGGCTCTTTCGAAAGCCTACAGTTCACAAATTACATACTCTATGAGTTTATGCAATAATTTTATCTATTTGACTTCGTTTGCTAAAAATTCACCTATTAGTTCATTTTTAATGAAAACAATAAACGTTCATGAACGTTCAACGCTCGTTTCTTCGTTCTAAGTCGGAATTCGGTCATTTTCGAGTCCGCAACTCTAAAATGCCAAATATGACTTATCTCCATCGAAAACTAACTTTTCTAAATTCAAACACAAAATTTGACTTCTATACCGAGAATTTCACGAATTCGACGATTATCGTCCAATCGTGCAATTTTTGGCAAATCTTCTTTACTTATGATTTGTACATTACTTCAAATGAATTCAATTCATCATACGAACATCTCAACATACATATTACATCAACTTATTTTCATGTTGGATTTTGACTTATTCTACCATGAGCTTATAACTTGTTAAAGTATAAACTACTTATAGCTTTATTGTTCATAACTTATGATAATTAAAGTCTTTTAATCATCATCCTTATAAGTTCTCAATACATAGTTTCATTCATGTATACATGATACATATTCATACAAGTTCTTTACTTTCATACTACTTCTTAAAATAAACTCATAACAAGTTCATATTACTTCTTCATAAGTTTATAACTTATGCTAGTTTAAATTACTTATTTCTGACTTAAGCGGCTTAAGTTCATTTAATTAATCATTCTTCTTACTTCTTAACATCCATGCTCACTAATCCATACTTTTCTTATCAACCTATCATGGTAGAGATAGAAGATATATGGAGAAGAAGTCTTACCCTTTGAAGTTCTTGTGAATAAGTCTTCTTCTTCTTCTTCTCACAAATGGAAGTAGCTTATTCTTGCTTAATCTCTAACACTTAAGCACTTTGTAAGTTACTAGATTATTTGAACAAGTTACAAATGGCTAGCAATGTCCTTCTATTTATAGAATTTCCAAAGCTAGGGCAGTTTAGTCAAAACACAATCCCGCCTCCTTAAGCCACCTCCTTACTATTCATTACTTGTTAATCACAAATCTTATCTTTTGATTGGCCATTACTCTTAAGTCTTGGTCATCACACAAAACACTTGATTACCAAGATTAACCATAACAACATGGTTTGCCCCATGGGTCATTATAACTTATTGAATCCTAGCTTGGGCTTAGATTAACTTAACATTTGGGCTTTGCATTAACAAACACTAACTTATTTATTAATCAATAGTTGGGCCTCATCATTAATTCACTTGGGCTTGTATAAATTCCTAACCAATCTTACAAGTCCAATATCATTGCTCAATATATATACGTATTGTTGACTTATCATTCTCGTATTCTAATTCATATACAACTTCGTTATATATGATATACCGTCATTCATACGAACTCATATAATAAATTGTATTATACTCGTATTCATTACCTCGTACAATACTCATGTATCATACGATCATTACTTAACTTATTAATAAATCACTTTCCTTAACATCCTCACTTTAAGTCCGCAAGCAAAATATTTCGTTTTCCATACTTAGATTATTATTACATAATCCATCTTAACTTGACATTCTATCATTACGTATTTCTCAGAAATTTAAAAATAATTCCCGAGCAAAAACCAGTGAATAGTGTTTTTCAGAAAATTTCTCGTAAAACTTTTATTTTCGTCTTGGAAATTTAAACACTATAATATCCTCACGTAGCTCAAATACTACGATATTCTAACATCATTAGGTTATACAATGACAACCATCTTGATAACACGTAGGATATAATTTTATTTATTATTTAATTCAATAAAATTATTTTACAATAAAATCCGAATTTCTCGATCGTTACATCAATAATCAATACCACCGGGTATTTCAACAGTTAACAATAAAACTTTCACCGTTATTTTCATAAAAAGATATTTCTGTCGTTTTCTCATTCCGACAGTAATTCCTTTGTGGGATCCACCAATGATTGCGTCGTTGTACGAATATTCCCTGATAAAACGAATATTCCCAGACCAATTGAATATTTTATAAAAACTTGCTTACTTTACAAAATTTATAAATATTACCCACAACTTTAATATTATATCAAATCCATACCTTAATACTCAAAAAAAATATATTGAGAAAATTAATCCAGATTCATAAAATTTGGGGTCTTACATTGGGAAGATCAATTACCTTTGGTAGAATTTTCCTATAACAATAGTTATCATGCTAGCATAGGTATGCCACTCTATGAAGCCTTATATGGGAGGAAATGTAGAACACCTTTATGTTGGGATGAAGTCGGGGAATGGCAAATGCTAGGACCTGAAATAATAGAACAAACTACTAAAACCATCAGAATTATACGTGAATAATTACAAGCATCACAAGATCGACAGAGGAAATACGCTGATCCACATCGTCAACAATTAGACTTTAGGGTAGGAAGTCACATATTCTTGAAAGTATCTCCTTGGAAAGGCAAGATATATTTTGGCAAGAAAGGAAAACTGAGTCCGAGATTCATTGGACCTTTTGAAATTTTGAGGAGGATAGGTGAAGTTTCTTATGAAATAGAACTACCTCCTGAGTTAAACCATATTCATAATGTGTTTCATGTGTCCGTATTACGACTATAAAAACCTTATTACAAACACGTTATAAATTATGAGTAAATCTAAATCGAAGAAGATCTTTCTTATATAGAAGAACTTGTGCAGATCGTCGATCGTAAAGAGCAAGTCCTGAGGAATAAAGTGATAGCATCGATCAAAGTGATTTGGAGGAATCAGAACGTTGAAGAGGCTACATGGGAGCTCAAAGATAAAATGCGAGAGAACTATCCCCAACTATTTACTTAACCTATATTGTAATTTCAAGGACGAAATTCTTATTTGTGGTGGTGAATGTAAAACCCTAATAAGACTCGGATTTGTAAATTCAGTTATATTAATAAAATATCTCCGTTCTGAAAGTGTTATTTGTTAATAAATACTATGTTTAACAAATTAGATCAAATAAATTTTCGTCCAAAAATTGACGTGTTTATCACATTGTGCTTAAAAAGTTTCTTCCGAAAATGGATTTTTCGGTATATTTGTTTTGACAAGCTTCTTTCTCATGCATACACTGACAAAATGCTTTGTGTCATGCTTGTTAGGATTTGTATAAGATCTAGGTTATGATCCTTAAATTATAAACCCTAACCCTTGATTACAAACCTTAATCCTAATTTATAAACCCTAATCCTAATTAGCTAAACCAAACCCTATTTTGGTTATCCTAACACCTAATCATGATTACTAAACTTCAATTAGGTACTAATAAACATCATTAAGTAACTTTAATCATTAAAAACAAAACATTAATCAAGATTAGTGAGGATTATGGAATAATTAAGCTATTAATTTGGTCAAATAGCTCACAAGTAGGTTGAGAGTCATCCACACAAGTTCCAAAACATCACATGACATGCTTCCAAACTCCCAAGCACCAGAAGAGTCATATATCAGATCTTTTAGGAGGCAAGTAGGTGGGAAAATGACTAAAAAGCCAAGTTAGAAAATTCTATAAAAGAAAACCCTAGACTAGAGCAAACCCACGAAAATTATAAGCCAAAAGACCTAGCCCTGGTGATATGAACAACAGATTCAATAGCCAGAAATCAAAAATCAAGCAAGAAAGGTGCAAACCCTAATTCATAGCTAGATCTTTGATGCTTTATTCAAATTATTGTTTAGATGTTTAGATTTATGTAATAGCATGTTAGAAAGTATGTTAGGTTGATAGAACATGATTTCATGAAATCTAGATTCCTCAAATTAGTGTTTTAAGTAATCTAGAAATTTTGAAAAAAAACGGGTCTGACAGTCGAATGTCAGAGCCTGTAGATCCATGTATGTAAATAGTTAGGTCTGTTAATTGTGTGTTATTTGTAGTATGACATGAGGTCTTTAATCTGGAAATGAAAATAGGTTCATTAGAACCATATATTGCAAGATATAGGTGGTCAGAGGTGGTTGACCAATCATGAAGTTCTATTTTCTGGGTTACCCAGAAAACTCAAGAACAGGTTGAACCGGCTACTTTGATTAGCCTTTTAATCGCTTTCTGTTTGTTGTTTTAATAAATTTTTGTAATGAATTAATACCTTGATATACATACTACATATCTATAACCTTAAATTTCTTAAACAGTTCTTAGGATTACTGGAACTAATGGTCAAAAGTAGTTGACCGAACTTGACCAAGTTTTCAGGGTTACCCTGAAAACTGTTGAACATGAAGAATAGCCTTTGGTTATACTTTGATGAACATAGATTAAGACCTTAGAATTATGCTTTGTCCAAACCAGTGTTTTACATATCTACCTTAACATATAGACTACCTATTTCAACAAACACAACACAAATCTATTACACAGATTCAAAGATATGAAAGCCACAAAACCGTTGACCGACCATGACCATTGTTCTTGGTTACCAAGAAACTCAAGAACAACTCTGACAATGACTTTGAGCCTCTATAACTTCTTGTTATATGAAGGTTAAAGCACGAAAATTTTCTAATGTTGTACTACTGTATGAGTGTTATAACATCCATACTTGTTCAAACCCAGAATCATCAACAATAGCAAAAGAAATCATGGTGAACATGGTCCCTAGACCACGACCGGTTGAAACCCAGAAACTCAAGAACACCTATTGCGACACTTCCTATCACTATAGGGCTTTAGCGACAGATAGAAATTATTTTTTTAGAAATTAATTAATAAAAATTAGAAAAAATTAATAAATAAATATAAAAATAGTTTTAAAAATTATATTAAGTTATTATAATTAAATTTTTATATTTTTATATAAATTCAATAAATATTTTATTTTATTTCGATATTATTAATAATTAAGTTATTAATAAAGTAATTAGAATAATTACTTATAAATAATAAATAATTATTGAAAAATAATATTAATGATTTAAAAATCATAATAAGTAGTTATAAATTATTTAAAAATAGTAAACAAGGTTTTTATAAACTTCAAAGTAAATATTAATTATTTAAAAATAGAAATAAATAATTTAAAAATCATTTAAGGGATAAATAAATACTTAAAAATTATTATAAGCTTCTAGAAATTATTATAAAGGATATTTAAATTATCTAAAAATATAATAAAGCTTATAAATAGAATTTAGTCAATTTATCATCTTATTTAATATTCGGTAAAGTCTTTGAACACTGAAACTATATCAAACTTAACCCGAACATATGTAAATTTTGTATTTGATTATTGTTATCAATACTAATTTATTAGATTTATATGAATGAACATCGTAAGTGTTTATTAACGAATCGGGTAGCATTACTTGACTGATCTATAATCAGGGTAGTTCCCTAACCATAATTAATTGCACAAATTTATCAAATCCTGTTTATCCGTTGAACAAGATGTCTATCTTGAATTGTTGTTGATATGATATACCAAATCTAAACTTGAATTACCACTTATTGTAATGTTATTGCTATAGCTTTAGCATAACTAAGAAATGAATTGTTTATTCCTATGATATTGTTTATTGAGCATAAACTGTTGTGTCAAACCAAATTACTTTGGTAAGATATTGTGACAATCCGATATTTTCTATATAAATAAATCATAAATTTTGCGTATAATTTTTTTTTTTATTTACTAAAATAAATATGAATGATATGTTTCAAGGTAATGTGTAATTATAATTATATGTGTGATAAATAAAATTTATTTATTACATTATGTATTGCAGATAAATTTATTTTTAGAATTATTGATTATTATCAATTATAATTTTTATACTAATTAATTCCTTATTAGAAATGCTTTTATTAATTATTTTCTATGAAAATATAATCTTATATTATTTAAATAATATATGAAATGATTTAGAATAATTATAATGATTATTTCATTATATGAATTTGTTCAGGAGGTTAAATTAAATATTTTAACTTAATTAAGAACGTTAATTATGACAGATAAATCAGATATGGAATCCAAACTCTAATTTCGGGTTTTGATTAAGGAATGAGAATAATAATATTATATTGATATTTTTCAGTATTATAGATATGTATGGTTATGTGTGTAATGTTAATGTGTGGAACAGTTTTATTATATTACGACCAAACCCTAATAATATTTTATAAATCCTATTTCTGGTTCTGGAATAAGAAATGAGAATAATAATATAATATTAATTATATTTTGATTTTTCAGTGCTATGAATATGTACGGTATGTACATGTTGATGATGATTGGTCAATTATGGTGTTTAATTTCAAAACCCTAATGTTAATTGGTTAAACCCTAGTTTTCTGTGGAAAACCCTAATTTAAAAATAAATTGTGAGTTTAAGACTGTTATATGACAATGTTATATGATATATATTATGTGTTATTTAAGATTTTGCTAATTATAGAAAACCCTATCTATGAATGAAAACCCTAATCCGGAAACCTAAACCGAAGGTTTGATCTGTCAAGAATTGTGTTACTATGATTAGTATCATGTATGAAACATTTTAATTACTAATTAAAGTAAACTTAATTAGTAAATTAAAACCCTAAAACTTAGAACCCTAATTTAATTCCTAAAAAACCCTAATTATATTATGAAAACTCTAATTTTTGGTATGATAAACTCTAATTGCTTTATTAGCAAAGTTAATTGTGATTAAGGGTATAAACCCTAATATTCATGTATAAGATAATTACAAACTTAATTTGATTAACAAATTTATTTTTCAAAATTTTAGAAACTAAAAGTTATTTATTTTTATTTAATTAATTTTTGTGCAAACCCTAAATTGGAAATCCAAGTTGCTTTAAATTTGAGGATTAAAACCTAAGGGTCCCTAAATCCTATATTGCTCAAAACCTAAACCCTAACAAACCCTAAACTCTAAGGCAACTTCTAGAAATATAAGGAATTGTCCAAAATACCCTTTTAAGCATTAAAGAGGCTAGAATAGGTTTTGACATATTTGACAGTAATAAGTTTTCTTGATCAGCAATGCATTGCATCTTGTATCATATATATAGATTGGGAGAGAGAAAAAAATCATTTTAAGCCTTATTTTTGCACAAAACTCATCCAACTCTCATTTTCTCTTCAAACCAACGAAAATTGCAAGTATATCAGTCCTGTTTTGAAGCCCCATGATCATCAATAACAGATCAGAAGCACAGATTCAAAAATCAAAGCATAATAGGTATAAAACCCTAATTTTAGAAATCCTCCGATTTGTTGTTAAATGTTGTAATTGATTGTTTAAAGTTGTATAACAAGGAGTGTATTAATGTTCTGGATTGTTAAATTCATGACCCATAACATCAAAGTGCTCAAAATCAAAGTTTTTCCAACTTTTGAAAAACTGAACTCTGTTATTTTTAGGCAAATGTCAGGGCTTATAAATCTTTACTTGATCATGATTTTTGTTGTTTAAAAGTTGTTATATGTAGTCTGTAATGTGCTCTTTAAGATGCAAAACGAATCAAGGCCAGATCATTTGTAGATCAGAAGATATTAACGGTCAAAATGCGTTGACCAAAACTGTGAAATGACCGGACCCAGAAATTTGTTTAGCAGTGTCCGTGTTCATGTTTGACCGGCCATAACTTGATCATGTTTTGATGTTTTTGTGTTGTGATACTTTGTAATTGTAGTACTACATGTTGTTTCCAAACTGGAGTTGATAGATCATATAAATATTATACGAACATCAAGTTATAAGGACTCAAAGTAGGTACCTCAAATCTGTTAAACTCTGACAAGCCGAAGAACAGCGTTGTCAGGTTTTTGGAGAGCTTAAATCTCTATGATCTGATGTTGTTTAGCCACGAAACTTGTTATGTACTTTTAGTATTACATGAGTACTACAACATCAAATCAATTTCAAGTCCAGAAACATCATGATCCGATCGGAAATCATGGTCAAAGTAGCCTACTCAGCTACTGACTTTGAGTTCTGGAAATCCTCAAGAACACCTATACAGACAGAAAGTGTCGCTATAGCCCTTTAGCGACGGTTTTAATTATAATTTCCAGAAATTAATAAAAAAATTGATAAAAATGGTTTTTAATTATTAAAAATACATAATAAATTATGAAAAAATTATTTTAAAGTCTGAAAAATAGTTTTTAACTATTTTGGGTATATTTCGAAAATATTTAATATTTTTGGAATATAATGGTATTTATTTATTTAATTACAATATTAGATAAATTATTTAAAAATGGTTCTAATTCATGAAAAATCATGAAAAATTATATTATTGTATTAGAAAATAATTTTGACTTATTTTTGATAACTTTTAATATTTTGTGATAATTTTCATTAATGAATTAATATTAATGATAGTTAAGTTATTTATTAAATGAATTAAATAAATGAATTAAAAATGATTTTATTATATTAAAAATCATTTTAAATAATAATAAGGTATTTAAGAATATTTTAAGTTATAAAATATAACTTTTAATATTTAATGGTTAATTTCATTAATTAATGATTAATAATGATATTAAAGTAATTTAATAATTATATTAAATAAATTAGTTTAAAAATGATTTTTATATTATAATAATCATTTTAAATGAAAATAAAGTGTTTAAAGATATTTTAAGTTATAAATTATAACTTTTAATATTTGAAGGATAATTTCATTAATAATTTAATATTAATGATATTAAGTTTATTTAATAATTATATTAAGTAAATAGTTTTAAAATGGTTTTATTTATTTAAAAATCATTAAAAAGGGATATAAATGAATTAAAAATATTTTAAGTTATAATTAATGACTTTTAATATTAAGATAATAGTTCATTAATATTTAAATATTAATGGTAATTATTTAATAATGATTTTAGAAGTTTTAAAAATCATTTAAGGGTAATATAAGTACTTTAAAAATATTTTTAGTTATTATAAATAACTTTAATATTTTGGCAATGGTTTCATTAATAGTTTAATATTAATTAAATATTAATGATAATAGAATTGTTTGATGTTTAAATCATTTAATAATGATTCTGATATTTCAAAAATTATGGTAAATGGTAATAATTATTTTATAATTATTATAAGGTCATGAAAAATAATATGACTGTTATTTAATTAGTCTAAATGGATATTGGCCAACTGTTTAGAGTCTTAGACTCGATAATTACCAGATAAAGATGTTGGTAGACCGACATATTTCAGAAATTGATCTGGACTTAGATAATGTGATTAGTTAACTGTTTATTTGTGATTCAATGGTTGTTAAAGTTGTGTGACAATGTGATTAGGAATGAATTAATATTAGTTTGTGATGTCATGGTTGTTGAACATGTGTGATAAGATGATTAGGTTATGTGCTGACTGCGAAATGCAGTACTATGTGTTATATTATATTGTTCTAATCGAACGAATGATTTGATTAATGATAGGTTATGATAGAAAGGGTAGAACTAAGTTGAGAATTGTAAGCAGCGCATCATGCAAGTATCCTAACTTTGTATTTTTTTATGCAATGGACAGAAGTGAGAAGTTCAGAATTATTATTATTAATGTACAGATTGTTAAAACTATATTATATATACCCATTGATTATCAACATGTTAGTATATGATAATTCAGTTATATATTCTGTTCGTTAATTTCTATAAATGATTATACAAGTGTCCCCACTTGCATAATCATTGTATTTAATCACATGCTGATACACCTTTGTTATACGTATATGTTGAATTATAATTATTGTTGGATAAAATAAAACCTTTTGTTTGGAACCCTGACAATATGAACATCCCGTTTACGGGAAAACTTTTATGCGCCCAAGGCGGATCAAGTAAATGATAACATCGTTCTGGTAATATAGTATTGATCAATATAGGACACAACGGGCTGATCACCCCCGTGTCCGTAAGTTATGACGGTTTGCAGATGAAGTTCTGCTAAACCTTTTCGAAAATAAAAATAATGTTCATAAAATGTCACTTAAACTTTATTTATAGCCAATACGTAGTTTCAAAAATTTGAAAAAGAGTTGTTATGTTATTAATATTAGTTCAGAAGACGTCATAGCTAATGACTTGTTGTAGATGGATATTATAAAGAAAATATTTAAATTCTTTCAACTTATATACATATAATACTTGTTGGGTACTCAAATGCTCATCCTTGCTTAATTTAAATATTTTTAGATAAGTGTGAACAATCAGAAGGATCGGTCAAGAACAAGTGAAAAGAAAAGCAAACAGATTAGGTTTACGGTGTCATTTAGTAAAGGTTGCGTGCTTGGGATCTAACTCTGATAAAGGTAAGATAAGTTTATAATTTATATTATTGTTATTATTATTAGTTATATTTCCGCTCATAGAAATGGTATCGTGAAGTACCGAATTCGGGTTTCAAGTATCCGGGTTCGGGGACTTTACATCATGGTATCAGAGCTATAGGGTTAGAAACCTTAGGTGAGTTAGACCTTAGGCTATAACCTTAGAACAGAGGGAAACGTTGAAAATACAAATAACTCATATAGAGTTAGTGGGGTTGGTATGATTCAAAGATGAATCTCGGTGAGTTGTTAAGCCACAGAGTTTCCTAACTCTGATAATAAAGTTAAACAGTAATGTTGAATAAATCGAGTATAAAAGACTGGAAGTGCATGGAAAGGAGATCGTAAAACAAAACAATTAAGACATAGAATTGAATTATAATATATACGATGAGATCACCCCGTGATCTGATAAAATTATAACAGTCAGAAAGAATCAATCTTATAATTGGAAAGTTTAAAGCAAGATTGCTGTGTGAATGATACAGATTCAAGAAAGGATTATGAATACGGATTAAATGAAATTCGAATGGAAAAGGGGGTTAGGATTAGGTGGGGATTTCAATGAGGACACAAGTCGGCAGCTGAGTTGTATGATTCCTTGTATGGGCGGAGAATTGTGTTAGTTCTTAGCAGGCACAAGTTATCTAGAAGGGGGGGTTGAATAGATATTTGAAAATCTTTTCAATTCAACTTGTTCTAAGATAATTATTAAAACTTTGCGGAATTAATGTTTGTTTTAATCTTCTTTACCAAGAAATGGAGTTATAAGCAATTAAGGCAGTTATGGTAGATATAGCAGTTATAGCATTTATAGTATGAATATAAATGACACAGTTGTTTTTAAGTGGTTCGGAGCACTCAAAGCTCCTAGTCCACTCTTCTACTCAACGAGTAGGATATCCACTAAGGATGTCTTCTACAATCTTCTGAATCACACAGATTCCTTCTAGACCAGCAGTCTAGGAACTTTTCTAGTTAACTTTTGAACTCTTCAAGTCCAACAGACTTGGCTTTCTTATAGTTCACTACGAACTCTTTAAGTCCAGCAGACTTGGTATACTTCTTCTGTTGATTGATGATTGTTGTTGTTGCGTTCTGAAGGTTGGTACTAAGTTTGCTGTGTAAGCTCTGGTTCGTAATAGCTGCGTAGCTGAGCAAGCTTTTTAATATCTCAGATCGTAGAGTTTTGCCTTTGAGAGTTCTTCACGTTGAATGTTTTTGCTTGTCTTCTTTTTTTTATTTCATCTGTCTTATCTGAATATATGTGTGATGTTGAAAAAATATCCGTTGGATCCATCCGTTGTGGCATTAAATGCATCTGAATTTTCTGTACTGTGATGGAGACATTTCTGCACATCTTCTGAATTCTGCATTCTGGACCACTGACACTGCAGGCTGCTTTTTCACCTACCACCTGAAAAGGTGTTTTGTCCCTTTCATTCATAGTACTATCCTTAGCTTCTTCAATATGCTTCTTTGTTGCATACTAGGGATATTTCATTTATTCTGGGACTGATGGGCACTGCAGCATCTAGGATCCATTTCTCGTATTGTTGAATTGACAACTCATGAGGCTTTAACGTTTTCTGACATGACAGATATTGCTCTATGTTCTGGTTTGTTGTACTCTACAATTTAGATCGTGTTGTTGACTCTACGATCCCGAGAGCATACTACGATCGTAGAGTTAGCTTAGTAAACATTGAGTTCACTCTACGATCGCTGACTTGAGCTTGTTGTCTTCATCTGATCTTGTCCGACTACGATCTCTGCATTTGTTCAGTGGACTCTACGATTGCAGAGTGTGGTCTACGATCCTTGTCTTTGACTTTGGCATCGCTAGACTCTACGACTCTGATCGTACAGTTCATTTCATACTTAGCTTTGGCAGATTGTCGTTCGGCTTATAGGCAGGCTGTCTCTACGATTCAGAACATGACTTCCTCAGTACACTACGATCCTGAGGAGGCTCTTCTCGATACACTACGATCCTTCTTTGTTTCCCCTGGAAGTCTACGAACTCTGAGATCTCACTATCTTGCATACTCCTATTCTGCCTCGATAGCTCCCGAGTTGACTGACTCTCCTGGCAGACTACGACTTTTGGTGCAGTTCTCGACGATCAGACAAGCCTATCTATTACATCATAAGATCAACCTAACAGTTTTGATCTTTTTATCTATTCATTCTAGAACAGAATGATACACGTTGAAAGCTTTGATCAGTCTAACAATCTTGATCTTTCCATCACTAAGTCTTTTTACATAAATTCAATTAAGGACCTTACAATAATCTCAAGCATATTAAAACATCAAATCATGCTATGCATTCTCCCAACAATCTCCCCCTATTTGATGTTGACATAACTAAGGAGATTTGTTGTTATGATTATTGATTATATGCAGTGCAGAAAAATAAACATGACTTAGTATTTCAGTGAGCAGCTGAAATTTCTAGAGAATAAGCATGAATTTATTGATGTATGAAGATAGATGTTACATTTGAAATAGATACATCAATAAGAAGTGAAATTCAACTTATCTCTATTTTCTTGGCTTCTTACTCCTTGGAGGATTTGCCTTTTCTTCTGCACTCCTTTTTCTGCTGGCTTCATCTCTCTTAGCCAAATCTTCGAGCTCACTGGGATTTAGTCTTGGATTGTGGTCGTGCTTGTTCATAAATGTCGGATCTCCAATTGGCATTCTTAGGCCTGTTGCGGTTACTCCTTGTGAGCTAGAAGCTGGCCCTTGACTTCTTAAAGGTTGGGCCACTAAGACTTCCTGCTGATCTGATTGTTGAGTCTGCTGAGAGATATGCCTTGCAGGCGGATTCCTTGTTGTTTGGAATCCGCGTCCCTTGTGTCCTTGGTCTGCACGATCCACTTCCCGATCTCCCTTGCTTCTTTTATCCCCCTTTATGTCAGCATCAAGAGTTTGAATGTCATCTGACAGACGAGCAATTCCTTGGATAAGTTCGTTCAGCAGACTTTTGGTCTGAGCAATGTCTTCTCTATTTTCTTCAATGAGAACTTCAGACCTTGCTTCTCTCTGTTGAAGAATGGATAGTATGTTGTCTGTTTGTTGGCCGCTGCTGACATAGAATTGTTGAAACTCTTTGACAGCAGTCTGGAGATTTTGAATGCTTTGCAACATCTGTTTGTTCTGAGATTCTTGATTTTGCTGTAAGATTAAGACAGCATCCCTATGTCTTTTGGCTGCTTGGAAGTGAATGTCATCCCTGTCCTTTATGCTTTGAAGCATTTCTCTGATGATCTCTTTTAGTGTTTTGGACAATTCAGAGCTCAGAGATTGTGGAAGGGTGTTTGCAGCATTGATCATGGATGTCAGTCTCAGCTGAATCAGTTCAGAGTGATCGTCAAGACTTTCTTCTAATTCCTTGATCACTTTCTTAGACATAGCTGATAGATCGGCCTTGGTAGATAATTCTGAGAGAATCTCATCCATCTGGGGAATTTTTGAGGAAGAGGGTGGTGCATTGTTGAATTGTTCTTTTAGGGAACAAAGAGCAAGTTTAAGATTAAAGCAGTCATTTCTGGACGAGGAAGGGATGTCTGATGGAGGGGCTTGAGTTTGGATGGATGGGATAGGTGACTCTACGATTTCGATATTTGATTCTTCTTGAGGACTAAGGCCTGGAATCGTAGAGCAGGGGATTTGTTGGAGCTGAGCAAAGTTGGCTTCTTCTGGTTCTTCAGTCACAGAATTTTGGGATTCTGTAACTGGAAACTAATTTATTGGGTTGAGAACTACTTCCAGCCATTTAGGAAATTCATAGAAATAACTAAATGAAGATGATGGCTGATGATTAACTCTAAAGCTTGTGGGGATAGTCAATACCTCAGATTTGACATTTGATGAGGAATAGTTTGTAATCAACCTTTTAGCAAAGATGACTTCCCTTGGAAATCCATGAGCCAGAACTGTGATTGCTGGATATTCCTTGAAGCTCCAGAACATGTGGTCCCATGATTTCAGAATCTAAGCTTGATGGTATGCCATCATGGGTAGGTAAGAAAATATTTGGTTGTACAGATAGCTTCTGTATCCATCTCTACCTACACCAGTTATTTCAAGCTCATCATCATCATCCTCTTTCTCTTCTTTGTTGTCTTCTGAAGAGTCCATTATCTCAATGACCTTTGGCATTGGTTCATCTTTATCTTGAGCAAGGACTTCTACTTTAGTCATTAGGATATTATGAGGCTCCCCCTCAATATGATCATCTTCTTTTAGAAACTCCCCCTCAGCTGGAACTTCTTCTTGAGAAGTAGGCTTCTCCCCCTTAGTTGATGCATACTTCTCTTCGGTTTCTTGGGGAAGTTCTACTTTTATAGCCATGCTCTTGGCATCCTTCTTCAAAACTTTTTCATTTTCAAGAATATACTTCTTGACCAGCCTTCTCTTTGCTTTGCCGGTGTTTTCTTTGGTTGTTTTGCCACATTGACCGGCCACTGTCCTTGAAGCAGCTTCCTCCATTTCTGCCACACTTGGCCTGGTTTCAGAGAACAGCAGAGTCTCTACGATTGAAGACACTGTTGGTCTTTTGAACTCATGACCAGCCTTATTCTTCTTTAAGAGTTGTGAAATGGTGGTTTGATCCTCTTCAGCCTCTTCTTGCTGTTGTATGTTCCTCAGCCTCCTTAGAGTTTCTATGTCAGAGGACTCTACATGTGTTAGTTGCAGATCCCTGAGGCTCTTCGACTTGTGTTTCCCTCAGCTTTCTCTTGCCCTTGATTTTCCTGACAAGAGCAGAGGGTTCTCCCTTATCTGTTTCTTCTTCTTCTTCAGCCTCATTGACAGTAGCCATTCCTGCTTCCCCTTGTTCCCCAGTTCTCCCACTTGACTCTGTCATCATTCTTGTATATTCAGCCGGGTTTTTTTCCCAATTTTTAAACAACTGCTGTGTCATTCTTCGGTTTGGGTTGATGGCTTCTCCTTCATCATCCCCAATTTTATCACCCACAGCAGATTGCAGAATGATGCTAATAAATCTTCCATACAACATCTTCTGAGGACTTTTTGATTTCTTCGAGCCTACAATCCACTTGCCGATCCACTCCAGTAGTATGGCTCCATAATTTAGTTGAATTCCAAGAGTTATGGCAGTCATGAGTTTGAGTTGAACTTCATTAACAGAGTCATGACCTGAACTCTTACAGCAGATACATTTCCCAACAATATCAGCTAGAAATTCATACCTTTGAGGGAATTCCTTCTTTTTGTAGCCTTTTACAGAGGAGTTCTTTTTGTGATGCATTCTCTTCAATCCCTCTTCAAATCTTATGATGTCGAGAAGTGAGTGCCCAGTATCCTTGAAACCTAGGGCCAGATTGAAGTCTTCTTCCCTTAGCATCATTTCAACTCCTCTTACTCGTGTAGTGATGGTTTTGAGTTCGTACACTCCATTCTTGTAGAACTCTTTCACTAACTCGGGATAGATGAGAGTGTCGGTACTCAGCGCCTCTTCGAGACCTGCCTTCTTTAGTAGTGCTAAGGTTTTGTGAAACTTTGGTGGAGCATCCTTGAACTCATCGAAACAGAGTCTGTAGCCTGAGATTATATTTGAAACAGCCATGATTCTGTGGTTGAGAAGTGGAATACGATTGAGCTTTCTCTTGAGTTAGGGTTTTGCTTTGAGAAAGAGAGATAATCTTTTGAACTCCAGATTTCAAAAATGCGGTTCCAATTTGTACTTGTAGCTTCCCTCTCTCTTTTTAACTTAGTGGGACAGGTGTCGCCTTTTGCTTGAATGTACTGATTTGCCCTTTTGAGTCTTCAGTGCTGAGATGTCCTTGGAACGACTACGATCGTTGAGGTAGTCTTCTGGTGTAGTAACCCCGAATCCGGGCCCCAAATCACCTCGGATCCAGTATACTATTTCTATCACTATTTGCGGAAGATATAAACATAATTTGTTTATACAATACATTACACACTATTACCCAAAATCGAGTAACCTTAACTTATTACACATTTCCTAAAATATCTATTACACAACAATATTGATCATATACACAATTACAAACTAACTGCACTTTATATTCCAAGCTGTACTTAGCTTTAATCGTTACCTGTATACGACGCATTTGCTTTACCTGCAATGTTTTATCATGATATAGCAATGGTGAGCATAAAAGTTGCCCATCAAGTTTATATACAATAACATAACAATATATCATGATTGAAGAGTATGAATAATTGGTTGGCTATAATTCAACAATATGATTGTGAACTAACAGGAACAAAATTTTGACTGAACAAGTATTTTACATGAACAAACATTTCTGAACCAACTGGTAATGAAGGTGATCAGCCTTTCATACCTGACTTATACATGCAAGATGTACAGAGTATAATTTTCATGGCAATCAGCAATGATTAACCATAAGCTGGAATAAACTACTCTTATTAGAGCTAAGTACAAGAAAACTTGCCTGAACCGTTGATTACCGCAACGCAATTAATAACGCTTTATCCGAAGACCTAATATTAATAATATAGATCTCCAATATTAGAATAATATCATCACAGTATAATACTGTTATATTTATATCCAAAATAACCTAAACACATTACCACATAAGCCTATTGGTCTATACAGCACATAAGACTTGGTATCAAGTCAAACTATTTCAGTCTGACTTGAAACCGACACAATTCTATCATCCCGACGGTCTAGTCGGACGAATATTGAGTTTAAGTTCAATTAAACTCTGACTTAACACTTAACCATTATCACAGATAATTTCTAATCAGACAAAACATTTTTCCTAGGCTCGTAATAATTTTCGGATAATTATTACCATTTATTAACATTTTTCAATCCTTAAAACCGTATTTAAATAAATTAAATACCACTTAATACCTTGATCATTAATATTTATTTAATATAAAATATTAATGAAAATCCTTACATAATATTATAATATAATTATAATATATCAAAGTATTTTTAATACTTTAAAATCATAATTATATGATTTTTAAACACTTAAATCTGTTATCCAATAATTAATATTAATATTAAAATATTAATATTTTCATGCCAAAATATCGAAAGTTACATTTTATAACTTGAAATATTTTTATAACACTTAAATCATTTTTATTTGATTTATAAAGCATTAATACTATTTTTCCATAATTTATTTAATTTATCTATTAAATAAACTAATTATCATTAATATTGATTAATTAATGAAATTCATCCAAAAATATTAAAAGTCATCAAAAATAACTTAAAATATTTTCTTATACCATAATATCATTTTTCATGATTTTTCATGAATTGAAAACTATTTTTAAATAATTTATTTAATATTATAATTAAATAAATAAATACCATTTATATTCCAAAAATATTAAATATTTTCAAAATATACTCAAAATAGTTAAAAACAATTTTTCAGACTTTAAAATAATTTTTTGTAATTTATTTTGTATTTTTAATAATTAAAAACTATTTTTTTTCTAATTTTTAATTAATTTCCGGAATATTATAAATAAACTGTCGCTAAAGGCCTATAGCGACACTTTCTGTCGCTATAGGTGTTCTGGAGTGTTCTTGGTGTTCTTGACAGATGCGAGGGTACCTAGTTTGACCGATTTTTAAACTGTGTTCTGGATGATTCTGAGTGTCTAAGTTGCATTAATATTGTAGTATAAGTGTAGAACTACAACTAACAACAAAGATCCTGGCCAATTAACAACGTATAAAACAGATTCAAGCTTCAGAAAAGTGTTGTCAGACCCTTCCATCAAATTCTGGGTTTTCCAGAATTTGTCAACAGTCACGGTTCCTATTTTGAGTCCTTAAATCCTTGTTTTCAAAAATTGTTTTGCTTGATCTATTGATTCTATTTTGTAGTCCTGATGTCCGGTTACAATTATATCATATAAAATCAACTTAAAAACATTACATATACCAGATCTGGGTCGGTCAAAGTAGAGGCCAAGCACTGTTCTTCACGATTTCTGGGTTTTCCAGATTTCGTCAAGAATAGTCGGTCAACGGTGGTTTGACTTCGATTTCCTGCCGTTTCAGTTATGATCTAAGTGATCTAAAGACTTTAATGTGTAGTATATATACCAGACTACAACTAATCAACAACAACTTGTCTAAAACACATGTCAGACGCAAGATCAGACGCATGAACAATCTTGTCAGAAGTGACTAAAATTCTGGGAATTTTCTGGGCTATCCAGAAAGCAGCCTTCGTGATCGGTCAACTAGGTTTGACCGTTCATATCTTTTGATCTAGACAAGATCTGGACTTGATTCAAGTCTCAGATTCAAAAGCTAACAACAAAGAACAGATCTATAACATTAAACACAACTAAACATTAACAGACAAAGATCTAGAGGCCCTGACATATGACTGTCAGGCCATATTTTTCCCATTTTCCAGATTTCTATAAACCTTAGATCCGAGCATCTAGGTGTTATGGATCCATGATCCATCAACCCAGAACATTAAAAGACACCCTATTACACAACTTTAACCAACAATTAACATTAAACAACATAAGATCAAAGTATTTAGAAATTTAGGGTTTTATACCACTTTCATGCTTGATTCTGATTCTGGCTTCATGATCTGTTCTTGGGTGATATAATGCTGAATAAATGACTGATCTACTATAATATTTCGGAGCTTTGGGATAGAGAGAGAGTTGGTGGGAGAAAATGAGCAAAATGGCACTTTTTGTGACTTTTCTCTCTCTTGAATCTATATATATGGCTTTAATTGTTGCTAAATCTGACCAAATCCGGCTGGGAGGCTACATTTAGGCACATGGAGTAGGTGTAGTTGTTCAACAACCAAATATTAGGGCAAGACTTGCAAGTTTCCTCCAATAATGCACTCAAGGGCATTTATGTCATTTTCCACTTAATTTTAATGTCATTTTTGTAATTGTCCAATTCTTTAGGGTTTAGGGTTTGGATATTTTAGGGTTTAGGGTTTGGAGCATTTAGGGTTTAGGTTTTAACCCTTAACTTTGCAAAAATTTAATTTCTACATTTTCGAATTTCGATTTTCAAAATATAAATTTAACAATTTTAACTTATAATTAGTATTTACTAATTATATCAAAATTTCCTTAATCATACTAAAAACTTACTAATTAGGATTAGTATTTCCTAATTAAAATTGCTAATTACGCAATTAGGGTCAAAATGGTCATTAGGGTTTATAAACCGCTAATTAGGGTTTCTAATAGAAAAACTAAATTTTCTCATTTATAAATTAAATCTCGTAATTAGATTAGGGTTTTCTAATTACTCATAAATTAAAATAATTAGGATTAGGGTTTCCTAATTAGCATTGCTAATTTTAGCAATTAATTCCACAATTTAGCATTAGGGTTTTTGACGGAACAATTAGGGTTCCAAAAATTGGAAATTAGGGTTTGTTAATTAATTAACATTTACCCTAATTAATACTTAATTAATAGCAGTAGAGCATTATAATTATCCATTAATTTCCCAGATTAGGGCTTCAATTTAACAGAATCTGAAACTAGGGTTTTCAGATCTGACATTAGGGTCTTAAACTTTGGAATTAGGGTTTTGAACTCAATTGATAAGATTAACCCTAATTAATCTTTTAATTATTTACACTTATGCCATTAAGTTCCCAATTTAGGGTTTCATGCACCAAATTAGGGTTTTGAATTCCCGGAACTGAAACTAGGGTTTCCAGAACCAGTTTTTAGGGTTTCTTGCTAAACGCTAGGATTTTCTAACCGAACATTGTCGTTCTTAATATATAATTAGGGTTTATCACAGATATAATTTATCTGGTCAACCCTTGACCCTTAACCACATTCTGAACACATCATTAATCATATACACAGAATTTTAATCACGTAAATACTTAATCCTGAATAATTCACCTATTTCCTTCACAGAATTTTGAAATCCTCAAAATTCAATCCCAATAACCTCAAACGCATTCACTTATTTTCTGTCTATGTCTATTATTTGACATTAAATCAATCATTTGAGATTTTCATAAATTGCCCAAATTTTCGGGTTGTCACATTCACCCCTCCTTATAAGAATTTCGTCCCCGAAATTCACCTTACACCTTACACCGTGCACCTTACACCATTCACACATATACTATTCACACACATTATTACATGCTACCCAATACACCTCTCACAAGAGTAAAAGTTTTCGAATTTTGCTGAGGAGTCATATAGACTATTTGTCTGTCATTTTCGCAAAGGTTTTATGGAAATTCATCCGCAAACCGTCATTACTTACGGACACAAAGGGTGATCAGCCCGATATGCCCTGTACTGATCAGGTACTATTGGTCGGAACAATTTGTTCCTCTTTTCCGCCTTGGGCGCATAAACTTTTTCCTCAGTCTTATTGGATTCCGCACCAAAACAATTTGGTTCGGGAAATTCTTTCAATGAACACTTGGAGTTTTTATAACTTTAGTCTGGCTGAATCAAATAGCATAGACTCAAATCAATAATTCAATTCAATCGAATTATTTAGGTGTAGCCAAACCCCGTTGGCTAATTTAACAGAACTTAAATACAAACTTAATTTATACAACTGTTATGTGTCGTGCAGAATATAACAAAACATAAACTATGAGTTTTCATACAAATATTGTCTTCTAGACAATATCCAAACTCAAATTCAATCTCATTACAATTATTATCACACTAGTTCACAGAATAGTGAGGACTACTAAAACAAACATCTGGAAAGTCAATCCATTCCACGACTAGTCCCAATTATATTTTCATTTCCTGAAGAGAACAATGAAAGAAAATGGTGAGCTCAACTAGCCCAGTAAGAAATATTATGACTAAGATAATGCATAATAAATTATCCTTAGCCTTCAACAGTATAACAACCGATAGAATACAATAGATAACAAGTTTTAGATCAACAACTGCAGCGGAATAAGCAATCCATTAGAAGAGTCAAGTAGAGCATGATATCTACTATCTTCTATGATTTAAAAGTTTATCATCAATTTTATCGCTGAGACTCAGCTTAATAAATAATCCACATCACTGTATTATGCATACACTACGGGCCAAGGATATTCGTGTTTTCACCAATGGTCATGAACATGCCAAACAATAATTCATCTCTGCACCATTGGCCGAACAGAACACATGGTCATGATCATACCAACAAGGGTCACTAAGACTCAGCTTAATAATCCACATCACTTGTAACATTATAGGTCATGATTACACTGAATAATCCCTGGTCATAATCATACCAATCAACAGTTCATCTTTGCATCCTTGGCCGAAGATGACTTTCATTACAATATAAGTTTGGGGATGATGATAATGATATAAAAATTCAATCAAACGAAATCAAGGATAAATATTAAACATTTTATAATTTAATTTATCCAGAATTCAAGAATATCTAAATTGTCAACATGATACTGCTTTGTGGAGTAAATTTCAAGAATAATAATGTATCAAAAATGATTTGGACAACAAGAAAATTAATTTTTGTCATAAATAGTACCCCACATAAATAGTACTTGAGTTAATAGTACCCGTGAATAGTACTTTGAGAATAGTACCCTGTGAATAGTACTCTGACATAAAAAGGTTAAAACTTATCAAGAATGCTCAGAATAATATTTCCATGAAAAGATACTGGATGAAGCGGAAATATCAAGGATATTCTACTAATTTCATGGAGTATAGAAGCCAAAACTGAACAAAATGAGTGTAGAATTTGAAATCTAAAACGAAATAATATTACTTACATGCTACAAAGTATGGAAGAAAATATTATTTCTTACGAATATTGAACAAAAATAATATCCCTTACAACTGTTGAATGAAAATAATATTCCTTACGAATATTGAATGAAGATAATATTCATTACGAATATTAAACGAAGATAATATATCTTGCGAATATTGAACGAAATAAAATTTCTTACAAATACGAAAATAATATCGTAAGCCAATATGAAATAAATAATACCCCTTACCTTAAAAAGAAGAGTATTCTGACTGGTATAGCGGGGATATTCTTGAAGAAAACTTTCACTATTTCCTACACTCAAAGTTTCCTAAAACTCGAAAGAAATACGTTCAATATTATAGAAGAAGAATTCTCTGATTCTAGTGTGATTTTTATTTCTAAACTGAGCATCTTATTTATAGGAGAATGGAATGATACTATTTAGGAAATAATCACGGACGCACAGTAATTTCAAAAGAAAAATCACGGACGTTCAACAAATTGAAAATTTTAAAAATTTGATTTTACTATGCTGCACTATGCATAATAAAATATAATATATCCTATTTATAAAGATATATGTATAATGTATATATATATATATATATATACTGAATAATTTTATACCTATTATTTTGAAAAACGGGTAAATAGGGGTCCAAATAATAAGCAAAATTTACAATAAATATTTCATAAAAATCCCCTCAATATTTTTAACAACATTTATTCATCATTATTATAACTTTTAATATTAAAAACCAGATCGTTCCTAAGAAAGATGGAGCTTTCCGATAAGAATTTCTCCCTATTGGCGCGCAATTAGGTGACCAAACTCCTTTCCTCGACAGAACTTTCTAAACTTTGTTAATTATGCAAATAATAATCTTAATAACTTGTCAGCTCAATTATTGATTTAATAATATAAAATATTGACAATAATTGAATCAAATAACGTGAAATACTATGCAATAATTACTGTAACAATAATTGAGTATAACTGAGTGACTTCTCATGTAAGCATCAATAATCAATACCGTGTGCTACTATACAACCACACATATTACTGTACTTTTATCACCGGGTATTCCAACATTTAACGACAAAACTTTCTCTGTTATTTTTATAAAAAGATATTTCTCTCGTTTTCTCATTCTGACAATAATTCCGTTGTGGGGGTCCACCAATGATTGTGCCATCATACGAATATTCCCTGTTAAAATGAATATTCCTCGACCAATTGAATATTTTATAACACTTGCTTACTTTACAAAATTTATAAATATTACCCACAACTATAACATTATATCAAATCCACACCATAATATTCAAAAATGATATTTATAGAAAATCCATCTTTATTCATAAAAGTTGGGGTCTTACACATTCCATTGAAACAACATCAAAATGATTGTATTTACTATATTCTTATTACAATAATAATAATAAATCCTTTCCTAGGTTCTGTAACCGAATACATTTTTTGTTTATCATAGTATGATTCATACAATATAATAATATATTACATGATAATCTACTTATCCATCTTAGCCTTGCCTTTATCCCTAATGGGACCCTCAGTTCATTCGGCCTTAGCTGCAATCATATAATTCAAGTAAGAAGTGAGCATAACTAGCTCAACAAGTCTAGCAACAGATAATACAAATACCACGTCGAGAATTATATGGTTATTCTTTAATAACTGAACAAGTAGCTATGAAGTACTATGAAACATTAAATAACACTTTTCATTTCATAAAACAATTCCAGAGTACATATAGTAACTTAGGAATCTCGAGCTGGTCAAAAGACCATGGACATTCTCTTTTGGTTTTCATTCATGAAAAAGGACAACCCGGCACTATGTCTGTAAGTCCGATATATCTTACGAGCACTTCTAGTTGATCAGCCTATAGTACTCTATGTTAATCAACACATCATCTGTTAAACGTATTTACATTTAAGTTTTGGCAACCTCACGTGCCCATCGAATAATCGATGTAAAATATATTTGTTTGTTCAAACACAAGCTTACCTTTGAATCCATACCAAACAATTGGCATAGGATAGCGTTAACAATACTATGTCGAAAGACTTGTAAATAGATCAATCAAACTTTTAAGATTAGTCTAGCCGAGTTAAAACTGGCATCAACTCTTTCATAAAACAATTCATGCAACTCATATCATGAATCATAGAAAACTTGGCTAACACGAAGGTTAGACAAGCGTTAAGAAAACTCGCCTTCAAGCGTCTTCAAATAAATATTCAACAGTTCTTGATCTTTATAGTTTCTACATGATATATTCACATATCACACTGTAATTAGCTACTAAATAATCTAATCCCATTGTTTTTACCAACTTCTTTCTCTTCTATTACTTGATCAAATTTATTTCATTAATAAAACTCGATTGGTTTTACTATTCATACTTACGGCTTGTTAACATTCTCATGTCCCTAATGCAAGACTCAACAATCCATTGGTTAAATACCAAAGTAGTTGAATGCGATTTACCTTCCCATACTTTACATTCTTTGTTTAATTACAATTAAACAATGTTAAATTACTAAAGAATCAATATATATATGATATAGGGATGGTCTTACCATGTATACTATGTATATACATGTCCCATAATTATGTTGCAACAATTGGGTTTGGAATTAACTTGGTCAACAGTTTTTCCTTACTGGCGCTGCGGCGCCAGCCCTTAGTACCACATTGGCGCAGCAACGCCAACTAACAGTAGGCAAGCCCTCGTCTCGGCGCTGTGGCGCCATTGAGCAGTAGCTAATCTCCCTATCTGGCGCTGTGCCGCGGCATATTAAGCCTGGGGTGGCGCTGCGGCGCCTACCCTGAGCCTTTGAATTTTTTTTACATTTTCTAATTCAATTCTTCCCGGACTCAAAACATAGTCGTTATAAGTCGGAATTAGCTCGTTCAAAAGCCGTTTTCTTACAAATATCATATACTTTGATTTCATCCAGATAAAAATAGTTTTTAAATCCGTTAACAATGAATTCACTATTTAACAGTTCTATTACGTGTTTGTTTAACGTTCGTGAATGTTCATAACTTGTTTCTATGTTTTAAGTCAAAATTCAACCATTCTTGAGTCCACGACTCTTAATTACGTTGTTCTACGTAACTCCTTCAAAAACTAGGGTTTCTGAATTAAACAACGAGTTTTGACTACTAATCCAGAAATTCTACGATTTCAGCGTTTAACGCCTAATCTCGTAAATTTTGCCATAACTTCGTTACTCGTTTTTATACGCCAAATCAAATGGAACCAATCCATTTATTTATTATCTATATCCTAACTAAGAAATATGCACATATCCTATACATGATTGTTTTCAATTTGTCCATCAATAACCAAATGAATGGTTAATGGTATCTTCGATTTAAACTTACTTAAACGCTTATGATTCCTACTCATACATGGCTTATAAATTTTTTAATTCACTAATAGCCATCCTTATTACTCCGGAAGAGACGTGCTCCACCAATTCATACTTCTCTACAAAAAAATAGAAAAGGATCAAAGACTAAAGTTTTACAAATTATTACCTTAATGTTCTTCGCGTTCTTGAATAAAACTTGAATGTTTTTCTTTGGATGCTTTTAATTACTTGTTAATACTCTTTTTTTCTCTCTCTCTCAATATATTGGTCAAGTGTTGGCGAAAACAAACAAATGAACCAACTTATGCTTCCTTTTATAGAAAAAGCTAATGGAGGGCAAATTGGTCAATCTTCCCACCTCCTTACTATTCATTACTTTGCAACCAAGTAATCTACTTTACTTGGCCACTAAGTGGCCAGCCCACATGGCCTTTTGGGTCCCACATGGGTTGCCTTCATGGGTTTTACCCATGTAGTGATCCATCGGGTCGATCCGCGATTCGGTTTCTTGGATCGGGCTTAGGGTTGAATCTTATTGGACCTATTTTGGGCTTGATTTACATAACCTTGGGCTTGACATAATCTAAGTTCAATTGGAATTGATAAAGTCCAATTACTAAGAGTCCATTAATAACTAATCGTATTCTACTCGTATAATTCTCGTATTCTTTTCGTATATTATTCGGATGATATTTGTATTATACGTCGTAATAATGTTCATACTATACTCGTATAATATCTAGTACCATACTCGTATTTCTCACGTATAATAACCTTAATCATAATATGAAGTTATTTCCTTCTCGAAACTCACTTTTTCTAATCCTCAGGTTTTAAGTCCGTAGGCGAAAACTTCGTTTTCCATAACTGAAATATTATTGGATATTTCATCTCATCTTAGAATTTCATAATTACGCATTTCTTAGAAATTCATTATAAATTCTCGAGCAGAAACGAATGAATAATGTTTTTACGAAAATTTCTCTGAAAATCTTTATTTTGGTCTTGAAAATTCAAAATAATTAATCCTAGCACATAGCCAGAATCCTAACCACATCCACACATTCTAGGCCGTAGAACGACCTTCAAACAACTTATTCACATAAATAAACAATTAAATTCATTTAATTCAAATAATCAAATAAAAATTTAATTCACATAAAAATCAGGTTTTCTCGGGCGTTACATTCTCCCCCTTATAAGGATTATGTCCCCAGAATCTCGATACAATTACATAAACAAATGGGGAAAAGTTTCCTTCATTTTACTCTCAAGTTCCCACGTTGCTTCTTCGGCATTGTGGTTCCTCCAAATTACCTTCACCAAAGGTGTTATCTTATTTCTCAAGACTTGTTCCTTCCTATCAAAAATTTGAATCGGAAGTTCTTCATATGTTAAATCTTTTTCTATCTGAATAGATTCATACTCTATTACGTGTTTGTAGTCCAGTTTATAAGGATGCAACACAAACACGTGAAACACATCGTGTATTCATTCCATCTCTAGAGGTAAAGCTACTTCATAAGCTACCTCTCCTACCCTTCTTAAGATTTAAAAGGGTCCTATAAACCTTGGACTTAACTTCCCTTTCTTTCCAAAACGTATCTCCCATTTCCAAGGCGATACTTTCAAAAAAACATAGGACCCTACCTCAAACTCCCTCTTCTTATGGTGAGGATCTGAATTCTTTTTTTATCTATCTTGAGCCACTACCAATCATGTACGCATTAACTTTACCATGTCTTCCATTTGTTGTACCATTTCAGGTCCCAACATCTGACGTTCACCTACTTCATCCTAACACAGAGGAGTTCTACACTTCCTCCTATATAACGCTTCATAAGGCAACATGCCTATACTAGCGTGAAAATTGTTATTGTACACGAATTCCACCAAAGGCAGACGTACGTCCCAACTCCTCTTAAATTCCATAACGCAAGATCTTAACATATCTTCTAGCATTTGAATGGTCCGTTCACTTTGTCCATCTATCTGAGGATGATACGATGTACTCAACTTCAATTGCATTCTTAGTTGCTCTTGTAAACTTCCCCAAAAATTTAATGTAAATTGTGGATTACGATCTGACACAATCGAAACAGGTACTCTATGCCTTGAAATAATTTCTTTGACATAAAGTTTATCCAATTGCTCTAGGTTATACCTAACTCTTATTGGTAAGAAGTGAGCCGATTTCGTCAACCGATCCACTATTACCCAAATAGCGTCGTATCCCTTCTTTGTCATTGGATGTCCCACCACAAAGTCCATTGTGATATGCTCCCATTTTCACTTTAGAATCTCTAGTGATTGTAATAATCCAGTCGGTCGTTGGTGTTCAGCCTTAACTTTCTGACATGTTAAGCACTTACTAACATATTCTGCTATTTCTCTCTTCATGTTTGGCCACCAAAAGTTCTGTCGAAGGTCTTGATACATCTTAGTACTACCTGGATGTATTGAGTACCTCAAACTATGGGTCTCACTCATTATCTCTTCTTTTCACTCAGAATTATCTAGAACCCAAATTCTTCCTTTAAAATGAAGTAATCCTTCTTTATCAAGGTTATACTTAGTCTTCTCTTCATCCTCCATCCTCTTCTTCTTTCGTTTGCATTCTTCATTACCTAATTGTACTTCTTTAACTCGTTCCACTATGGTTGGTTGAGTCTCCATTGTGAATAACATCTCTACCGCTTCATTAGGTAATTTAACTTCTAGCTCCATTCTTGCCATCTCTGTTATTAACTCATTCTGAGTCATTAACATTGATATCTTTTCCCTACCCTTCCTACTTAATGCGTCGGCTACTACATTTGCTTTTTCTAGATGATATAAGATATCACAGTCGTAATCTTTTATCAATTCTAACCACCTTATCTGCCTCCTATTCAACTCCTTCTTTGTGAAGATATATTTCAGACTTTTATGGTCCGTGTATATCTCACACTTCTCCCCGTATAAATAATGTCTCCATATTTTTAAGGCAAAAACTACTAATGCCAATTCTAGGTCATGAGTAGGATAGATCTTCTCATAATCCTTCAACTGGCGTGACGCATACGCAATGACCTTGCTATGTTGCATGAGCGCGTAACCCAGTCCTCTATGCAAAGCATTGCTATAAACTACGAAATTCCCGTATCATCTGGTAAAGATAATACTGATGCCTCACTTAACCTTTTTTTTAATTCCTGAAAACTATTCTCATACTTCTCAGTCCATACATACTTCACTGACTTCCGTGTCAAATTCGTTAACGGAGTGGCTAATTTAGAAAAATCCTGGATGAACCTTTTATAGTATCCCACTAACCCCAGAAAACTCCAAACCTCGGTTGGTGTTTTCGTTTGTTCCCAATCATTAAATACTTCCACCTTCGTTGGATCTATAGAAATGCCATCTTTATCAATATAACATGTCCTAAAAACTACACTCTTTCAAGCCAAAATTCACACTTAGTGAATTTCGTATACAACTTCTCCCTCCGTAGTGTTTCCAACACTATCCTCAAATGTTCAGCATGATCTTCTGGCGTCTTAGAATAGACTAGAATATCATCAATGAACATTACTATAAACTTCTCCAAATATTGTTTGAGCACTCTGTTCATCATATCCATAAATGCGGCTGACGCATTAGTCAACCTAAATAACATAACTAAAAACTCGTAATGATCATAATGAGTTCTGAACGTCGTATTAGGTACATCCTCCTTCCTTACTTTCAACTGATGGTACCCTATGCAAATCTATTTTAGAAAAATACTTTGCCCCTTTCAAATGATCAAATAGATCATCGATACTGGGAAATGGGTATTTATTCTTAATCGTCAACTTGTTCAACTCTCGATAGTCGATACAAAGTCTTAACAACCCATCCTTCTTCTTTACAAACAATACCGGTGCTCCCCACGGAGATACGCTCAGTTGAATGTACTTCTTTTCTAATAGTTCTTGTAATTGAACCATTAACTCCTTCATCTCTACCGGTGTCATCCTAGAAGGTGCCTTAGAAACTGGTACCGTACCCGGTAACAAATAAAACACAAACTCGACCTCCCTATCCCTCGGAAGACCTGGTAATTCATTTGGAAATACATCCGCGAACTCTTGTACTATAGGTATTTGTTCCAATGATGCTTCCACTCTTTGGGTATCCACAACATGGCACATGTATCCTATACACCCCTTCCTCAACATCTTCCTAACTTGTGTTATGGTTAGACAACACGAGCGTCTCGGTGATTTAGTACCGTAGAACATTACCTTGGTTTTGTTAGAAAGCCGAAGGTTCACACTTTTCCTATGACAATATATTATAGTCTTATGGTTAATCAACCAATCCATACCGAGAATTACATCGAATTCTCTCAAACTTATCGGCACTAAATCTACCAATAATTTGTTACCTCTAATATCTACACAACAATTCCTATGAATGTATTCAATGGGAATTATCTCTTCGTTTGCTACCTTAACATCTAAAGGTATTTCTAATCTTTCCGGGAATAAACCTAACCGCTTAGCAAATTCACATGCCATAAAAGAACAACTAGCACCCGAGTGAAATAACACATAAGCATTTTTTTATTGACTGGAATGATACCTGCTACTACATCCGCTGATGCAACCGCATCTTGGACAATCATATTAAAAGTACGGGCCATGGGTCTACCCGGCGATGGTGTTGGTCCAGTAATGGCTAACTTACCACTACTAGCACTCATGTTACCCTCCGACCCCTTCTTTGGGCAATTTCTTGCCATATGTGTGACGCCCCCAAAATAGGTATACAACACCCATTCCGAGTCGCCAAATACATGGTACAGAAAACAAACTACAACTTCAATAATTCAATTGTCGTGCAAAATACGACAACACATACTGTGAGTTTAAAAACAAATATTATCTTCTAGACAATATCCACACTCAAATAAGTCCTTATTACAATTATTCATACACTATTTTACAGAAATAGTGAGGACTGCTACAACAACTATCTAGAACCATCACTCCATACCCCGACTAGATCCTGCTATGTTCTCACCTCTTGAGAAGAAAAATGGAACAAAAGGAAAAGGGTGAGCTCAACTAGCCTAGTAAAGAATATTATGACTAAGATAATATACAAAAAATTATCATTAGTCCTTAACAGGGAAAAAATATGATAAAATATAATAGACAAAAAGTTTTAGATCAACAAATGCAGCGGAAACAACAATCCCTACTATCTTCTAAGATTTAAAAGTCCATCATCAATATTTTATCCCTGTAACAACAATCAATATACATCTTTAATCAAATATTCATCCTTGCACTACAGGCCAAAGATATTCATTTGTATCACCAGTCGGTCATGTTCATCTCAACACCTGTTCATCTTTGCACTACGGGCTAAAGATATTCATCAGTTAAACATTCTTCTTTGCACTACAGGCCAAAGATATTCAGTAACATCATCATTTAAGACTGAGAATGATGAAAAATATTTTAAAGAAAACGAATCCAGTGAGATAGAAGGACGAATATTAGAGATTCATATTACAGTTTATCCAAGATCAATAATACTCTATAATAACAAATTTTGAAGCAGAATTCAAAAATAGAGATCAAAACCTGGATACAATCAAAGATAGTAACCATAATAGACATCTTGGATAAAAAGGAATATTTTCATTTTTCGATAAATAGTGTCGTATTCATAAATAGTGTCGTATACGTGAATAGTGTCGTATACATGAATAGTAATCCCGACACAAAAAGTTCCAAATTTGATTAAAAAGTTCAAACTAATATTTCGGCATAATGATATTGAAGAAAATAATATCATTTAAGAAGAAAATAACATCCCTTACCTCAAAATAACGGTACTTCTGATCGGAATATCGGATAAAAGCAGAAGAAAATTTGTACCGAACAACAACTCTCAAAGTATCTAAATATTCACAAAAATACGCTCGATAATCTAGAGAGAAAGAAAACTTGATTCTGGTGTGATTTTTAATTCTAACCTAAGCGTCTATTTATAAGAAAATGTTAGAACGCCAAAGGAGATTAAATAATAAAATATTATTAACTCTTTTTCTTTCTTCTACGCCAAGCTTCACTAACCAAGACCAGTTAATTCTGAAAAATTAGCAGCCCACATGTGTTAAAACAAAAGTGGGTCCCACCCCATTTTTAATAAAAATCATTTTATTTTCTGAAACTTCAATAAATTATAGAAAATAGCTCGTTTATCATAAAAGTACGAATTTTATGTCTATTCCACATGAAATCGAATTCTCTACAACTTTACAAAAGAAAGTATTTCTAAATTCCCAACAAAAAATATCCGAAATTCACAAACGGATGATTTTTAATAACTCCATTCCGATAAAATACTGATAAAACACCTCAGTATTAATTCCTTCATTTATAACCACATAGAAAAAAATAAATTCATCATTTATATCCACATCAAACAAATATTTTCTTATCATATAAATTAATAATTAATTATTCACAAATAATATTACAAAATTACAATTATGACAACCAGGCAGTTCCCAGGAAAGAGGGGGCTTTCCAATAAGGATTTTTCCTTACTGGCGCGCAACTAGGTGACCAAACCTCTCCTTGACAGAACTTTCTAGACATTGCTAATAATGCTATCTAATAATATTATTAAAATAATATGAATTATTGATCTGATAATAGAAAATACTGTGCAGTGATAATTATTGAAACAACAATAATATAAAATATCAACGCAACAATTATTGAATCAATAAAATAAAATATTGAACAGTAATTACTGTAACAAATATTGAGTAGTGTCTTCTTACGTAAGAATCAATAATTCAACAATACTGTGCAATACCGTGTGCTACTGTGCAACCACGCATATTACTACATTTTAACCACCATGTATTCCAACAGTGTTAACGGTAACAATTATGTTGTTATTCATAAAAACTCATACTTTGTCGTTTTCCTTCATCCAACCATTTTTCGTTATAGGGGCCCACAAATGACTAGCGCCGTCGTACGGATATTCCCGACAAAAAGAATATTCCATGACCAAACAAATATTTCTTGACAACAATGATTATTTTATAACCACTTACTTATTTTGCAAAATTTGCACATTTCACCCATAACCAAAGCATTATATCAAATTAACACCTTATTAATTTAGAATAATGATTAGAGGAAAAATTTAATTTTATTTATAATAAGTTGGGGTCTTACAATGTGGTCCATCGACCCACAAATAAATCAGCCCTAGTTCTTCTTGGGATTACGACAATTGGGTGATATATGACCCTCCTGTCCACAGTTATAACAAACTGACTTCCCTTTCAGACAGACTCCTAGATTTTTCTTTACTCATTTCTTGTATGCTTCGATCCTACGCTTAGAATCCCCTTGTTTTACTCCAGTATTCTCGGAGTTAAAACTCTTCCTACCCTCCGCAATGATTGCTTTCTCTAGAATGGTTCCATATGAAGCATTCTAGAACACGAAAAATCCTACTATAGAGCCAGGGCTTCAATCCTTGCTCAAACCTACGAGCCTTCCTCTCCTCAGTGCCTACTTGGTGTGGAGCAAACTTTGCCAATTCATTAAATTTGGACGCATACGGGGGAACCGTCATGTCCCCTTGTTTCAGTTCTAAGAACTTAATCTACATTCTCCCCTGCATGCTTGTAGGAAAATATTTCTTGAAGAAAACCTTCTTAAACTATTCCCACGTAACAACATCAGTCCTAGCCCCACCCTGGTGAGCCTCCCACCAGAAGTTGGCTTCTTCTTTCATCATATAGGTCGTAAAAGAAGTCTTTTACGCCTCTACTACATTTGTAATAACAAACGTCTTCTCTATTTCCTTCACCCAAATCTGGGCCTCTATTGGGTCCATGGATCCTTTGAACTCCGGCGGACCTACGCTCTTAAATTCTTTAAAGGTAGTCGTTCTGGCTACCCTAGGTACTGAGGGTGCTCTACCCCCAGTTTGATTAAATGCAGCTGTTAATAAATTAATAAACTCTTTCATAGGGTTGTTCTGACCCCCTTGGTTATCGTTATGAGATTTTGTTTCCTGATTACGTTGTCTTCTTCTTGGCGGCATTTTTTTGATTAAATAAATAAAGTTTCATTATTATCTATTTGATTACTTAGTTATTATTCATCAAACAATAACTCATACCGCAACAAAGCACATTTAATAAAACTTCATTATATTAATATGCTTTTTCATAGTTCGAAACTATTTACAATTTAATTCTATAGCAAAAGCTATTACATTCCTATCTCGCGATTGACTTCTACAAAAATTGGGATTTACAAAAAGACTACCCTTTAATTATACAAAAGAGAGTTTTACATCACTACACATATACAAAAGATTTACCGATCTATACTTCTTCCATCTACTTCTAATACTGAATAACAACATTCTCATGCTTCTGATTCGCAAGAATCGACACAATATCCCGACTAATAGTATGTCGAGTCTGTCTCGACTCAATGGAATAACAAGCAATTTTTAGCTTAAAATTCTCATGAGCACTCTCATGGATGTAAGACATCAGTGCTATCTTCTGGTTCCACTCACCCAGTTCCTTACGAAGCTCAACAACCTCATTCTTTTAATCCGTCGCCTTATCCTTCATAAGCACCTTTTCATCATGCTCTTTTTCAAAATCTACATCTGCAGACTCCATAGCTTCCTGGAGGTCACTAACCACCTCCCTCAAGTTCTGCACAACAGTGCGCAGTTGCACATTACAGTCAAGCATCGCTAGATACAATGCCCTTATTGCATCTGGAGGTATTGGCTCTAGTGCAGGTACCATCGTATTAAACGATGCTACCTACATATCCTCATCCACATCGACCACCATATCGAGATATGATGTCGACCCCTAGTTTTCCATGTCCCCCTCTAAATAATCCTCCTCTGGCTCGGACTCTTCTAGGTTCACTAGTGTTACCCCCGCCATTGGTACTGGCTCTACCCGTTTTACGGACTCTTCACTCACCACGCATATATCCCTATACATGGATCTATCGATGGACATATACAATAATACATAAAATGTTGATTAGTACATAATACACAATAATATAAGCACAAATCACATTTAGTTTATTTAGGGTTAATTTCCATCTTTTAAATCTTTCAGTACTGAATTTCCTCAATACTTCATTAACTCATTCTACTCGAGTTCAATTTCTTCTAACTTCTCATTTACTAACGAGGTTATTATCCAAAGGTTCTTCCCCCCTTAAGTTTTATAACCTAATGCTTTGATACCAACCTATGATGCCCCCAAATCCGGGTACTTTCAACCCACAAATATGGTGCTATATGGTACTCATAACTATACATTCATTCCATTGAAATAATATCAAAATGATTGTATTTACTACATTCTTATTACAATAATAATAATAAATCCTTTCCTAGGTTCTGTAACTGAATACATTCTTTGTTTATCATCATATGATTCATACAATATACTAATCTATTAGAGGATAATCTACGTATCCATCTTAGCTTTGCCTTTATCCCTACCGGGACCCTCAGTTCGTTCGGCCTTAGCTGCAATCATATAATTCAAGCAAGAAGTGAGCATATAATTCAAGCAAGAAGTGAGAATAACTAGCTCAATAAGTCTAGAAATAGATAATACAAATACCATGTCGAGAATTATATGATTATTCTTCAATAACTGAATAAGTAGCTATTAAGTACTATGAAACATTAAATAACACTTTTTATTTCATAAAACAATTCCAGAGTACATATAGTAACTTAGGAATCCCAAGCTGGTCAAAAGACCATGAACACTCTCTTTTGGTTTTCATTCATAAAAAAGGACAATCCGACACTAAGTCTGTAAGTCCGATATATCTTATGAGCACTTCTAGGTGATCAGCCTATAGTACTCTATGTTGATCAACACTCACCTGTTAAACGTATTTACTTTTAAGTTTTGGCAACCTCACGTGCCCATCGAATAATCGATGTAAAATACATTTGTTTGTTCATACACAAGCTTACCTTTGAATCCGTACCAAACAATTGGCATAGGATAACGTTAACATTACTATATCAAAAGACTTGTAAATAGATCAATCAAACTCTTGAGATTAGTCTAGCCGAGTTAAAATTGGCATCAATTCTTTCATAAAACAATTTATGCAACTCATATCATGAATCATACAAAACTTGGCTGACACGAAGGTTAGACAAGCGTTAAGAAAACTTACCTTCAAGCGTCTTCAAATAAATATTCCACAGTTCTTGATCTTTACAGTTTCTAAATGATATATTCACATAGCACACTGTAATTATGTGATGCCCCAACATTCAGGTATCTTCCAACCCGACAGATGGTGCTACACGGTACTACCATTCATACATAAATTCAATTGAAATAACTCAAAAGAATGAATATGTCTTCTATATATTCCAAAACAATATTCCCTTTCCCAGGTTCTTTATAACCATTACATATGTTTCTTGTCATAATATCAAATACTTATAACAATAATCCTAAACTATTACATAGATAGTTCATCGATCTGCCTTAGCCTTTCCTTTATCTTTATTCGATCCTTCAGGTCGTTCAATCTTAGCTGCATTCATATGGTCAAGCAAGAGTGAGCATAACTAACTCAACAAGTATGACTGATTTCATTAAACAATATTCTTGAATCATACGAATTGTATATCTTTTATAACTGAAGCAATAGTTATGAAGTAATATAGATACATTAAAATAGCACTTCTTTTCCTTAAAAACAATTTATAATGAACTATGTTCATTAAACATAAATTTTGGGTCCAAGACCTTGAGCATTTCGTTCTTTCGTTGAAAAGGACTGTAACGGCCCCAAATCCGGGTCCCAAATCACCACGGATCTGGTACAATCATTCTATAACTAATGCGAAAGATATAAACATAAATTATTTATACAATACACTTTACACACTATTTCCCGAAAATCGAGTAACCTTAACTTAAACACAATTCATAAACTATCTAACATATAACATTATTATCAAAGTATACTATTACAAATTAGTTGCACATTTTATCCCAAGCTGAACTTGGCATGATCCTTTTCCTGTATCCGAACACATTCGCCTTATCTGCAATGTTTTATCATGATATAGCAAGGGTGAGCATGAAAGTTTCCTAGTATGTTTAAATTTATTTAAAGATATATCATGATTGAAAGAGTTTGAATAATAAGCTGGGTATAATTCATCAATATAATTGAGAACTAGCATGAAAAAACTTTTAACTGAACAAGTATTAAACATGAACAAATTTATCTGGACCGGATAGCAATGAAGGTGATCAACGTTTCATACCTGACTCATACATGCAATATGTACAGAGTATAATTCTACATGGCAATCAGCAATGATTAACTACAAGCATATCCGAATGAAACGACTCTTAGTAGAGTTAAGTAAAACTTGCATATTTAGTTGATTAACGTTACACAATTTATTGAACTTTATCTGAAGACCTAATATATAAATAATATCGATATACAAATTAGAATAATATTGTGACACCCCCAAAATAGGTATACATCACCCATTTCGAGTCGTCAATAACATGGTACAGAAACAACTATAACTTTATTAATACAACATAAAAACTGTTAGTTTAAATACAAATATTGCCATCTAGACAATATTCACACCCAAATAAGTCCTCATTACAATTATTGGTACATTATTTTACAAAAATGGTGAGGACTACTAAACAACTTTCTAGAACCTTCATTCTATACCCCAGTAAAGAATATTATGAATAAGATAATATAGAACAAATTATCGTTAGTCTTCAACAAGGAAAAATCTGATAAAATACAATAGACAACAAGTTTCAGATCAATATTCGCAGCGTAAATAATAATTCAAAGAAGAGTTACGTAGAGAATGAAATCTACTATTATTTATGAATTTAAAAGTCCATCATCAATATTTTATCCCTGTAACATCAATCAATATACATATTGAATCAAATATTCATCTTTGCACTACAGGCCAAAGATATTCATCAGTTGGTCATGTTCATCTCAACACCTGTTCATCTTTGCACTACGGGCCAAATATATTCATAAGAAAATCAACCATCTTTGCACTACAGGACAAAGATATTCAGTAACACCATCATTTAGGACTGAGGATGATGAAACATATTTTAAAGAAAACGAATCTAGTGAAACAAAAGAACAAATATTAAGGATTCTACTTTAAACAATCTGAGTTCAAAAATACTTCATAAATAATCATAGTAAAGTAAAATTAAAGAATAATCAAAACATGGATACAATCAAAGCTAGTATCCATAATAGATATTTTGGACAAAAAAACAAAAAAATTAATTTTTCTGTGAACAGTGCAGTATTCGTGAATAATATCGTATACGTGAATAGTGCCGTATACATGAATAGTAATCCCAACACTAAAAGACAAGAATTTCACAAGAAAAATCTTACCAATATTCCGACATAATGATATTAGAAGAAATAATATCATTTTGCAAAAATATTAATATCCCTTACCTCGAAAAGATGGTACTTCTGACTGGAATACTGGACATAGTGCTGAAGGGAAATTGCTCCGTATAACAACACTCAAAGTATCAAAATACTCACAAGAATACGCTCGATAATATAGAGAGAGAAAGAGAGAGAAAACATCAGTTTCTGGTGTGATTTTCAATTCTAACATAAGCACCCTATTTATAGGAAATTGCTTAGAAGACCAAAGCAGAAAATTTAATATAATTTTTTCAAATCTCCTACGCCCACTTACCAGCCCACAACATCAGCCACACATGTGCCAAAATATTAAAAACGTTTTTCTTAATTAAAATATTTTAAACTTCAATAATTCATATTAAATAGCTTTTTTATCAGAAAAATTCAAACCTCATGTCCTTTATATAGAAAATTCCATTCTCTACAACTTTACAGAAGAAGTTTTTCCAAATTCCAAATAGAAATTGACTGAAATCCACAAACGGACTATTTTACAGGCTATAATCAAATTTCAGTCAAGAAATGGGCCCACAGACATGTTTAACATGTTTTAAACAACTTTTACAACAAAAATACTCTTTCTCCTCATATATTCATACATCCACATTCATTGTAAAAATATCACCATTATTATATTATTAAATTATAATAATATATTTAAATGAATTATTTTATCAGAAAAGATAAAATATCAATTTTTCAACAATTGTCACTTTAAAATTTTCTCCATCTATATCCATATAAAATGAATATTTTCCTTATCATATAAATTAATAATTAATTATTCACAAATAATATTACAGAATCACAATATCGACAACTAGGTCGTTCCTAGGAAAGAGGGGGCTTTCCAATAAGGATTTCTCCTTACTGGCGCGCAATTAGGTGACCAAACCTCTCCTTAGACAGAACTTTCTAGACATTGACAATAATGTTATCTACTAATATTATTCAAATAATATAAATTATTGATCCGATAATGGAAAATAATGTGTAATGACAACAGTAATATAAAATATCAACGTATCAATTATTGAATCAATAAAATAAAATATTGAACATTAATTACTGTAACAATTATTGAGTAGTGCCTTCTTACGTAAGAATCAATAATTGGTGCAATACTGTGTGCTACTGTGTTTTAACCACCGGATATTCCAACAGTATTAACGGTAACAACTACGTCATTATTTATAAACAACTTATATTTATCGTTTCCTTCATCCAATCACTTTCCGTTATGAGACCCACACAAGGCTACACCGTCGTACAAATATTCCCTGACAGTAAGAATATTCCACGACCAAATGAATATTCCCCGACAACAATGAATATTTTATAACCACTTGCTTATTTGAAATATTTAGGCATTTTACCCATAACTAACCAAATTAATCAAATCAACCCTTACTATTTCAAAATAATAAATAGAGAAAATTCAATTTCATTTATAATATGTTGGGGTCTTACAACCTCCCCTTTTATGAAATTTTGTCCTCGAAATTGACGTACGTACCTGGTGTTTCGAAAAGGTGAGGATACCTCGCTTTCATTTCCGTTTCTAACTCCCAAGTCATTTCCTCTATAGCATGGTTCCTCCACAAAATTTTAACTTGGGGTATAACCTTTGTGCATAGGACATGCTCCTTCCCATCCAAGATCTTGACTGGTACCTCTTCGTACGTTAAGTCTTCGACTATCTCATCCGGTTCTAACTCAATAAGGTGGTTCGGGTCTTTCACATATTTACGAAGCACATATATGTGAAACACATTATGAACACAAGACATACTTGGAGGTAACACGAGTCTATAGGATATATTTTCTACTCGGTCAAGAATGTGAAATGGACAAATAAATCGTGGATTGAGCTTTTCTCTCTTCCCGAATCTTCTAACTCCCTTCCATGAAGCTACACGCAATAATACATGATCCCCAATACTAAATTCCACGTCCTTTCGATGAAGATCCGCATAACTCTTTTGTCGATCTTGTACAGTTTGTATACGTTGTCGAATCATTTGGATCTTTTCCGTAGTTATACGTACCAACTCTAGTCCCAACAATGTTGCTTCACCAACCTCATCCCAACATACTGGAGAGCGACACTTTCGTCCATACAATGCTTCAAATGGGGCCACACCTATACTTGCCTAATAACTGTTGTTGTAGGAGAATTCCACCAATGGTAAATACTTATCCCAACTCCCTTTGAAGTCTAGGACACAGAGTCTTAATAGATCTTCAAGAGTTTGAACAATCCTCTCTGATTGTCTGTCCGTTTAAGGATGGTATGCCGAACTGAATCGTAAATCCGTGCCCATAGCTACTTGCAAACTAACCCAAAATCGTGAAGTAAATCTTGGGTCATGATCTGAAACTATGGATACTGGCATGCCATGCAATCTCACAATCTCATTTACATACATATGAGCAAGACGTTCAAGGGAATAAGTCTCCCGTATCAGCAAGAAATGAGTAGACTTGGTTAATCTATCAACAATAACCCAAATAGCATTTATACCTTGAAAAACTGTGGGAAGACCCGTAACAAAATCCATGGTAATGTGTTCCCCCTTCCATTTCAGAATCTCAAGTGGTTGCAACGGACCCTTAGGTACATGATGCTATGCCTTTACATGTTGACAAGTTAAAGACCTCGAGATAAACTTTGCAATCTCTCTCTTCATATTGTTCCACTAAAATGTATGTCGAAGATCACGATACATTTTGGTACTTCCAGGATGGATTGCAAACGGTGTATTATGTGCCTCCGTCATGATCTTGTATTTCAAATCAGAGTTGTTAGGAACACAAAGTCTGGAATGGACTCAAAGTATTCCCTCTTTATCGATTCTCGCTTCCGGAATAGCACCTTTTTGTACTTTCTTTTTTATAAGCATCAGCTCCGGGTCGGTGGCTTGAGCAACTTTAATTTCATCAATTAAAGTTGGTTCTATGCGTATACTTGACATCATCGCACTCGTTCCTGCATATGATCTTCTACTCAACGCATCAGCTACCACGTTTGCTTTTCCAGGATGGTATTAAATGGTGTGGTCATAATCTTTTAACAGCTCAAGCCAACGTCGTTGCCGCATGTTGAGTTCCTTTTGGGTGAAGAAATATTTGAGGCTTTTATGGTCTGAATATATCTACAATTTCTCTCCATATAGATAGTGCCTCCAGATCTTTAGCGCGAAAATGACTGCTGCTAGCTCTAGATCATTAGTAGGATAATTCCTCTCATACTCTTTAAGTTGTCGCGAGGCATAGGCTATGACTTTCCCACGTTGCATGAGAACACATCCTAACCCTTTGCCTGAAGCATCACTGTAGATAACAAATCCATTCGAACTAGATGATATTGTCAGAACAGGTGCCGAAATGAGTCTCTTCTTAAGCTCTTGAAAACTCTTTTCACATTCCTCGCTCCATATGAATTTGGTATGTTTCCGATTCAGCCGAGTTAACGGAGTAGCGATTCAAGAAAATCCTTCCACAAATCTTTGATAATAACCAGCTAAGCCCAGAAAGCTACGTACTTCGATAACCGACTTCGATTGCTCCCAACTTTGTATTGCTTCAATCTTTGCTGGGTCAACAGATACTCCATGTTTTGACACCACGTGCCCAAGGAATGCTACTTCCTCAAGCCAAAACTTGCATTTCTTTAACTTGGCATATAGCTTATTTTCACGAAGCCTTTGGAGTACCAGCTTCAAATTGTGCTCATGATCTTCATGACTTTTGGAATATATGAGGATGTCATTAATAAAGACAACAACAAACTGATCCAAATATTCCTTGAATATTCGGTTCATCATATCCATGAAAGCCGTAGTAGCATTAGTCAATCCAAAAGACATGACTAAGAATTCATAATGCCCGTACCGAGTTCTGAAGGCAGTCTTTGGAATATCCTCAGTTCTAATCTTCAGCTGATGATATCTAGAACGAAGATCGATCTTTGAAAAGAATTGTGCTCCCTGCAATTGGTCAAACAGGTCATCAATACGAGGTAGCGGATACCTATTCTTGATAGTGACATGGTTTAATTCTCGATAGTCAATACAAAGTCACATACTTCCGTCTTTCTTCTTTACAAATAAAACAGGAGCACCCCAAGGAGATGTACTACGACGAATGAAACTGATGTCCAACAACTCCTGTAGTTGGACCTTTAACTCCTGAAGTTCAATAGGAGCCATTCGATATGGGGTTTTAGAAATGGGCTTTGTACCAGGTTCAAGATCAATAAAGAATTCAACTTCACGTTCTAGGGGTAGACCAGGAAGTTTTTCAGGAAATACGTCAGGAAATTTACTAACAACAGGAATATTATTCAAATCCGAAGTGTCTTTATTCAAATCCATAACATGGGCTAAGAAAGCTTGACATCCGTTTTTTAATAAACGAATAGCTTTATGACTTGATATGACAGTGATTGATTTTAATGGTTTAATTACTTGAATTCGTACAACAGGTTGGTTAGGAATATGAAAACTAACAACCTTATGAAAACAATCAATTTTGGCATGATGAGTTGTTAACCAATCAATCCCCTAAAATCACATCAGAAGCAAGTATCTTTAAAGAGATAAGGTCAACATGTAATGTGATGGTGCCAACTTGAATCAAACAAGATTTATAAATAGTGGATGTGATGAAAGTTTCTCTTAACGGAGTCTCCACAGATAAATCAAAGTCTAATTTCTCAGAAGTCAAGTTTAAACGTTGAGCACAACCAGGAGAGATAAATGAATGGGTAGCTTTGGTATCTAGTAAGGTATAAACTTCGCAAGAATTTATGATTAGCTTACCCGTGATCACCTCGTTTGGGTTCCTCGCATTTTGACCAGTCACGACAAAAGCTCTTCCAAGAACCGTTGACTTTGACTTTTTTGGGATAGCCTTTTAAGTCACAATCCCCGCTGGACTTGGTTTTGCTGCTGTACAATCTCGAGTGTTATGTCCTTCCTTTCAATAATTATAACATACCTTGAACTGTTGTGGGCAGTTTGGGCTGATATGTCCCTCTTTCCCGCATTTATAGCATACGACCGGTGATCGTTCTCCTCCCTTAGAACCAGTTGTTGCTGGTGCTGACGTCTTCACATTATCATTATTGAATCTCCTCTTTTTAAAATCTCCCCCCGACTCGCTTCTTCTATTTTCATAACCATGATTACCACTAGAGTGGTTACCATTTTTGTCTATATTTTTCTTCTTCCACTGGTTATCGTTGTTCTGATGACTGCTGTCACCGATAAGATCCTAGTTGTGGTCCCTCGGTTGAACGTACTCGTTATCTCGCTATAATAATTGAGCCCTGTTGACAACATCTGAATAGAGAAAAAATTTATGAGAAATGAGATATTGACGTATGTCGGGTTTCAAACCTCTCAGAAACATCCGCGTCATACGTTCCTCATTCTCCACTAAATGAGGTGCAAACCTGGATAACTCTGCAAACTTTACCTCGTACTGGGACACCATCATGTTATTTTGTTGCAATCTAATAAACTCCACTTCCTTCATATGACAAATACTTTCAGAAAAGTACTTGTCATTGAACAGTTTCTGAAACGTCTCCCAAGACATGCTGAGTGCGGCTGGATGGGTACACTTCACAGATTCCCACCAGTAATCTGCCTCATTACAGAACATAAAGATGGCGAATGGAACCTTCTGTTCCTCCGTGCATCCCAAGACATCGAATATCTTGGTGATTTGTTTGACCCACGTTTCTGCCTTAATCGGATCCGGCTTTCCGCAGAATTCTGATGGTCCCAACTCTTTGAGCTACTTGGCTGTGACAAACCGTTCGTTGTTATCATTTCCACCTGTATTTTATGCACGAGTCTCCCTCGTTTGATTTTGCATGAACTGCAAAAAGCTACTAAACATCCTGTCGTTCATCATCTGCTCAGTGGTGTTGTTTATAGGAGGAACATTGCCAGCCTGTTGCACGTTTTCCTCGTTGGTGAGTAAAGGTGTCTCCACGGTCTCATTTACTCCACTGTTAATATTCTCAGTCGACGTTCTCAAATATTGCCATAAAACAAGGGATAATAAAATAATTGAAACAACAATAATATAAAATATCAACGTAGCAATTATTGAATCAATAAAATAAAATATTGAACATAATCTACTGTAACAATTATTGAGTAGTGCCTTCTTACGTAAGAATCAATAATTGGTGCAATACCGTATGATACTGTGTTTTAACCACCGGATATTCCAATAGTATTAACGGTAACAACTACGCCGTTATTTATAAACAACTTATATTTGTCGTTTTCTTCGTCCAATCGCTTTACGTTATGGGGCCCACACAAGGCTGCGCCGTCGTACGAATATTCTCCGACAGTAAGAATATTCCACGACGAAATGAATATTCCCCGACAACAATGAATATTTTATAACCACATGTTTATTTGAAATAATTACGCATTTTACCTATAACTAACCACATTAATCAAATCAACCCTACTATTTCAAAAAAAATAAATAGATGAAATTCAATTTCATTTATAATAAGTTGCGGTCTTACATAGAAGCTTAGTTATGTAGCCCATATATGATATTACAACGTTAATACAACAACTTGGACAAAACATTAAACCACAGCGAGATCAGAGGCTCGAAAAACGTTGTCAGACCTAAACTGGGTTTCTGGGTTTTCTAGAAATAGTTTGGTCAAGGTTAGTTAACTGACTTTGACCAATCATATCTTGCAATATACACATGATCTAAGCTTGGTTCAAGTCTTAGATCAAAGCCCTAACAATAAAGAACAGATCTATAACATAAAATACTCCAAACATAAAACACACAGATCAATGAGGTCTGACATAAGGCGGTCAGACGACTTTTTCCAACCTTTCCAGATTTGATAAATCTTTAAATACGTGCATCTAGATAATATAGATATATGATCTAACCACCCAGATCACTATATGACACCCTTATACACATATCTAAATAACAAACAACAAAATTAACACAAATTTTTAAGGTTTTCTAGAATTAGGGTTTATACCACTTTTAAAGCTTGATCTTAATTCTGATCTTGATGATTTGATCTTGGAATTCTAACACATTATCCTGGCTTTGTATCTTATTCTCTCACTCCCATTTTTGAATTTTAGAAAGAGAAGTGCTTTAGCTAGAATAAAGTAGCCATTTCTCTCTTTTTAATCTATATAAATGTTGTATGCAATGTAATGGCTGGTATAAGATGCTGATATTTGATGATTTCAGTCACATGGGGTAGGTAGGGTAGTTGAACAACCAAAGATATAGCAAGATTTACAAGTTATGTCACAATAATGCAATAAGGGTATTTTGGACATTGTACATGTAATTTTAATGGCATTCTTGTCAATTACCCAAACTTTTAGGGTTTAGGGTTTAACCCTTAGGGTTTATCCCTTTAGGTTTTAAAAATAAATTCTAGGATTTCCAAATTAGGATTTCAAAAATTGAAAAATTAAGATTTTCAAATTATAATTAGGATTCACTAATTATACGTAGATTTCCTAATCATAATTCAAGTTTGGTAATTAGGATTATCATTTCCCAATTAAATTTGCTAATTTCACAATTAGGGTTGAAATTGTACATTAGGGTTTATAACCCAAGAATTAGAGTTTTAAATAGAAAAATAATCTTTCTAATTTAAAAATTAGGTTCCCTAATTAGATTGGGGTTTTCTAATTACTTATATTTGAAAATTAGGATTAATATTTCCTAATTAACATTAAAGTTATTAAAATAATAATTAAGTTTTCCCTAATTATAAATTAGGGTTTCTAAACTAGAAATTAGGGTTTTCTAAATCAATTAAGGTTATCCCTAATTAGATTATCATTAATACAAAAACCATATATGCTGTACTTAAATATCCAATTTAGGGTTTTAATATACTGAATTAGGGTTTTGAATTCCCAAAATCGAAATTAGGGATTTAGAATCGATTTCTACTGTTTCTTATCCATTGCTAAGGTTTTCTAATTGAACGTTGACATTCGTCAATAATCTTAGGGTTTGACACTGATAAAATTTATCTGGTTAACCCTTGACCCTTAACCACATTCAGTACACATACATAACCATATTCACAGAACATAAACACTCATAAACTTAATACCGAATAATTCACCACAAAATTTTTAATTCACATAATTCCTTCACAGGATTTGAAATCCTCAAAATTCCTTCCCAAAAATATCAAACGCATACACTTATTTTCTGTCTAGGTCTATTATTTGACCTTAAATCCATCATTTAAGATTTAATAAATTGTCTAATTTCTCGGGTTGTCACATTCACCCCTTCTTTTATGAATTTTGTCCCCAAAATTCAACTTGCACCTTACACCATACTGCTTACACCATTCACACATATCACATGCTACCTAATACACCACTCACAAGAGTAAAAGTTTTCAAATTGTGTTGAGGAGTCGTATAGACTATTTGTCTATCATTTTCGTAAAGGTTTTATGGAAATTCATCTGCAAACCGTCATTACTTAAGTACACAAAGGGTGATTAACCTAATTTGCCATGTACTTGACAAGTACTGGTTTTATCTGTTTCTCGTCACTGCCATAGGCACAAAACTTTACCTCAGTCTTACTGGATTCCGCACCAAAAGGCCAAAACAATTTGGTTCAAGAATTTTTTTTCAATGAACACTTAGAGTTTTCATAAACATTAGTCTAGCTGAATCGAATAGCGTAGACTCATATCAATAATTCAATTCAATAGAATTATTTAGGTGTAGCCAAACCCCGTTGGCAAATTTAAAATTTTGAAAACATTTTCATTAATGACGTCATGATGCCGTACTGTATTAACAGTCCGTTTGAGGATGCCGTCATCATATGACTTTGTTATAACACATCATACAATAGTGGAATAACGATTTTAGATCAAATTGACACTAAGTATTCCTGTATTTACAACTCCATCACCTTTTTATCATCTCTGCACCAAGTTTCATGGTACATGAGTGATAAATAAAATATATTTTGATATTTCAAATCATTTGCGTCTAGCCGAAATAAGTAGCATAGACTATACTTTAAACCATTTCAAAAATGATTACGAGTCTACATATTTTTTTAAAAGCACAGTGCGTATTTAGCTTGATGTCAAAATTTTGAAATCTAGTATAGCTAGGAGTTTTGGAAAACTTATGTCTCCACTAATAATCAATTGCTTAAATAGTCTATCTGTTCCTATAATCCTCAATTCTCCATTTACACACAACTATACCCAGTTCGTCAAACCACACTTATGAGTTCATAAACTTTCCACAATTATATGAGTTTAAGAAATTACCCTAGTCAGACTTTTGGCGTCCATTCGCTGAGGGGTTCATAAACATTTCATATAACTATGAGTCAAGAATGTCACATAAGTATGAGTTTTAAGAACTCGTACTTAACCCTATATTCTCTACCTATGACTTATCTATCTGTTATACACATGAGAAAGGAATCACCCTCTTAACTTGCATATAGAAAATAGTGCGACACAACATTGCAATGATTACCAGTGCTAGAAACTAAGTAGTTGTTACACCAAGTACAATTCCCCGCCCATACAAGGAATCATACAACTCAGCTGCTGATATGAGTCCTCAATTGAATCCCCACCTAATCTTAACTCCCTTCTCAATACGAATTTCATTTAATCCGTATCCATAATCCTTTCCTGAATCTGTACTAATTCATAGTACAACTAACGCACATCAATCTTGCTGTGAACTTTCCAATCATTAGATTGATTCTTTTCCCTGCTATCACCTTATCCGATAACGGGGTGATCTCATCGTATATATTACGATTCATTTCTATATCTTGATTGTTTTGTTTCACGATATCTTATCCCTGCACTTAGTCTATTAGACTCTATCTATTCACCACTACTGTTAAACTTTATTATCAGAGTTAGGGAACTCCGTTATCTTTATACTCGCCGAGATTCGTCTTTGAATCTTACTGACCGACTAACTCTATATGAGTTAGATCTTTTCCTAATCACTGCAGTTATTAGTCTCAAGTATTCCTACCTAAGGTTCATAAACAACAACTTTGATACCAATTGTGACGGCCCTAAATCTAGGTCCCAAATCACCACGGATCTGGTACAATCATTCTATAACTAATGCGGAGGATATAAACATAAATTGTTTATACAATACACTTTACACACTATTTCCCCAAAATCGAGTAACCTTAACTTAAACACAATTCATAAACTATCTAACATATAACATTATTATCAAACTATACTATTACAAATTAGCTTCACATTTTATCCTAAGCTGAACTTGTCATTATCCTTTTCCTGTATCCGAACGCATTCACCTTATCTGCAATGTTTTATCATGATATAACAAAGGTGAGCATGAAAGTTGGCCAGCAAGTTTAAATTTATTTAAGGATATATCATGATTGAAAGAGTTTGAATAATAAGCTGGCTATAATTCATCAATATAATTGAGAACTAGCACGAATAAACTTTTGACTGAACAAGTATTAAGCATGAACAAATTTATCTGGACCGAATGGTAATGAAGGTGATCAGCCTTTCATACCTGACTTATACATGCAATATGTACAGAGTACAATTCTATATGGCAATCAGCAATGATTAACCACAAGCATATATGAATGAAACAACTCTTAGTAGAGTTAAGTAAAACTTGCCTGTTTCGTTGATTAATGTTACCAAATTTATTGAACTTTGTCTGAAGACCTAATATATAAATAATATCGATATACAAATTAGAATAATATCATCACAATATAATACTATTATATATATATATATACATATACATAGAATAACCTATACACATAACGCATAACCCTATCAGTCTACAACACACATAAGACTCAGTATCAAGTCAAACTATTACAGTCTGAGTTTAACCCGACATAATTCTAACATCCTGACGGTCTAGTCGGACTTTTATCAAGTTTAAGTTCAATTAAACTATGCCTAAACACTTAACAATATCTTAGATAATTTTATTATCAGTCAAAATATTTTTCATAAGCTCATAATAAATCTCAGATAATTATTACTACTTATCATAATTTTACAATCACTTATATCGTATTTAAATGAATTAAATACCACATAATTTCTTAATCATTAATATTTTTTTAATACTAAATATTAATGAAAATCATAACATAATATTATAATATAATTATTGTAGACACTCGAAATTTTCTGCACACCTGTTACTAACATTGCAGGAGGGCGGATTCATCTTTCGGAGATAACCCTGGAAGACAACTTACATCCATTCCGGATACTACCGGAAGTACAAGTTCAAAACCCGGGACACACACCGGGAATATCATTTCCAAACCCAAAACACACACCAGAAGGATCATTCCCAACTTCGGAGATAACCCTGAGTTTGGTCCTTGGCGATAACCTCAAGGAGTGTTGTTGTAGTTCCTGTGATAACTCCGGAAATGCTTATTTCAAACACATGCTATCAGCTTCAAGCTCAAATATCCTGCCGAGGCACTCATCCTTCAGACCCAAAGCTAACAACGAGTAGACATGCACACTCACAAGAAGACCTTACGACATTCAAACAATTGCAGCAGTCCAATCTCAGATGTAACCCTGAACGACGTCTGCTTTAAACTCAAACCGGCGATAACCCCGACGAAGAGTCAAACGTCATCTTGCCACATCAACACCTGCACGTCGTCTCAACACTTCATACATACATACATAAAACAAAGTCCCACAACAACCGAGGAGTTACATTCCCAAGTGACTATTACGCGTGGCAGTACACCGGATAGAATTTGAAGCTTGAAGACTATGGGCATGGTCCCCTCTTCCTGACTTCGTACAACCTCTAATCCATGTCATGCGTAACTCTCGACACAAGCGGTCCAAAGAAGGTCACATATACCTCTTTCGGATGCTCGGATTGAAGTTCTACAAGTTCAAACGGAAATTACAGTGCACTAGTGCACGTACTTTGAGATGACGGGACTCGCGAAGCCCGGGGGCACCTCGACCAGCCGCAGGTGTAACTGCGGCTGCCGCAGGTACACCTGCGGCCATCAGTCTATAAATATAGACCTTGGGGTCAGCCATTTGAAGGAGAGCAGAGAGAAAAAAGGCGAGGAAGCCCTGTCCAATTTACTCTGTACACACCCATATTGCGTGTTTCCTCAGTTTAAATATCTGTTAGCTCACATATAGCTATACTTTTATCTGGCGGGAGCTGAGTGTTTATCCACATAGATTCATAGAAGTCTACATTGGCAGCCCACTGTAAGCTTTCTTACATTATATAAAGCCTTTCTTTTCATATTAGCACACACTGTTATACACATTGAGAGTCGTGTTGTGTGTGTTTGCCCGGACTTTGGTCCGTGGTTTTCATTTTTGTCTGTATATATATACTTATATATATGTATATATTTTATATATGGACTAACATTATCGAGTTATGCCTTGATTGAGCCTAGACTTATGTCTGGAGCGTTTACTTGCTTATATATATATATAAAGAAAGGATCAAGAGTAGATTTCTTAAATAGCAGAATGCCTTAAATAATAGAATTTTATCAAAAAAAAATAGTTTTGATAAGACGCGGTGGCATTTTTGTAAATACGCGGTGGCATGGTATTTACAAAAATGCCACCGCGTCTTATCAAAACTATGTCGTTTTGATAAAGTTCTATTATTTAAGAGAGTTCTACGACTTAAGAGGTTTACTCTTGATCCTGTCTATATATATATATATATATATATATATATATATATATATATATATATATATATATATATATATATACTTATATATATAAATTGTGGTCAGACTCTGTCTGGTGAGCCTAGACTTATGTCCGGAGCATTTTTTTCGCTTATATATATATATATATATATATATATATATATATCTGTTGTCAGACATATCTGATGAGCCAGAATTTTATATCCGGAGCATTTACCTGCTTATATATATATATATATATATATATATATATATACTTATATATATATAATTGTTGTCGGACATATCCGATGAGCCTGGATTTACATCCGGTGCGTTTACTACTTATATATATATATATATATTCATTTTTGTCAAGCCTGGAGTTACTTCGTGGCCTTTTACAACAGATTTTTCTTGTGAAATTCTTGTCTTTTAGTGTCGGGGTTACTGTTCATGTATACGGCACTATTCACGTATACGGTACTATTCACGAATACGACATTATTCATAGAAAAATTAATTTTTCATTTTTTTTTCCAAAATATCTATTGTGGATACTAGCTTTGATTGTATCCATGTTTTGATCATTCAGACACCTTTACTTCACTATGATTATTTATGAAGTATTTTGAACTCAGATTGTTTAAAGTACGAATCCTTAATATTTGTTCTTTTGTTTCACTGGATTCGTTTTCTTTAAAATATTTTTCATCCTCCTCAGTCCTAAATGATTGTGTTACTGAATATCTTTGGCCTGTAGTGCAAAGATGGCTGATTTTCTTATGAATATCTTTGGCCCGTAGTGCAAAGATGAACAGGTGTTGAGATGAACATGACCAACTGATTAATATCTTTGGCCTTTAGTACAAAGATGAATATTTGATTCAAGATGTATATTAATTGATGTTACATGGATAAAATATTGATGATGGACTTTTAAATTCATAGATAATAGTAGATTTCATTCTCTACGTAACTCTTCTATGAATTATTATTTCCGTTGCGAATATTGATCAGAAACTTGTTGTCTATTGTATTTTATCAGATTTTTCCTTGTTGAAGACTAACGATAATTTGTTCTATATTATCTTAGTCATAATATTCTTTACTGGGCTAGTTGAGCTCACCCTTTTCCTTTTTATTCCATTTTTCTTCTCAGGAGGCGAGAATGTAGCGAGTACTAGTCGGGGTATGGAATGAAGGTTCTAGAAAGTTGTTTAGTAGTCCTCACCATTTTTGTAAAATAATGTTCTAATAATTGTAATGATGACTTATTTAGGTGTGAATATTGTCTAGATGACAATATTTGTATTTAAACTCACAGTTTTTATGTTGTATTAATAAAGTTGTAGTTGTTTCTGTACAATGTTATTGACGACTCAAAATGGGCGATGTATACCTATTTTGGGGGTGTCACAGTTGGTATCAGAGATTAGGGATATGATCTCTGGCGGAGATCGGGGAATAGAACTAGGAGGGGAGAGACGAGTAAATCCTTCGCTAGTGTGTCCTACTTAAGCTTATTTGTTGGTTGGTCAGTATATAGGTATATTATGTGATATGTTGATTTCTTTAATTAACCCTTGTTTTATGAAAGTATTTGATATTGTCGGCTGAGAATGTTAACAGTGGAGTAAATGAGACCGTGGAGACACCTTTACTCACCAACGAGGAGAACGTGCAACAGGCTGGCAATGTTCCTCCTGTGAACAACGCCACTGAGCAGATGATGAACGAAGGGATGTTTAGAAGCTTTTTGCAGTTCATGCAAAATCAAACGAGGGAGACTCATGCCCAAAATACAGGTGGAAATGATAACAACGCACGGTTTGTCACAACCAAGCAGTTCAAATAGTTTGGACCACCAGAATTCTGGGGAAAGCGAGATCTGATTAAGGCAGAAATGCGGGTCAAACAAATCACCAAGATATTCGATGTCTTGGGATGCACGGAGGAACAGAAGGTTGAATTCGCCACCTTTATGTTCCGTAATGAGGCAGATTACTAGTGGGAATCTATGAACCGTACCCATCTAGCCGCACTCAGCATGTCTTGGGAGACGTTTTAGAAACTGTTCAATGATGAAAGTATTCGTCATATGAAGGAAGTGGAGTTTATTAGATTGGAATAAAATCACATGACGGTGTCCCAGTATGAGTCGAATTTTGCAGAGTTATCCAGGTTTGCACCTCATTTGGTGGAGAATGAGGAACGTATGACGCGGATGTTTCTGAGAGGTGTGAAACCCTACATACGTCAATATCTCATTTCTCATAAATATTCTGTCTATTCAGATGTTGTCAAAAGGGCTCAATTAGAGCAAGATAACGAGTACGTTCAACCGAGGGACCACAACTATGATCATACCGGTGATAGTAGTCATCAAAACAACGATAACCAGCGGAGGAAGAAAAATACGGACAAAAATTATAACCACTCTGGTGGTAATCATATCCATGAAAATAGAAGAAGCGAGTCGGGGGGAGATTTTAAAAATTGGAGATTCAACAATGATAATTTAAGACGTTAGTACCAGCAGCAACTGGTTCTAAGGGAGGAGAACGACCACTGGTCGTATGATATAAATGTGGGAAAGAGGGACATATCAGCCCAAACCGCCCACAACAATTCAAGGTATGTTATAATTATGGAAAGGAAGGACACATCGCTCGAGATTGTACAGCAGCAAAACCAAGTCCAGTGGGGATGGTGACTCAAAAGGTTATCCCAGAAAGTCAAAGCAACGGTTCCTGAAGGAGCGTTTGTCGTGACTGGTCAAAATGCGAGGAACCCAAATGAGGTGATCACGTGTAAGCTAATCATAAATTCTTGCGAAGTTTATACCTTACTAGATACCGGTGCTACCCATTCATTTATCTCTCCTACTTGTGCTCAACATTTAAACTTGACTCCGAAGAAATTAGACTTTGATTTATCTGTGGAGACTTCGTTATGAGAAACTTTCATCACATCCACTGTTTATAAATCTTGTTTGATCCAAGTTGGCACCATCACATTACCTGTTGACCTTATTTCTTTAAAGATACTTGCTTTTGATGTGATTTTAGGGATTGATTGGTTAACTACTCATCATGCCAAAATTGATTATTTTCATAAGGTTGTTAGTTTTCATATTCCTAACCAACCTGTTGTACGAATTCAAGCAACTAAACCATTAAAATCAATCACTGTCATATCAAGTCATTAAGCTATTCGTTTATTAAAAACGAATGTCAAGCTTTCTTAGCCCATGTTATGGATTTGAATAAAGACACGTCGGATTTGAATAATATTCCTGTTGTTAGTAAATTTCCTGACGTATTTTCTGAAGAACTTTCCAGTCTACCCCCAGAATATGAAGTTGAATTCTTTATTGATCTCAAACCTGGTACAAAGCCCATTTCTAAAACCCAATATCGAATGGCTCCTATTGAACTTCAGGAGTTAAAGGTCCAACTACTGGAGTTGTTGGACATCGGTTTCATTCATCTTAGTACATCTCCTTGGGGTGCTCCTATTTTATTTGTAAAGAAGAAAGACGGAAGTATGCGACTTTGTATTGACTATCGAAAATTAAACCATGTCACTATCAAGAATAGGTATCCACTACCTCGTATTGATGACCTATTTGACCAGTTGCAGGGAGCACAATTCTTTTCAAAGATCGATCTTCGTTCTGGATATCATCAGCTGAATATTAGAACTGAGGATATTCCAAAGACTGCCTTCAGAACTCGGTACGGGCATTATGAATTCTTAGTCATGTCTTTTGGATTGACTAAGGCTCATACGACTTTCATGGATATGATGAACCGGATATTCAAGGAATATTTAGATCAATTCGTTGTTGTCTTTATTGATGACATCCTCATATATTCCAAAAGCCATGAAGATCATGAGCACCATTTGAAGCTGGTACTCCAAAGGCTTCGTGAAAATAAGCTATATGCCAAGTTGAAGAAATGTGAGTTCTGGCTTGAAGAAGTAGCATTCCTTGGGCATGTGGTTTCAAAATATGGAGTATCTGTTGACCCGACGAAGATTGAAGCAATATAAAGTTGGGAGCAATCGAAGTCGGTAACTGAAGTACGTAGCTTTTTGGGCTTAGCTGGTTATTATCGGAGATTTTTGGAAGGATTTTCTTGAATCTCTACTTCGTTAACTCAGCTGACTCGGAAAGATACCAAATTCGTATGGAGCGAGGAAAGTGAAAAGAGTTTTCAAGAGCTTAAGAGAAGACTCATTTTGGCACCTGTTCTGATAATACCATCGGGTTCGGATGGATTTGTTATCTACAGCGATGCTTCAGGCAAAGGGTTAGGATGTGTTTTCATGCAACGTGGAAAAGTCATAGCCTATGACTTCCGACAACTTAAAGAGTATGAGAGGAATTATCCTACTCATGATCTAGAGTTTGCAGCAGTCGTTTTCGCGCTAAAGATCAGGAGGCACTATCTATATAGAGAGAAAGTGGGGATATATTCAGACCATAAAAGCTTCAAATACTTCTTTACCCTAAAAGGAACTCAACATGCGGCAACGACGTTGGCTCGAGCTGTTAAAAGATTATGACCACACCATTCAATACCATCATGGAAAAGCAAACGTGGTAGCTGACGCGTTGAGTAAAAGATCATATGCAGGAATGAGTGCGATGATGTCAAGTATACGCATAGAACCAACTTTAATCGATGAAGTTAAAGTTGCTCAAGCCACCGACCCGGAGCTGATGCATATGAAGAAGAAAGTACAAGAAGGTGCTATTCCGGAAGTGAGAATCGATGAAGAGGGAATACTTCGAGTCCACTCCAGACTTTGTGTTCCTAACGACTTTGATTTGAAATACAAGATCATGACGGAGGCACATAATACACTGTTTGTAATCCATCCTGGAAATACCAAAATGTATCATGATCTTCGACATACATTTTTGTGGAACAATATGAAGAGATAGATTGCAAAGTTTATCTCGAGGTGTTTAACTTGTCAACGTGTAAAGGCGGAGCATCAAGTACCTAAGGGTCCGTTGCAACCACTTGAGATTCCGAAATGGAAGTGGGAACACATTATCATGGATTTCATTACGGGTCTTCCCACGGTTTCTCAAGGTATAAATGCTGTTTGGGTTATTGTTGATAGATTAACCAAGTTTGCTCATTTCTTGTCGATACGAGAGACTTATTCCCTTGAACGTCTTGCTCATATGTATGTAAAGGAGATTGTGAGATTGCATGGCATGCCAGTATCCATAGTTTTAGATCGTGACCCAAGATTCACTTCACGATTTTGGGTTAGTTTGCAAAAAGCTATGGGTATGGATTTACGATTCAGTTCGGCATACCATCCTCAAACGGACTGACAATCAGAGAGGACTATTCAAACTCTTGAAGATCTATTAAGACTCTGCATCCTAGACTTTAAAGGGAGTTGGGATAAGTATTTACCATTGGTGGAATTCTCCTACAACAACAGTTATCAGGCAAGTATAGGTGTGGCCCCATTTGAAGCATTGTATGGACGAAAGTGTCGCTCTCCAGTATGTTGGGATGAGGTTGGTGAAGCAACATTGTTGGGACTAGAGTTGGTACGTATGACTACGGAAAAGATCCAAATGATTCGACAACGTATACAAACGGTACAAGATCGACAAAAGAGTTATGCAGATCTTCATCGAAAGGACGTGGAATTTAGTATTGGGGATCATGTATTATTGCGTGTAGCTCCATGGAAGGGAGTTACAAGATTCGGGAAGAGAGGAAAGCTCAATCCATGATTTATTGGTCCATTTCACATTCTTGACCGAGTAGGAAATGTAGCCTATAGACTCGCGTTACCTCCAAGTATGTCTCGTGTTCATAAAGTGTTTCACATATCTGTTCTTCGTAAATATGTGAAAGACCCGAACCACCTTATTGAGTTAGAACCAGATGAGATAGCCGAAGACTTAACGTACGAAGAGGTACCTATCAAGATCTTGGATAGGAAGGAGCATGTCCTACGCAAAAAGGTTATACTCCAAGTCAAAGTTTTTGTGGAGGAACCATGTTATAGTGGAAATGACCTGGGAGTTGGAAACGGAAATGAAAGCGAGGTATCCTCACTTTTTCGAAATACCAGGTACGTACGTCAATTTCGAGGACGAAATTTCATAAGGAGGGGAGGTTGTAAGACCCCAACTTATTATAAATGAAATTGAATTTCCTCTATTTATTATTTTGAAATAGTAAGGGTAGCTTTGATTAATGTGGTTATTTATGGGTAAAATCTGTAAATATTACAAATAAGCAAGTGGTTATAAAATATTCATTGTTGTCGGGGAATATTCGTTTGGTCGTGGAATATTCTTACTGTCGGGGAATATTCGTACGACGGTGCAGCCTTGTGTGGGCCCCATAATGGAAAGCGATTGGATGAAGAAAACTGACAAATATAAGTTGTTTATAAATAACGGCGTAGTTGTTATCGTTAATACTGTTAGAATATTCGATGGTTAAAACACAGTAGCATATGGTATTGCACCAATTATTGATTCTTACGTAAGAAGGCACTACTCAATAATTGTTACAGTAATTACTGTTCAATATTTTATTTTATTGATTCAATAATTACTACGTTGATATTTTATATTATTGTTATTTCAATAATTGTCATTACACAGTATTTTCCATTATCGGATCAATAATTCATATTATTTGAATAATATTAGTAGATAACATTATTGGCAATGTCTAGAAAGTTCTGTCTAAGGAGAGGTTTAGTCACCTAATTGAGCGCCAGTAAGAAGAAATCCTTATTGGAAAGCCCCCTCTTTCCTAGGAACGGCCTGGTTGTCGATATTGTGATTCTGTAATATTATTTGTGAATAATTAATTATTGATTTATATGATAAAGAAAATATTCATTTTATGTGGATATAGATGGAGAAAATTTTAAAGTGATAATTGTTGAAAAATTGATATTTTATCTTTTATGATAAAATAATTCATTTAAATATATTATTATAATTTAATAATATAATAATGGTTATATTTTTACAATGAATGTGGGATATATGAATATATGAGGAGGAATAGTATTTTTGTTGCAAAAGTTGTTTAAAACAAGTTAAACATGTCTGTGGGCCCATTTCTTTACCGAAATTTGATTATAGCCTATAAAATCGCCCGTTTATGGATTTCGGTCAATTTCTGTTTGGAATTTGGAAAAATTTTCTTCTTTAAAGTTGTAGAAAATGGAATTTCCTATGGAAAGGACATGAGGTTTGAATTTTTCTGATAAAAGAGCTATTTATTATGAATTATTGAAGTTCTGAAGTTCTAAAATAATTAATTTTTGAAGTTTAAAATATTTTAATTAAGAAAAACATTTTTAATGTTTTGGCACATGTGTGGCTGATGCTGTGGGCTGGTAAGTGGGCATAGGGAATTTGAAAAATTATATTAATATTATATTAAATTTTTTGCTTTGGTGTTCTAAGCAATTTCCTATAAATAGGGTGCATAGGATATAATTGAAAATCACACTAGAAACTGAAGTTTTCTCTCTCTATATTATCGAGCGTATTTTTGTGAGTATTTTGATACTTTGAGTGTTGTTATACAGAGCAATTTCCCTTCAGCACTATGCCCAGTATTCTAGTCAGAAGTACCGTCTTTTCGAGGTAAGGGATTTTTTTTAAAATGATATTATTTCTTCTAATATCATTATGCTGAAATATTGGTGAGATTTTTCTTGTGAAATTATTGTCTTTTAGTGTCGGAGTTACTATTCACGTATACGACACTATTCACGTATACGGTACTATTCATGAATACGGCACTATTCACAGAAAAATTAAATTTTCATTTTTTGTCCAAAATATCTATTATGGATACTAGCTTTGATTATATCCATGTTTTGATCATTCTTGAATTTTACTTCACTATGATTATTTATGAAGTATTTTTGAACTCGGATTGTTTAAAGTACGAATCCTTAATATTTGTTCTTTTCTCTCACTGGATTCGTTTTCTTTAAAATATTTTTCATCATACTCAGTCCTAAATGATGGTGTTACTGAATATCTTTGGCATGTAGTGCAAAGTGGTTGATTTTCTTATGAATATCATTGGCTCGTAGTGCAAAGATGAACATGTGTTGAGATGAACATGACCAACTGATGAATATCTTTGGCATGTAGTGCAAAGATGAATATTTGATTCAAGATGTATATTGATTGATGTTACAGGGATAAAATATTGATGATAGACTTTTAAATTCATAGATAATAGTAGATTTCATTCTCTACGTAACTCTTCTATGAATTATTATTTTCCGCTGCGAATATTGATCTGAAACTTTTTGTCTATTGTATTTTACCAGATTTTTTCCTGTTGAAGACTAACAATAATTTGTTCTATATTATCTTAGTCATAATAATCTTTACTGGGCTAGTTGAGCTCACCCTTTTCCTTTTTGTTCCATTTTTCTTCTCAAGGGGCGATAATGTAGCGAGTACTAGTCGGGGTATGGAATGAAGGTTCTAGAAAGTTGTTTACTAGTCAGCACCATTTTTGTAAAATAATGTACCAATAATTATAATGCGGACTTATTTGGGTGTGAATATTATCTAAATGGCAATATTTATATTTAAACTCACAGTTTTTATGTTGTATTAATAAAGTTGTAGTTGTTTCTGTACCATGTTATTGACGACTCAAAATGGGTGATGTATACCTATTTTGGGGGTGTCACATTCTAAATTACCCACTTAACTAGAAGAATTGATTTTAGGTAATGGTCAAACGTGGGATGACCAACTGCTCAAGAACATTTATGGGTAACCCAGAAATGTTCAAGAACAGTTTTTCTTTCCTACTTTGACCGACCCAAAATTTCTTTTGGTGATGTTGTTGTTATGATCTAAGGTTATAGAATTGTTCACTGATATTAGTATTACAAGAATGAACCTTAATATCACACTAAGCAAGCTGGAAACTTGTAAATTAAAAGGAGCAAAGTAAGGACCTCGAACTGTTCTTCATTTCTGGAAAACCCAGAAATGAAGAACAGGTCTGACATGCATTTTAAAAAGCCTATATCTCACTGATTTGTTGTTGGATGGCCATGATATTGATTGATAGCGGTAGTATTATATATTAACTACAATATTAAAGCCTAAGTTAGCTCAGAACATGATTGGATTGGAAATTATAACCGGTCAAAACTACCCACTTGAACACTGTCACGCATTTCTGGAAATACTCAAGAACACCTATAGCGACGGTTCTGTCGCTATAGGGCTCTTTAGTGACAATTATTTTTGAAAAATAGATTAATTAATTAAATAAATAGGAAAAAATAGATTTTAATTATTAAAAATGCATAATAAATTATAAAAAATTATTTTATAGCCTGAAAAATAGTTTTTAATTATTTTAAGTATATTTCAAAAATATTTAATTTTTTTGGAATATAAAAGGTATTTATTTATTTAATTATAAATTAAATAAATTATTTATAAATGGTTTTAATTCATGAAAAATCATACAAAAATTATATTATGATATTAGAAAATATTTTAAGTTATTTTTGATAACTTTTGATATTTTGTGATGAATTTCATTAATAATTTATTATTAATGGTGATTAGTTTATTTAATAAATATATTAAAAAAATTATGGAAAAATAGAATTAATGATTTAAAAATCATATAAAAATGATTTAAGTGTTAGAAAAATATTTGAAGTTATAAAATATAACTTTTGATATTTTTTCATGAAAATATAAATATTTTAATATTAATATCAATTATTGGATAATGGATTTAATTGTTTAAAAATCATATAAATATGATTTTAAAGTATTAAAAATACATTGTGATATTATAATTATATTATAATATTATGTTATGTTTTTCATTAATATTTAGTATTAAATAAATATTAATGATTAAGGAATTATGTGGTATTTAATTCATTTAAATACAATATAAGTGATTAAAAAATTATGATAAATGGTAATAATTATCTTAGAATTACTACGAGCTTATGAAAAATATTTTGACTGATAACAAAATTATCTAAGATATTGTTAAGTGTTTAGGCAGAGTTTAATTGAACTTAAACTCAATAAAAGTTCGACTAGACCGTCGGGATGTTAGAATTGTGTCGGGTTCAACTCATACTGCAATAGTTTGACTTGATACCGAGTCTTATGTGTGTTGTAGACTGATAAGGTTATGTGTTATGTGTTTAGGTTATTCTATGTATATATATATATATATATATATATATATATATAATAGTATTGTATTTTGATGATATTTGTAAGACTCCAATTTATTATAAATGAAATTGATTTTTCTCTATTTATTATTTTGAAATAGTAAGGGTTGATTTGATTAATGTGGTTAGTTATGGGTAAAACGCGTAAATACTTTAAATAAGCAAGTGGTTATAAAATATTCATTGTTGTCAGGGAATATTCGTTTGGTCGTGGAATATTCTTATTGTCGGGGAATATTCGTACGACGGCGCAACCTTGTGTGGGCCCCATAACAAAAAATGATTGGATGAAGAAAATGACAAATATATGTTATTTATAAATAACGGCGTAGTTTTTACCGTTAATACAGTAGGAATATCCGGTGGTTAAAACACAGTAGCACACGGGAACGGTTCGGCCTGTTTGTCGATATTGTGATTCTGTAATATTATTTGTGAATAATTAATTATTAATTTATATGATAAGGAAAATATTCATTTTATGTGGATATAGATGGAGAAAATTTTAAAGTGATAAATGTTGAAAAATTGATATTTTATCTTTTCTGATAAAATAATTCATTTAAATATATTATTATAATTTAATAATATAATAATGGTGATATTTTTACAATGAATGTAGGATATATGAATATATGAGGAGTAAGAGTATTTTTGTTGCAAAAGTTGTTTAAAACATGTTAAACATGTCTGTGGGCCCATTTCTTGACCGAAATTTGATTATAGCCTGTAAAATCGTCCGTTTATAGATTTCGGTCAATTTCTGTTTGGAATTTGGAAAAACTTTCTTCTGCAAAGTTGTAGAGAATGGAATTTCCTATGAAAAAGACATGAGGTTTGAATTTTTCTGATAAAAGGGCTATTTATTATGAATTATTGAAGTTTCAAAATAATTAATTTTTGAAGTTTAAAATATTTTAATTAAGAAAAACATTTTTAATGTTTTGGCACATGTGTGGCTGATGTTGTGGGCTGGTAAGTGGGCGTAGGAAATTTGAAAAAAATTATATTAATATTATATTAAATTTTTTTCTTTGGTGTTCTAAGCAATTTCCTATAAATAGGGTGCTTAGGTTAGAATTGAAAATCACATCAGAAACTGAAGTTTTCTTTCTCTTTCTCTCTCTATATTATCGAGCGTATTCTTGTGAGTATTTTAATACTTTGAGTGTTGTTATATGGTGCAAGTTCCCTTCAGCACTATATCTAGTATTCCAGTCAGAAGTACCGTCTTTTCGAGGTAAGGGATATTATTTTTTAAAAAAATGACATTTCGTCCTGCTTGGAGTTTACTTCGTGGCAGTTGATTGCTTTTACAGCTTAATTTACATTTTGTCCTGCCTGGAGTTTACTTCATGTCAGTTGATCGTTTTTACAGCTTTATTTACATTTCGTCCCACCTGGAGTTTACTTCGCGGTGATTGATCATGTCCATATATATATATATATATATATCACTTTTATATATTTACATTTTTGATCCCCCATGGAATTGCTTCGTGGTGATTGATCATGTCTGTATATATATTTACAGCTTTTATATATATAACTGCTTACTGCTTTCCATACAAACTGCAGTATCATGTGAGCCTAGGAATCATGTGATCACAGATTCAGCCCATTGAATCTAGATTCGGTTCCCATGATGGACGTTTTTCAGCTGTAAGCAGCTTGTACATTATTTACAGTGTCTGAATTTCCTTGGATGGCTGTCATGCCCATGAGGAGTTTGGCACTGCTGTATATTATTTTCTCGAAGATGCCTTGTGACGCACCCTAAATAGGACCATTCCATTCAACCCATTCTGAGTCGCCAAATACATGGTACAGAAATAACTACAACTTTATTATTACAACATATAAACTGTGAGTTTAAATACAGATATTGTCGTCTAGACAATATCCACATATAAATAAATCTCCATCATAATTATTGATACATTATTTTACAAAAATGGTGAGGACTACTAAACAACTCTCTCTAGAACCTTCATTCCATACCCCGACTAGTACTCGCTACATTCTCGCCTCCTGAGAAGAAAAATGGAACAAAAAGGAAAATGGTGAGCTCAACTAGCCCAGTAAAGAATATTATGACTAAGATAATATACAACAAATTATCGTTAGTCTTCAACAGGGAAAAGTCTAATAGAATACAATAGACAACCAGTTTTAAATCAACAACTGCAGCGGAAACAATAATTCATTAGAAGAGTTAAGTAGAGAATGCAAACTACTATCTTCTATATATGAATTTAAAAGTTCATCGTCGATATTTTATCCCTGTAACATCAATCAATATATATCTGGAATCAAATATTCATCTTTGCACTACAGGCCAAAGATATTCATCAGTTGGTCATGTTCATCTAAACACCTGTTCATCTTTGCACTACGGGCCAAAGATATTAATCAGCCAGTCATGTTCATCTCAACACTTGTTCATCTTTGCACTACGGGCCAAAGATATTTATCATGAAATCATTCATCTTTGCACTACAGGCCAAAGATATTCAGTAATTTCATCATTTAGGACTGAGGATGATGAAAAATATTTTAAAGGAAACGAATCCAGTGAGACAAAAGAACAAATATTAAGGATTCGTATTTTAAACAATCCAAGTTCAAAAATACTTCATAAGTAATCAGAGTGGAGTAAAATTCAAGAATGATCAAAACATGGATACAATCAAAACTAGTATCCACAATAGATATTTTAGACGAAAAGGAAAATTTTCATTTTTTGATGAATAGCGCCATATTCTTGAATAGTGTCGTATACGTGAATAGTGCCGTATACGTGAATAGTAACTATGACACCAAAAGATAGAAATTTCACAAAAAACATCATCATGCTTTGTGAATAGTACTCGTGAATAGTAACTCATGAATAGTAACTCATGAATAGTAACTCGTGAATAGTAACCCCGACATGAAAAAAATTCCAAATTTGATAAAAAGTTCCAACCAATATTTCAGCATTTATGATATTGAAGAAATAATATCACTTACGAAGAAAATAACATCCCTTATCTCGAAAGATAGTACTTCTAGTTGAAACACCGGATATAGGCTATGACTTGAACTTGCACCGTATAACAATACTCAAAGTATACTCAAAATACTCACAAGAATACGCTCGATAATATAGAGAGATAAAACTTCAGTTTCTGGTGTGATTTTCAATTCTAACCTAAGCACCCTATTTATAGGAAATTGCTTAGAACACCAAAGTAGAAAATTTAATAAATTACTAATTATTAACAAATTTTGTCTACGCCCACTTTGAATTCATATTTTCAGCATGCTTAACAACACATGAGCCCACCAACCCACCATAAAAATGTTTTTGTTAATTTAAACAATTAAAACTTCCAAAAATCAATTATTTCGGAACTCCAGAACTTCAATAATTCACAATACATAGCCCTTTCATCAGAAAATTTGAATCTCGCGACTTTTTATAGGAAATTCAATTCTCTACAACTTTACAGAAGAAAGTTTTTCCAAATTCCAAACAAAAATTGACCGAAATCCACAAACGGTCGATTTTACAGCTATAATCAAATTTCAGTCAAGAAATGGGATCCACCGACACATAAAACATGCTTTAAATATTTTTGGTAACAAAAATACTCCTCCTCCACATATACTCATATATCCCACATTCATTATAAAAATATCACCGTTAATATATTATTAAAATAATTTATTTAAATGAATTATTTTATCAGAAAAAGATAAAATATTAATTTTCAACAATTGTCACATTAAAAATTTTCTCCATCTATATCCACATAAAATCAATATTTTCCTCATCATATAAATTAATAATTAATTATTCACAAATAATATTACAGAATCATAGTACTGGCAACCAGGCCGTTCCCAGGAAAGAGGGGGCTTTTCAATAAGAATTTCTTCTTACTGGCGCGCAATTAGGTGACCAAACCTCTCCTTAGACAGAACTTTCTAGACATTGCCAATAATGTTATCTAATAATATTATTCAGATAATATGAATTATTGCTTCGATAATGAAAAATAATGTGTAATGACAGTTATTGAAACAACATCAATATAAAATATCAACGCAACAATTACTAAATCAATAAAATAAAATACTGAACAGTAATTACTGTAACCATAATTGAGTAGTGTCTTCTTACGTAAGAATCAATAATTGGTGCAATACCGTGTGCTACTGTGCAACAACGCGTATTACTGTCTTTTAACCACCGGGTATTCCAACAGTATTAACGGTAACAACTACGCAGTTATTTTTAAATAACTTATATTTGTCGTTTTCTTCATCCAATCGCTTTCCGTTATGGGGCCCACAAAAGACTGCGTCGTCGTACGAATATTCCCCGACAGCAAGAATATTCCACGACCAAATGAATATTCCCCGACAACAATGAATATTTTATAACCACTTGCTTATTTTGAAATATTTGCGCATTTTACCCATAACTAACAACATTAATCAAATCAACCCTTACTATTTCAAAATAATAAATAGAGAAAATTAAATTTCATTTATTAATAATTCGGGGTCTTACATGCCTCGCATCTCGAAAATAAAAGCAAACAAGCCGAACATTTAATAATAAAATGGAAGTATCAAAGGCCTCAATTACTATTGAGCACAGGGTTTGAAAAACCTCATTTTACAAAACTTCATTGATATATCTGGTTAAAACTGAATTTTTCTATAAATTCAAACCCTTTGTATATAGGTGCGAACAAGGTACATCACTACTTCCAAATAATTGCACATTGATCGACACACACACATATACACATTCATATAATAGTTTCTTTGAAAAGTGGTGGTCACCATGGCAACACGGATGTCGGGGGGTGCCTAACACTTTTCCTCCGCATAATCAAGCCCCCGAACTCAAATGAATCTCGGTTTCACAAACCCATTTAGCAGTGTCACATCACTGGGTCAATGTGCAAACCTTTTCAGTTGCGTTGGTGCAACCAGTTAAATACACCAACTGGCGACTCTTAAAGTCAAATCGTCGACATTATACATGTCGGACCTTTTTCACTTGTTTTTTCAAACAAATCTCACATTAACATTAGAACACCAAAGAACATGTAATGAAAAGGGACACTAAAAATCCCGACGTTGACAGGTGGCGACTCTGCTGGGGACTCCAGTAAGAGGGCTTAAGCCCTTATTACAAGCTTTTCAAAACTATTATATGCTTGTGTGTGAATATTGCATTTACATTTATGATGAATGTGTACTAATACATCTTACTTACTGCACTGCTAAATATCTATCTGTGATATTAATGCTTCGCACATGTCATCATTTTGGATAAACGGTGAGACACGTTGTATGTGAATGTATGTTGTGTGGTTCTTCCACCAAGAGGCTATCATGTCAGTGTTTGATTACTGGACTCGTAGGAAGAATAATTCCAACGGGGCTCAGGAGATTCGCTCCAGTTGAAAGACCGGATTAACTTTCCATCAAGTAGATTGCGATGATCTAGGAACCTTCATGCCAAAAAGCTACGAGAGTAACCCTAAGATAGGTTAACCTTTGATAAACCAAACGCGGAGGAAAGTCTCTTCATGCTTTCCATTTTCAATTACTTGTAAAACCATTTACTTGTAATTTTATTCCATGTTCATCTTTATGTAATGGAAAATATGAAGATTATATATGCATGCATGTTATCAATGAACAACCAGTTTTGCAGGAAAATATTCCTAAAAAGGACATGTTATGATAACATTTACATTATCCGTGAGACTAAACTACGTAAGTTTTTTGTAGGGAAATCATTGGGTCTGTTACCCGCTCAAAATCCAAAAAGGCCACGAGCCTACAGCCAATCATGTCTTCTTCTGACCAGTCTAATATTGTTTCCCGAGAAGAATTTGACGGATTGAGTAAACAAATTAAAGATTTGGTTGTTCTATTCAAAGAATTGCATCAGTCTACTCAGGGTACGAAGATACCAACACATACAGTATCCTCTGCACAAGGAGAAGCTCAAGATTTGGAAAAAATAATTCCAGAACCTCAGTTGGATACGACTAACAAAGACCTTGAAAACACCCATCTCAAAGGAGATCCAGACACCGGTGATATCAGGAAGAAGGTCCTCCAAATGGAGGAAAGTATCCGTGTTCTCAAAGGGATTGGAACACATGGAAGTGTTTCATATGCTGACCTTTGCATCTTCCCTGGTGTTCATTATCCAGAGAAATTCAAAACCCCTGATTTTAAAAAGTATAACATATTAGGGGATCCTTATACCCATTTGATGGTATTCATTGGAGAACTTGGATCTTACGTGGAAAATGAAAAGCTCATAATGCAACTATTTTAGAAAAGTTTGACTAGAGAAGCCCATTCATGGTATACCAGATTAGACAACTTAAAGATCCATAGCTGGGAAGAGCTAGCTCACGCCTTCCTCACTCAATACAGCTTTCAATCTCAGATGGCTTCTGATTGGTACCAAATTACCAAGGTCAAGAAACAGTCTAATGAGTCTTTCAGAGAGTATACTCAAAGGTGGAGGCGCCTTACTGCTTAAGTTATTCCTTCTATAACGGAATCAGAAATGGTCATGACATTCATAGATATACAGGAAGCTCCTTTCTATGAGAGAGTCTTAGCTGGTATTGGCAAGCCATTCTCTAAAATGATTAAGCACAGAGAGATGGTTGAGATGGGATTGAAGTCTAGAAAAATTCAAGACCTAGCCGCTTTAAAGCTGTTGCTGAGCACATCCAGTCCGAATCTTATGGAAACAACCCCTGGAGGGTCCATAAAAAGAAAGAGGATGATGTTTCCTTGATACTACAAGGTCAAAAAGGCAATCAAAGCATGCCTATACAAAGGAGAAACTACTCCCCTTTTTAAGCACAGTCTTCAAACCGTCCATTGCCTAAAAGTGGAGAAGTAATGCGACCTCAGACGTTCATACCCTTAGGGGACTCACTCGAGAATATTCTTTCCCTTCTGACTACTCAGAAGAAAATTACACATCTTCTTCCACCAGCAAACCCTAATGGGAGGAGTTTTAATGCTACTCGGAAGTATGCTTATAATGCCAGAGCACCTGGACATTATACTCAAGATTGTTGGGCCTTGAAACACAAGATCCAAGATTTAATAGACACCGGTGAGATTGTGGTCACCAAACCAGATCAACCTCATGTGCAAGACAATCCCCTTCCTCAATACAAAGAAGAAGAGGTCAACATGATCAGTTGGAACACTGGACAGAGTTCCAATTTCAACAATGAATCATCCCCGATCATCAAAGATGGTGTTGACAAATGGGATTATACAAAGTTCCAGTTCACTATGGAATGAAAGATGAAAGCTGTTTCCAAACAAATTGAGCAATTGGCTGAACTGATGACCCACCAGCATCAAGTCACACGTCAATTAATCAGGTAGGAGCATGCCTATCTCCTTCCATTTGTTATGAATGCTCAATCACCACCTTCAGAAAGCGAAGCTGTGGAGGATAAGGTTACAAAGAGAGCAAATGCTAAAGCCCATTGGGATTTTGCCAATCAAAGAGAATTTACATATCCGGGCCAATCTATGGAGGAGATAAAGCAAATATTGATCAACGAAGGAAGAATTACCTTCCTTCCGCTTCCAATCAATCCCCGCTCAAGATGGTCAATTCTGATGAAGTGTATCAATATCATTCACACTCTTACGGTCACAGCACAGAAGAATGTTGGGCACTCCGCCATCTTATTCAGAATCTTATTGATAGCGGTGTCCTGCAACTAGCAGATGATTACACTGTGCAACTCAAGAGTGAGAATGCATGTCCTACCAAATGGAAGGGATCAGTAGCATTTATATCTAAAGTGGATGATGAGACTGTCAAAGTATTTCCCATACAACCAATTCATCTCTAAGGAGTTGACAATCCTTTGAAAGTGGCCGCACCAGAGCCAATTTCTTTACCCTTCAGACTACAACATCCTGTTGTTAGCTTACACAAAGTTCCATGGAATTATGGAGAAGCTAAAGGATCCACATCTCATACTACTGCTACAGTGTCAAAGGAAAATCCACTATATCTTCCTCAACGGATTATGAAACCTATTTGCGAAGCAAAGGGGAAGATTCCCATGGAGAAGATTAAAAAATTCCTCCGCACTATGGGCCACAATGAAGCCAATGTGGTTTTAAGCTTACGAGAAGCTCCACGCCAGATATCTATACTGGACTTGGTTTTCTCTTCCGAAGATCATCGGAAGATCTTATTTGTGGTTTTGGAAGAAACCTACTTGCCAAAATTAGTGGATGTGGAAAAATTTCAACATTTGGTTGATCACATTTTCAACAACAATGTGATATCCTTCACTGATGATGATATACCACCCGAAGGGATCGGTCATTGCAAGCCATTGCACATTGTAGTTTTGTCTTTCGGGTACATGCTAGCTGGATTTTTGATAGATGGAGGCTCGTCTCTAAATATCTGTCCTTATGCCAACTTGGTGAAGATGAATGTCAATCTCAAGCAGATCCAAAGCAGCCATACGGTTATCAGAGCTTTTGATGGATCCCGATGAAATGCCGTCGGAAAGATTGAATTGCCAATTGAGATTGGTCCAAATACATTTAATGTATCCTTCCACGTCCTCAAGATAGATTCAGGATACAACCTGCTATTGGGGAGACCATGGATACACATGGCTGGAGCCATTCCCTCCACACTACATTAATAACTCAAATACATTGTCAACAACAGACTAGTCACTGTCAATTCTGAGCCGGAGTATCCTGAACAAGGAGATCTGGTAATCATCAGTTTCAACTCTGAAGTTGAGCCGGCCAGTTTTCATACTCTGGAAGTGAGTACCACGTAGTACCATTCTATTGGAATTCCACTTCCCGTACCCAAGATTTCTGCCGAGGTTATGTCGACCACTCGAGAAATGATGTCATTGGGTCATCAACCTGCACAAGGAATTGGTCAAGATAAGCAGGGTATTAAGAACCCTATTCAAATGTCCAGTCAAATTGGAACAGCCAGACTAGGCTATTCTTCCAGTTCCAGTCACAGGAATCCCCATAAACACAAGCTGGTTCCTCAAGCTTCTGCCTCACGACAATTTTCTATACCTTTACCTCATGAGTTGATACAATCTCCAGTAAAGGTGCCAGCCCATGTTGCGGCCATGTTGTTTCCTAAGCCAGTGCCAATCAAAACAAAAGAGGCACTGATTCCTGATCCCGAAGTGGAAGAAAAGGAATAGAAAATGTAAACATGACATTTCCTTGATGATGGCAGGCATACGCGTTATTGTTCATGGTGAACATACAAACAGATACACCCCAGAAGATGATTGCCTGGATGTCATGGTTATCATTCGGGAGAAGGAGGACAATGACGATCCTTCCATCATTGTAGTCCATCAGAACTTTGCCCTCTATAATTGGAGCAGCACTCCATGCATTGGTCGACGAGGGTAAAATGGGCATAAAATCCCTCTGCCCTGTAGATAACTTTAATTTCTTACTTTTCTTTACAGTACTAGCAGTTATTTTATCAAGTACATGTTAACACTTTGTATGATAGTTGCATATATTAAGTGAAATCATATTCTGTTTTAGGACTCTGAATTTAGATGTGCCTGTACTTGCTGATGAAATGCCTTCTCTCCACAAGGGTTGTAACTTTGATGCAAAGTTGGACTCAGACTTGATGAATATGCAAGAGAACATTGAGACACCTCAAGAGATTAAGGAATGGGTCGCAGACAAACCTAAACCCAACCTTAACCAAACCACTTCTTTCAATCTTGGAACCTTAGGCAACCCTAAGCTAATCTAAATTGGTTCAGACCTCACCCAAACCAATGGAATGACATGGTTACACTATTAACCCAATTCTAGGATGTGTTTGCATAGTCTCACGAAGACATGGTGGGTTTTTCCACGAACATTGTTCTTCATCGCCTTCCCATAAAAGAAGGATTCAAGCCAGTTAGGCAAAAACTCAAGCGATTGAAACCTGAGTGGAGTTTAAAAGTTAAAGAATAAATTGTGAAACAATTTCAAGCTGGCATTATCATGGTGTCTACATATTCGGAGTTGATATCCAACATTGTGTCCATGCCTAAACCGGGGGAAAGGTGCGAGTCTGCGTGGATTACCAGGATTTGAACAAAGCTTGCCTTAAAGATAGCTTTCCCGTGCCCTTTATCCACATTCATATTGACAACATTGCTCAATACGACATGTACTCCTTTGCTGATTTCTTTACGGGGTACCATTAAATTATGGTGGCTAAGGAGGACCATGAGAAAACTGCTTTCATCACGCCTTCGGGAACTTCTTGCTACAGACGGTTGTCATTCGGCCTCATAATGCCGGGGCAACCTATCAGCGAGCTATAATGGTTCTTTTCCACGATTTAATGCATAATGAGATAGAGATCTACGTGGATGACATCATTGTCAAATCCCGAAGGGAGGAGGACCACCTAGACCATCTTAAAAATCTTTTCAACAGGTTGTGTAAGTACAACTTGAAGTTGAATTCAGCCAAGTGCGCCTTTGGTGTTAAGTCAGGCAAGTTACTAGGTTTCCTAGTCAGCCACAAAGGGATTGAACTGGATCCTACCAAAATACAGGCCATCAAGGAAATGCCCATTCCTTAGACAGAGAAGGAAATACGGGGATTTTTGGGAAGAATCAACTTCATTAGCAGGTTCATTTCTCAATTCACAGCAACATGTGAGCCAATCTTCAAGTTGTTAAGGAAGAACTCCTCCATGAAATGGAATGATGAGTGTCAAAAAGCCTTCCTCACAATCAAAGAACAGTTGGTTAACACTCCTATTTTGGTACCACCCAGGGATGATGTTCCCCTGTTCATGTACCTGTCCATAAATGACAATGCCATGGACTGTATTTTGGGGTAAAAAGACGATAGAGGCTAAGAACGAGCTATCTAGTACCTCAGCAAAAGATTCAAAATCAGTGAACATAAGTACACTATGATTGAGAAGACTTGTTGTGCTTTAGCATGGGCTTCCATGAGGTTACAACATTACCTCCATGGTCACACAACCCATCTCATATCCCGCGTGGATCCTCTAAAATATGTGTTCAGTAAACCCATACTGAATTTTCGACTTTCTAGATGGCAGTTGATCCTACAGTAATTAGACATCGTCTACGCGATGCAAAAATATATCAAAGGTCAAGGAATTGCGGATCAACTGGCCGCTGCACACCTGCAGGGGACAAAAAACCCTTAGAAACATACTTCCCCGATGAAGGGGTAATGACAGTTCAGCAATAACATCAGTATGATACATGCCGTACGTGGAAAATGTATTTTGATGGAGCTGTTAACATAGAAGGCTCTGGAGCTGGAGCAGTTATAATATCCGGTACGGGCGACCAGTATCATGTCACCGTTAAATTGTAATTTGTCAGCTCCAACAACACAGCTGAGTATGAAGGCTGTATCATGGGGCTAAAACTTGCCCGTTCAATGGGCATCAGGCTGTTAACTGTCTTTGGAGATTCCGAATTGGTAATCAGATAATCCACGAGAATCTATCAAACCAAAGAATTACATTTGCTGCGTTACCATCGGCAAGTTCTACAGATGGCTTTGGAGTTCGAAGAAATCTCTTTTCTACACATTCCTTGTAATAGGAATGATTTTACGGATGCATTAGCAACGTTGGCCTCCTTGGTGCACATACTTGACAAGGAAAACACGTCAAACATTACAATTACAATGCAAAAAGCCCCAACCTATGGGAAGTATGTTGGAGAAGTATCGGATGAACTACCTCCCATCCACAACCCTTGGTATCAGCACATCAAGGAGTATCTGCGAGATGGATCTACATCCGCTGAGGCTAGCCTAACTGAGAAGAGGCGGATCCATCGACTTGCTATTAAATTCTACCCGAGCGGAGATGTACTCTATAAAAGAGATGCAGGAATAGGTCTCCTCAAATATCTGGATAAAGACCAAGCTCAGAGACTCATGGATGAGATCCATGGTGGAGTATGTGGCCCTCATATGAGCGGACCCCCACTTGTCAAGAAGATCCTTAGAACAAAACATTATTGGCTTACACTCAAAGCTGACTGTGATGATCACGTCAAGAGGTGCTATCAATGCCAGATTCATGGAAATGCTATCCACGCCCCTCTAAGGGAACTCCACAATATGAGTTTGCCATGGTCCTTCTCAATGTGGGGAATGGACGTGATCGGGCCCATCGAGCCCAAAGCCAGTAATGGACATCGATTCATATTCACCATGATTGACTACTTCACCAAATGGGTAGAAGCAGCATCCTTCCCCCAGGGTTACTAAAGAAGTCATCATTGCTTTCATCAGAAATAATGTCGTCTGTCGATACAGACAACCAGAGATCATTGTGTCAGACAATGCTAATAACCTCAACAACAAAATGATGGAAGAGTTATGCAGAAAATTCCACATCAGACATCTTAACTCCGTCATCTACCGTCCAAAGATGAGTGGTGCTATTGAAGCGGCTAATAAAAACATCAAAAAGATCATGCAGAAAATGTCCGCCAATCACAAAGGATGGCCTGACCTCTTGCCTCTGACTTTATTAGCCTACAGAACTTCCATGCGTACTTCCACTGGGCAACCCCCTACTCATTAGCCTATGGGATGGAAGTAGTGCTCCCCATAGAGGTGGAAATGGAATCCCTCAAAGTGTTGATGGATGCTCAATTAGATGAAGATCAATGGGTACAAGACAGGTATCACCAGTTGTCACTAATAGACGAAAGGTGAACCGCGACTATCTTCCATGGTCAGTTATATCAGCAAAGGATCGAACGATCCTACAACATAAAAGTCTGACTACGGCAGTTCAAACAACATGACTTGGTTTTAAAGAAGATCATTGACAACCAAGATCAATCTAAGGGAAACTTCGCTCCTAATTGGGAAGGCCCATTTATTGTCAAGGAGGTATTGACAGGAGGTGCTCTCAGATTGCAGGAAATAGATGGCGATGAATTTCTATATCTTATCAACTCGGACTTCATGAAACTGTATTATGTCTAAAGTTACCATCAAACAAACATCCTATTTTTGATCATCAAATCACCAGTCATTCCAGTTTTGAACCCTCTCTTTTTTACAAACTCTTCTGCCCCTCAGGGAAATATACACTTCAAACCAGCAGCCTAGTTTCACCTCATTTCAAATCTTGCATACAATTTCGGTTATCCTGATGATGGGATTGAACCTTTTACACCTGTAGTTTATCCTGGAGACGGGATTAAACCTTTTTACGCTTGCAGTTTGTCCTGAAGATGGGATCAACCTTTTTCCACACCTACAGTTTATCCCCATTATGGGATCAAACTTTCTTCTCCCTGCAGTATAGCCTACACATGGGATTCACACTTTTCTTTGGTTGCGATTCATCCTGAGGGGCGAACTACGTTGACCTGATCTCCTTGATACCCGGGGGGTACGTAGGCAACCATATTCTATGGCCCGGTCGCAATAAAAAAAATAACAAAAACATTTCTTCCCTTCCTCTAGAAAAAAAAACAACAAAAATACTTATACACCCTTCTTCACCAATAAAGCTTCTGCCTTTCACATTCAGCGTTGAACCTCTTACACCAGGTTCGAACAACGCAGACTTGATCTCATCTTCAATAGGAGTATGTAGGCAGCCATTTATGGTTCAGTCTAACCCCTACCAGAACAAAAATACTTATCACACGGTACTGGGATCAACCTTCAATTCACCACATTTCATCAGTTTCAGATCAAAGGGATGGAATTACCCAACCTCTTCTCACAAATAGAAGATTCGGTGACCATCTAAGCTGTGATCATGCCTCAAAGAGAATAATACCAACCTATAAGTGATGGAATTAACTAGGTTTCTCACAAATAGAAGTACTGGCGACCATCTGTGGTACGGTCAATCTCAGAGAGGAAAAACCACCCTCCTCTCCACTTTTCCATACAGATACCAGTCCTGAGACACCATAGATGGTAGGGATATACAGATCAATGATCCGTTCTGAGAGATCTTATGACGTCTCAATGTCCACCTATCAAGGATAAGTCCAAAATGCATCAAGATCACAAGGCCCTGAAGAAACAGACAAATATCAAGCAAGTATCAAGGCATAATTAAAAGGGAAGTGAATCAAAATATATTTCCTTGCCATACATAATACTGTTTGATATATACATATTTGTTGTACATGACAAAATGGTTGAGCTAGTCTGTGCAGGAAAACACAAAGCTGTCTACAGATCTGTATATATGCGGACTATCAGATCTAACATGGCATCCCTCTCTGAAGACAGAGGTAACAATGCAAGCTCCTGCCCAATGGTATCTACACGAGCTAGTAGATCAGAGGCTAACTACATGGTGGCATAATGCTCATCAATGGAAGCACTCATATCGGCAAGACTGACAGTCATCTGGGATCTCACTGAAATACTGTCTGTAATGGCCACATCCCTAGCAGATAAGGCGGCATCCCACTCCACGATCAATGCATCCCTAACTGATCTAGCCTCATCCCTCTCTAATAGAGCGACATCTCTCTCATCAAGAGCTATCAACATCGCGGCCCTAGCCTGATCTCTATCATAGGTCATCAGATGTAAGCTCTACTCCGAATGTTGTGCCGAATACTGAGTAACAGTGGCACTCGGGGTGGGAGAATCCATCACAAATACCGGAAGCCCAGAAGTCAAATCATCAGTGGGAATGTCAGCCTCCTCTATAGGCTCCTCATTGTCAGAATCAAAATCCTGTATTGTGGATACTACAGCACACAATGCAGTCTCTGTCTCTATCCATGCGGAATACTCTGCAGAACAACCCCGATGACTGAAAGAAAACTCAGCAAGCTCTCGCTGATCCCAACAGGCATACAACCTGGATTTGTCATCCACTGATAAATGGTTTGAAGCGAAGCGCTGACTCACTGCCCCCTCATAAGGATGAAAATCCTGAAATTGGTCAAACTGACACATCACGGCTAGTGGGTGGTAAGTAAGCATGCCCCTCAATCCAGCCAGAGGGAGATAATCCATGCCCAGAGCATGAGTAATAAAACTATAGGGTGAGCTAAGCCTTGAACACGACAATATAGCAAATGAATCCCTAATCCCTATCAGGAAAGCTGACCATGATGCATCATCTGTACACTCCGCAGGCTGAAAAGAGTATGACATGACTATATCATGGGTGACGCAAAACCCCTGCCGTCTGAGTATGCCAATCGGTCTCAAGGGTGACATAAACCACACGTACAGCATGACCGAGCTACCTGTAAACACTCCTGTCGGATAAGTACAATAATATGTAGCTGACCTCACAGTCTCTGCAATGATCATCGCTATAATGGTATGACCCTCCCTGAGATCTCTCACTGCCATAATGACGCCGATATCCAGCTCATCCATGTATTGTGGCATGAAGACATATGACAATACGCACAATAGCAGAACATCTACTCTGGCTAAACGCCAATGATCCTCTGGTGTGGTGAAATCCCCGAAATGCCGTGCATAACTATCCTCAGAGCCAAATCTGTCAAACAGAAAATGCTGGGATATCACGTGGCCGGATGTAATCTCGTCCTGTACCACTTTACGTCTCAATTCGGTGAGGGTTATGAACTGTCTACTAATGTCTCTAATAGCCATATGCATGCAAGGTCTGTCCAGCGGCAACATCATCAATTGTGCATACTCCTCCAAAGTAGGAGTCAACTCCTGGGTCCTAAATTAGAAAACATGCCTCTCCGATACCCCACTAGCATACCCTCTACAAATCCTATGGGAACCTGAAACATCAACAGGGTCATAGAATGCTGCAGCAAATCATGTCTGATGGTGATATACTATCATACCATGAGCGCATACCAGATACCACCAAAAATGGTGGGGTATGATCAATACGGCTAACTATCGAAGAAGACATCTGTACGGGCCATGTCATAAGACCATCCAGGGGTCAATGCTGAATATCTCTGGATATACATACATATGCATAACAATAATATGCATGATACAATAGATGGCAATTTGATATAGGTAATGAAAAACTGTACATACATTCCTAAGTATATCATCATCTAATACATCTCTGTACAGCTAAAATATAGGGAAATGGGGCGAAGCTACCCAACATCCAATAGAGGCCTATCAAAAGATATAGCGAGAATGGGGCGAAGCTAACCAACATCTAACAGAGGCCTATCAAAAGTGATAACGAGAAATACATCAGAAAAAGTTAATGGTGTTGATGTCTACATCATCAATCCTATCCACCTAATGTAACTCCTCATGAGTCACTGGATCTCTATCTACAGGGATGTCAGGCCTGTACAATGGAGGATCTGCACCGATAAATCCATATGGGTCACCTGAGGGGGCAGCGCCAGAGCTGGAAGGATCAAAAGTATCTACCTCTGAAGGATCTCTGCCCAAATGCTGAGTGAAAAGATGTGTCCAGTCCAGCTACCGGGTCAATCTGTTAATTTGTGTCACATGAGTCGGATCTCTGACACAAGCTAGCCAATCCATCATCATCATAGATCCTGGAACCATATCCCCCATAAACTTTGTGGCACGGGTCTGAGCTCCAATAGTACAAGGGATCCACGAATGCTGGAACATCTCCTGAATCCAGGGGCCCTTTGACAAAGTATAACCGTCAATCCTTAACAATGGGATGTCAATGACGGGTGACTTTGAAATAGGCCAATAACGCCTGGTAGGAGGCAAGATCGGCATACGAATCTCTCCTGTAGCCCTCCTGATAGCACGCTCTCATAATTATAGGAATCCTGTGAATCTCTTATACGGTCTATCAAAAGAGATAAAGGTGGAATCGCAACATTCCCTTGAGGAAGTAGGCAAAGGTGTAGGAACCCCAATCATAGTCTCCTATACAGTCCACGTGTCTAGTGGGTCTGATCAAAGCGAAGGACACCGTAGAGAAATTATCTGCTATGAAGCAGCCCCTAATGATCACAGGAACAATCACCGAAGAATGGGATCCCTAATTCTCACATCATCAGGTATGGGCTCACTCAATAGCCCTCTCATAGCATCTACTCTCAAAGGACCTATACGAATAGTCCTGCCCTTGAACGCCTCCACCGGAACTCCTAACAAGGATCTGACGGTAGTAGGGGTAATATCCACCGTGCAAGGCACTGGATCCCCTCCAAACTCCATACCTGTGATAAACCGCCAATCCATCGACGTCATCATCACCTCACAGTCCAACAAATGAAGTGACTGAGTACGGTGAAACCACCGCTCAGATAATGCCCTAAGGTAACCCCAGGGACAGCGACGGGGAAGAATTGAGAAGAACGTCCAAAATCCCCAGCCATGTACAATCGCTCTGTAGTCATCATATAAAGCCTGATACATAGAGTGGATGCTAAACGAGTTCCCTCGAGTCTGTGTGAACTCGGGAACCTACATAAAATGTAGATCAACATCAGAATCCTTGACTCCTCATTAAATAGGAAATAAGGAAGATTAAAGATCTAACTTCAAAACTTATTTGTGTGCAATTATGCTGAAGGATGCCTACTCAAGTCACCAACAATATCTGGGTTTTCCACTTGAATACTTGACAAATCCCTACGGGGAACATGTACAGTAGGAGCAGGAACCTCAATCGGTACGTCCTCCTCCTCGTCCTCGATATTTGACACTTCAACCCGGATAGGACGTATCACCGCATCCACTAGACGACGAGGCTGTTTGACAGACCGGCGCTGAGGCTCTTCAGAAGCCCTCCTCCGTACACCTAAAGTGGTCCTACGGGAACTACTCGGCTGATCTGGATCCATAATATCTGGACAACAAGTCTCCAAATCACCTCAAAAAGGGTGTGGTAAATTCTTACCTGGAGCTTTTCAAAATGCATCTTATGATTACATGCATGCATGCATTGTTTTAACATACGTCTACAGTAGAGTTAAAAATGCATGGTTACTCAATTCATACATTTTGGAAAATTTTGCCATAGCCCCCTTTGTAAATGGGACTATCTACATGCACATAGGCATGACTAGGTGGCCATTCAGTAGCACACAGTACACAGTCATATACATCCTACATGCATTATAGCATCACAGTAAAAAATCCGTAAGTGTAGTCTAGTTACCAGGATTATTTTACTTTTTCTACCTTTACTCATTTGTCCTCAGATAGGATAAGAAATGACAGTAAAAGGTGCCAATTTGACTTTTTCAAAAGTCAAATTTTTTCACATCATTATGTTCAGCATGGTTTAATACTAACATTCGCTATGTTGAATATTTTTATCAAGTCATATCAGCATGCATATTCACTACTATGTGTTTAAATGCATTTCATGTGATAAGTCATTTTCCAATGGATTGAAACTGGAAAAAATACATGCATATGTTACTAGGACAGTAAAAAATTCTTGTACGGTGGCAGAATATGCAGAAAGTTTCCCGAACTCAGCAGATCTGAAGAAGAGCTCTTAGATTTCCTTCACAGCGCAGCTTGAAAATGACTTATGAAAGCAACATTTGGGCTTTACATAGTCATGGTTGGCCGTAGGTCCCCCTACGTCTACTGCAGGTCTATCTACGACACTCATACATGGGTCCCACATTTCCGGCTCGCTCCAATTAGAGTTACAAAGGAGGTCTCATAAGCTGAAAAGGCCAAATTAGGAACAAAAATGCTACGCGATTGAGCGGAATAGCCTGGAATCCTGGTTTTGTACGGGTCAAAATTGAACTCCCGTCATCTCATTGGTATTCGCCTGAGTGCAGGGTATACTATGCCGATGAGCTTAGCTTTCACAAATCATGCTCGGCAATAACCTACAAAGGTTCGATGCCATCAATGCAGGGTCTCAACCCTAAACCTCCCCGGCAGGGGTTACAATGCAAAACCACGAAATGCTAAACCTCCCCGGAGGGGGTTACAACGCCGAAGTTATAAACATCTAGGTATCCCCGGTGGGGGTCACAACGCATATCTTTCAAGCATCTACGTATCCCCGGCGGGGGTTACAGTGCATTCTCAACCATTGATACACACATCAATGAGGGTCAAGCAGCCTTGACGTCATTTCAACCGATGGCAAGTAAACCCATCAAAGCAACTTAGCCATATATCCCCAGTGGGGGTTTACGACGCAGTGCGACCATTGACACATACATCAATAAAGGTCAAACAACCTTGACAATCCACCCAACAGGGATCTATCCGATGATACACACATCAGCGAAGGTCAGACAACCCTGACAACAACAGATTGTTGGCATTAACTCTGACAGAATGAGGAAATATGTTATACACATTCTCAAAAAGACAAAGCTTTATCCCCACAGATCTCTTGCACATAAGAGGCACCTCTATGGAATATAAGCCAGTGTCTAGGATTCGAGACTTTGGTGATAGCCCCAACGTCAACATCCTTGAAGACTTGGATCGCATGTCCAAGGCATTAGTGATTGTCATCCTAACATGATTAACTGACAATCATACATCATACATTTGCATCATGTTGTTGCATATAGCATCATGTTTATCTCTTGCATTTCAAGTGTCTAGGATTCTTTATCCTATCCATGCCTTGCATTGCATGAATATGATAAAGAGGGGCATCTGTAGACACTCGAATTTTTTTATACACCTATTACTAACATTGCAGGAGGGTATTTTCGTCTTTCAGAGATAACCCTGGAAGACAACTTACATCCATTCCGGATACTACCGGAAGTTCAAGTTCAAAACCCAGGGACACACACTGGGAAAATCATTTCCAAACTCGAAACACACACCGAAAGGATCATTCCCAACCTCAGAGATAACCCCGAGTTTCGTCCTTGGCGATAACCCCAAGGAGTGTTGTTGCAATTCCGGTGATAACTCCAAAAATGCTAATTTCAAACACATGCTATCAGCTTCAAGCTCAAACTTTCTGCCGAGGCACTCATCCCTCAGACCCAGAGCTAACAACGGGTAGACAGGCACACTCACAAGATAACCTTGCGGTATTCAAATAATTTCAACAGTCCAAGCTCAGATGTAACCCTAAGCAACGTCTTCTTTTAACTCAAATCGGCGATAACCCCGACGAAGAGTCAAACGTCATCTTGCCACATCAACACTTGCGCGTCGTCTCAACACTTCATACATACATACATACATACAACAATGTCCCACAAGAACCAAGGAATTACAATCCTGAGTGACTATTACGCGTGGTAGTACACTGGATATAATTTGAAGCTTGAAGACTATGGGTATGGTCCCCTCTCCTGTCTTCGTAAAACCTCTAATCCATGTCATTGCATAACTCTCAACATAAGCGGTCCGAAGAAGGTCACGTATACCTCGTTCGGATGCTTGGATTGAAGTTCTGCAAGTTCGAGCGGATATTACAGTGCACGAGTGCATGTACTTTGAGACGACGGGACCCGCGAAGCCCGGTGGCACCTCGACCAGCCGCATGTATAACTTTGGCTGCGGTAGGTACACCTGTGGCCATCAGTCTATAAATATAGACCTTGGGGTCAGCCATTTGAAGGAGAGAAGAGAGAAAAAAGGCGAGGAAGCCCTGTCCAATTTACTATGTACACACTCATATTGAGTGTTTCCTCAGTTTAAACATCTGTTAGCTCACATATAGTTATACTTTTATCCGGCGGGAGCTGAGTGTTTATCCACATAGAGTCATAGAAGTCTACATTGGCAGCCCACTGTAAGCCTTCTTACATTATATAAAGCCTTTCTTTTCATATTAGCACACACTGTTATATACATTGAGAGTCGTGTTGTGTGTGTTTGCCTGAACTTCGGTCCGTGGTTTTCATTTCTGTCTGTATATATATACTTATATATATGTATATATTTTATATATGGACTAACATTATTGAGTTATGCCTCGATTGAGCCTAGACTTATGTCTGGAACGTTTCTTTACTTTTATATATATATATATATATATATATATATATATATATATATATATATATATATATATATATATATATATATATATAACGGATCAGGTGAGGGCTCCCTTACTTTGTTAAAATGCGAACTTTTTTTTTTTGATTTTTTTTGGTTTTTTTTAAACAACTAAAAAAATATTTAATATTTTATGGAACTGATATTTTTCCATAATATAATGTTTTGGACGTGTTTTGAATACCTATACCAAAAAGTGGTGGTACAGTCTGCCCAAACTGTACATACATATTTTTGTTATACGTACCCAAATCACATCCAAAACACTGTATTATGAAAAAATTTCAGTTCCATAGAATATTGAACTTTTTTTTAGTTATTAAAAAAAAACCAAAAAAAATCAAAAAAATAAAAGTCTGTATTTTAACAAAGTAAGACAGTCCTTACCTGATCCTGACCCTATATATATATATATATATATATATATATAACTATTATCAGACATATCTGATGAGCCTGGATTTTATATCCGGAGCATTTACCTGCTTATATATATATATATATATATATATATATATATATATATATATATATATATATATACTTGTATATATATAATTGTTGTCAGACATATCCGATGAGCTCGGATTTACATCCGGTGCGTTTACTGCTTATATATATATATATATATATATATATATATATATATATATATATATATATATATATATATATATATATATATATATATATATATATATTTACATTTCTGTCAGGCCTGGAGTTTACTTCGTGGTCTTTTACAGCTTTATTTACATTTCGTCCTGCCTGGATTTTACTTCGTGGTAGTTGATTGCTTTTATAACTTTATTTACATTTCTTCCTACCTGGAGTTTACTTCATGGCAGTTGATTGCTTTTACAACTTTATTTACATTTCGTCCTGCCTAAAGCTTACTTCGTGGTAGTTGATCGCTTTTACAGCTTTATTTATATTTCGTCCCACCTGGAGTTTACTTCGCGGTGGTTGATCATGTCCATATATATATATATATATATATATATATCACTTTTATATATTTACATTTTCGATCCCCCATGGAGTTGTTTCGTGGTGGTCGATCATGTCTGTATATATATATTTACAGCTTTTATATATATAACTGCTTACTGCTTTCCATACAAACTGTTGTATCATGTGAGCCTAGGAATCATGTGATCACAAATTTAGCCCATTGAATCTAGATTCGATTCCGGTGATGGACGTTTTTCAGTTGTAATCAGCTTGTACATTATTTACAGTGTCTGAATTTCCTTGGATGGCTGTCATGCCCATGAGGAGTTTGACACTGTTGTATATTATTTTCTCGAAGATGCCTCACATCTCGAAAATAAAAGCAAATAAGCCGAACATTTAATAATAAAATGGAAGTATCAAAGACCTCAATTACTATTGAGCACAGGGTTTGAAAAACCTCTTTTTACAAAACTTCATTGATATATCTGGTTAAAACTATTTTTTTTCTATAAATTCAAACCCTTTGTATATAGGTGCAAACAAGGTACATCACTACTTCCAAATAATTGCACATTGATCCGCGCACACACACACACACACACATTCATATAATAGTTTATTTGAAAAGTGGCAGTCACCGTGGTAACACGGATGTCGGAGGGTGCCTAACACCTTCCCTCTGCATAATCAAGCCCCCGAACTCAAATGAATCTCGGTTTCACAGACTCATTTAGCAGTGTCACATCACTGGGTCAATGTACAAACTTTTTCGGTTGCGTTAGTGCAACCAGTTAAATACACTAACTAGCGACTCTTAAAGTCAAATCGTCGACATTATACACGTCGGACCTTTTTCACTTGTTTTTTCAATCAAATCTCACATTAACATGAGAACAACAACGAACAAGTAACGAAAAGGGACACTAAAAATCCCGACGTCGACAATTATAATATCACAAAGTATTTTTAATACTTTAAAATCATATTTATATGATTTTTAAACAATTAAATCCATTATCCAATAATTGATATTCATATTAAAATATTAATATTTTCATGACAAAATATCAAAAGTTATATTTTATAACTTAAAATATTTTTCTAACACTTAAATCATTTTTATATGATTTTTAAATCATTAATTCTATTTTTCCATAATTTATTTAATATATTTATTAAATAAACCAATTACCATTAATAATAAATTATTAGTGAAATTCATCACAAAATATCAAAAGTTATCAAAAATAACTTAAAATATTTTTTAATATTATAATATAATTTTTCATGAATTAAAACTATTTTTAAATAATTTATTTAATATTATAAATAAATAAATAAATAACTTTTATATTCTAAAAATATTAAATATTTTTGAAATATACATAAAATAATTAAAAACTATTTTTTAGGCTTTAAAATAATTTTTTTTATTTTTTATGTATTTTTAATAATTAAAATCTATTTTTTCCTATTTATTTAATTAATTAATCTATTTTCCAAAAATAATTGTCACTAAAGAGCCCTATAGTGACAGAACCGTCGCTATAGGTGTTCTTGAGTATTTCCAGAAATGCATGACAGTGTTCAAGTGGGTAGTCTTGACCGGTTATAATTTCCAATCCAATCATATTCTGAGCTAACTTAGGCTTTAATCTTGTAGTTAATATGTAATACTACCGTTATAAGTCAATATCATGGCCATCCAACAACAAATCAGTGAGATATAGGCTTTTTAAAATGCATGTCAGACCTGTTCTTCATTTTTGTGTTTTTTAGAAATAAAGAACAGCTCGAGGTCCTTACTTCGCTTTTTTTAATTTGTAAGTTTCCAGCTTGCTTATTGTGATATTAAGGTTCATTCTTGTAGTACTAATATCAGTGAACAATTCTATAACCTTAGATCATAATAACAACATCACCAAAAGAAATTATGGTCCGGTCAAAGTAGGAAAGAAAAACTGTTCTTGAACATTTCTAGGTTACCTAGAAATGTTATTGAGCAGTTTGTCATCCCATGTTTGACCATTATCTAAAATCAATTCTGCTAGTTAATTGTGTAATTTAGAAGCTTAGTTATATAGCCCATATATGATACTATAACCTTAATACAACAACTTGGCCAAAACATTAAACCACGACGAGATCAGAGGCTCAAAAAACGTTGTCAGACCTAAAATAGGTTTCTTGGTTTTCCAGCAACAGCTTGGTCATGGTCAGTCAACTGACTTTGACCGATCATATCTTGCAATATACACATGATCTAAGCTTGGTTCAAGTCTTAGATCAAAGCCCTAATAACAAAGAACAGATTTATAACATAAAATACACCAAACATAATATGATCAATGAGGTCTGACATATGGCTGTCAGACAACTTTTTCCAACTTTTCCAGATTTGATAAATCTTTAAATTCGTGCATCTAGATGATATAGATATATGATCTAAACACCCAGATCACTATATGACACCCTTATACACATATCTAAATAACAAACAACAACATTAACACAAAATTTTAAGGATCTCTAGAATTACGGTTTATACCATTTTTAAAGCTTGATCTTGATGATCTGATCTTGGAATTCTAGCACATGATCCTGGCTTTGTATCTTATTATATATCACTCCCATTTTTGAATTTTAGAGAGAGAAGTGATTTAGCTAGAATGAAGAATAAAGTAGTCATTTCTCTATCTTTAATCTATATAAATGTTGTATGAAATGTAATGGCTGGTATAAGGAGCTGATATCTGCTGATTCAGTCACATGGGGTAGCTAGGGTAGTTGAACAACCAAAGATATAGAAAGATGTACAAGTTATGTCACAATAAAGCAATAAGGGTATTTTGGACATTGTACATGTAATTTTAATGGTATTCTTGTCAATTGCCCAAACCCTTAGGGTTTAAGGTTTAACCCTTAGGGTTTAGGGTTTATCCCTTTAGGTTTTAAAAATAAATTCTAGGATTTCCAAATTAGGTTTTCACAAATGGAAAAATTAAGATTTTCAAATTATAATTAGGATTCACTAATTATACTTAGATTTCCTAATCATAATTCAAGTTTGCTAATTAGGATTATCATTTCCTAATTAAATTTGCTAATTTAGCAATTAGGGTTGAAATTGTACATTAAGGTTTATAACCCAAGAATTAAGGTTTTAAGTAGAAAAATAATCTTTCTAATTTAAAAATTAGGTTCCCTAATTAGATTAGGATTTTCTAATTACTTATAACTTGAAAATTAGGATTAATGTTTCCTAATTAACATTAAAGTTATTAAATTAACAATTAGGTTTTCCCTAATTATAAATTAGGGTTTCTAAACCAGAAATTAGGGGTTTCTAAATCAATTAAGGTTATCCCTAATTAGATTATTATTAATACAAAAGCCATATACGTTGTACTTAAATCCCCAATTTAGGGTTTCAATATACCGAATTAGGGTTTTTGTTGCCTAAATTTTTAATAGCACTTTACCACGCAAGTATACGCGTTCAATTGTAATATTCAGCAAGCAAGGATATCGTTCCCACGAGGAAATAGACTAATATTTATCAATTACTAACTCCAATGCAATTAATCCTATTTTAAACTAAGAAAATTTTGTTTGTGATTGAAATTTAAACTTAACAAACTAATAACTAAAATGAAAATTTAACAAGAATAACTGCAGATTTAACAGATTAAGATTACAACTTCCCTTGGTATTTCATTTAAACTAACTTACTTCCCATTTAAAATAAATCAATTAATATGAATTGTTATCCAAGAATGCTTAATAAATATTCACGCTCTTCTTCCAAAGACACGTGAACAAATCCTCCTAAATCCAATCTTTAAGATGCAGAATTATAAGGAACACCCCAATTAATCAACTCACTATATTCCTATGTGAATCAAGTTAATTAGGATTTATGCACAAATTCTTTCAATGGATACAAAAGACACATAGGTATATTCCTATCCTACATGCTAATCATATTAACCCTATTCAGATTATATGAACAGATGTTATTATATCCAGATCTCAATCTATACTCCATCTTCCAATTTCATATAGATTATCACAGTAATTGTTGATCAGGCAATTAATCAATAAGCATAAGATATAATAAACAATTCAATAAAAACTAACTTTCAATCAATGGGAAGCTTGCAATTTAAACTACATACCAAGTTCCGTTGCAATCTTAATTAAAATTTAGTTCATGATAATAATAAAGAAAAACATCATCCAAGTTAATAAACCAAACATCCCAGATAGTTAAAAAAGATAAAAATAGAGAAGAGAAGAAGAAACTCTGAATTTGCTTTTAAACTCTCTCTTAGATCTTCAGCCTCTGCAATTCTCCTTCGTGTTTTTCTTCCTTGTTCTCTCTGCAAATCTCTTGAAAACTTCATTGATTCTTTGCAAAATTCGTTCTCATCTCTTTTCTAGAGTCATCTCCTACTTGTATTGGTCTCAGCCCTCATTCAGACTCCTCTTTGGCTTCAAAAACCCACTTGACAGCAGAAAAACGCAACTTTCTACGCACTAGAGCGCCTAGGCGCTCATCATAGGGCATTTTCAAGCGCCTAGGCGCTTGGGCTGAATGATGTTACTGACTTTGAGCGCCTAGGCGCTTGAATTAGGCATGTATGGAGCGCCTAGGCGCTTGGCCCTTTTTCCAACATTTTCTGCTCCGACGTCCTTTGGGAAAATGGCCATAACTTCTTCGTTCGAACTCCGATTTAGATGATTCAAGATGTTCTGGAAAGAGGAAAAGTAGATCTACAACTTTCATTCTTGAAGTTTCACGAAATAATATCTGGAGCTATGGTCAAATTGGCTCTGAAGTGACTGCTGTGTAAATAGCAAGCCGAAAACGCGCATCTAGCCACCCCAAACATCGATCCAAGTAACTTTTATCCCAATTCCTACAAAACAATATAAAACATGCATAAATAGACACAAACACATAAAAACATCCTAAAAGACTCGAGATCAACAATAAATTAAGCTCGAATGTATCCAATTCATGTGTATAAAACTCACTCATCAAATACCCCCAAACTTAAACCTTTGCTTGTCCTCAAGCAAAAACACAAAAATGTTATGCAATGCAATGTAATGAAACTAATCTATATGCCTACGAATCCAATAGTAATGACAGAAACAAGTCTATTTAACTGGCCTTAGAGAAATCAAGTAAACATAATAATACATCATATTTAAACAAATCAGTAATTTCTCAATCAATCATCAAATCTTAGACTGTTATCACTGATATAGTGCGTGTGTGCTCCACAACAATGTTAACTGATATAGAGTCAAATTTAAGACATAATAGATATCTTCGAAGGCATCATACAGTGCAAATTCACAAAATTCACGAACAAGCTAGATCCAACTAAAATCAAACATCCACCAAGTTCAAGAGTCCATTCCGGGATACTTATGCTTTACTTTTCATCACGGGGGCTTTTTGCTCTTTTCCCGTTTTATTATATTTCTTTTTTTTTTATTTTTTTTATTTTTTTTTAACCATGACTGTGCAATGTCTCATTCCATTAGGCTAACAGTGTCACCCCTTAGCGAGCTTTCGACCAACGACTCCCAGACCATATAAGACCTTAGGGCGCTAGGTTTTAAGATACCCCTTCGGGCGTACTTACTCAAGTAACAAAGGCCCCGAAACAAAACTAGCCACGGTAATTATTTTTTTTTTCTTTTTTTTTTTTCTTTTTTTTTAACGAAGCTTATATATCCCAAATTTTCCCCCCCAAACTTAAGTTTTTATCAAAATTTAGCCATCTCCGCCTATTCATGTCTTTCATTCCTTCACATTAGTATTATCCTTAAGAAATTCATTATGTATCAATTTAAACTTAATCAGTCAACATATCTGTTATTAACATGCTAACCTTAATTATACCGGTTTCAAACAGGAAAAGATTCAATTCATAACAAAAAAATCACATCAAAGTCTTAACAGACAATACTATACTTGTCTACTCAATTCTAATCTCATCACTGGCCAAAACAGACTTAAACTATCTAACGGCTGGAAACATGCAAAGACTACAATTTTTTTTTTTTTTTATGAATGCAAACTACATGAAAAACTATTAACTAAATACTATATGAATGCACTAGATGATTACTACATGCATGAACTGGAGCTGGACAATTACACCCCCAAACTTAACCAATGCAATGTCCTCATTGTAAGAATATAACGATAAATAGAAGAGAACTTCCCTGTAATCAGCTAAGCGTGAGTTGATGGTGGCGATGGCGACGACGATCATTTTGCTATCCATTGGACCTCCAATACCTTCAAAGAAGAGAGACAACAAGGATTAGATTATAAGAGAACTTAATAAGCAACTTAATTCCTATCTACTAAATAAACTAGTAAAGCATATAAATATAAAAAATTCCTGGGTTGCCTCCCAGTCAGCGCTTGATTTATAGTCTTTCAGCCTGACTTTGTCTGGTCAATGCTATCCAATTCCTCTTCGAAAGTTGAGGAACCCTCCATCCATCGGAAATAATATAGCTTTTGGTAGGTTCCCATTTGAGATAGCCATCAAGTTAAAGTCACCTAGCATGCTTTGTTTATATAAGATTAGATTGAAGAACGTCCAACATCTAGGCGTTTTCTCCATTGTGTCTGCGAATAAATTCTGGCATTGAGGCGTGTCAGACACAACAATCTCTTCTTCTATCTTCTCCAACTCATCGCACCATGGCTTCAAAGTTGTACTCGCTTTTACGTCACATGGAGTATTGCCAATGACATGACTACCAATTGGACAAATGATTGCAAATCTAACCGGATCCTTAAACTTTGGTGGAGAAGATATATGGGGCACTATCAAAATCGGTTCATCTATGTCAGAACTCAAGGCTAGATCTTTGGCGACCTTCTTTTCCTGCTCCCCACTTGTCTCCTCCCTTTCCACATCCTTTTCTTTTGGAACATCCGATTCCAGATTTAGCGTGGGCAATCCATCAGCCTCGGGAACCATGTTGTTTGACACTTCACCTTGAGGGAGGTTGATGATGGCATTAAAAAGTTGTTTCGCTTGGTTCTCAAGATTTCGAATCGACATCTCCTGACTATTCGTCTGCTCCTCTAACAAAACCATTAACTTGGAAATACGTCCTTCCAAGTTTAAAATCCTTTCTTCTTCATGATTAGGGAGTTGAACTTGTAATTCAGGAGTGTATGATTGGCATGGAGCAAAGGGTTGGGCTAGATTGTCATCGCTCCATGAAAGATTTAGTGGATTCCCCCACTCATGATGATAATCACTGGAATAATCATAATTGTTGGGATAATCGCTGAAGTTAGCACTATATTGTAACGACTCGAAACTGATGGTGCATTGATGACTCGGATGGTTTCCACCACAATACTCACATATCACCACTACACTTTGAATACGTTGTGCTGATAAAGCATCAATCTTCCTTGAAAGTGTCTCAAATTGTGCTGACAATTCATCGAGTCCATAATTCTTTGCCTCCCTTGGCCGAGTCATATTCAAATTTAGCCAATGATAGTCATAGTTGTTCATGGTGCCTGAAAAGGAATTAGACTAGAGAAAAAAAAAGTTTAAATTAAGATTAACGCTATAAAAATCAATAATGACAAAATATTAAACTAATTTCCCCGGCAGCGGCGCCAAAAACTTGTTGCCTAAATTTTTAATAGCACTTTACCACGCAAGTATACGCGTTCAATTGTAATATTCAGCAAGCAAGGATATCGTTCCCACGAGGAAATAGACTAATATTTATCAATTACTAACTCCAATGCAATTAATCCTATTTTAAACTAAGAAAATTTTGTTTGTGATTGAAATTTAAACTTAACAAACTAATAACTAAAATGAAAATTTAACAAGAATAACTGCAGATTTAACAGATTAAGATTACAACTTCCCTTGGTATTTCATTTAAACTAACTTACTTCCCATTTAAAATAAATCAATTAATATGAATTGTTATCCAAGAATGCTTAATAAATATTCACGCTCTTCTTCCAAAGACACGTGAACAAATCCTCCTAAATCCAATCTTTAAGATGCAGAATTATAAGGAACACCCCAATTAATCAACTCACTATATTCCTATGTGAATCAAGTTAATTAGGATTTATGCACAAATTCTTTCAATGGATACAAAAGACACATAGGTATATTCCTATCCTACATGCTAATCATATTAACCCTATTCAGATTATATGAACAGATGTTATTATATTCAGATCTCAATCTATACTCCATCTTCCAATTTCATATAGATTATCACAGTAATTGTTGATCAGGCAATTAATCAATAAGCATAAGATATAATAAACAATTCAATAAAAACCAACTTTCAATCAATGGGAAGCTTGCAATTTAAACTACATACCAAGTTCCGTTGCAATCTTAATTAAAATTTAGTTCATGATAATAATAAAGAAAAACATCATCCAAGTTAATAAACCAAACATCCCAGATAGTTAAAAAAGATAAAAATAGAGAAGAGAAGAAGAAACTCTGAATTAGCTTTTAAACTCTCTCTTAGATCTTCAGCCTCTGCAATTCTCCTTCGTGTTTTTCTTCCTTGTTCTCTCTGCAAATCTCTTGAAAACTTCATTGATTCTTTGCAAAATTCGTTCTCATCTCTTTTCTAGAGTCATCTCCTACTTGTATTGGTCTCAGCCCTCATTCAGACTCCTCTTTGGCTTCAAAAACCCACTTGACAGCAGAAAAACGCAACTTTCTACGTACTAGAGCGTCTAGGCGCTCATCATAGGGCATTTTCAAGCGCCTAGGCGCTTGGGCTGAATGATGTTACTGACTTTGAGCGCCTAGGCGCTTGAATTAGGCATGTATGGAGCGCCTAGGCGCTTGGCCCTTTTTCCAACATTTTCTGCTCCGACGTCCTTTGGGAAAATGGCCATAACTTCTTCGTTCGAACTCCGATTTAGATGATTCAAGATGTTCTGGAAAGAGGAAAAGTAGATCTACAACTTTCATTCTTGAAGTTTCACGAAATAATATCCGGAGCTATGGTCAAATTGGCTCTGAAGTGACTGCTGTGTAAATAGCAAGCCGAAAACGCGCATCTAGCCACCCCAAACATCGATCCAAGTAACTTTTATCCCAATTCCTACAAAATAATATAAAACATGCATAAATAGACACAAACACATAAAAACATCCTAAAAGACTCGAGATCAACAATAAATTAAGCTCGAATGTATCCAATTCATGTGTATAAAACTCACTCATCAGTTTTGAAATCCCAGAATCAAAATTAGGGTTTTCAGAACCGATTTCTAGGGTCTCTTATCCATTGCTAGGGTTTTCTAACTGAACGTTGACATTCGTCAATAATCTTAGGGTTTGACACTGATGAAATTTATCTGATCAATCCTTGACTCGTAACCACATTCAGTACACATACAAAATCATATTCCCAGAACATAAACACTCATATACTTAATACTGAATAATTCACCACAAAATTTTTTAATTCACAAAATTCCTTCACAGGATTTGAAATCCTCAAAATACCTTCATAAAAATATCAAACACATACACTTATTTTCTGTCTATGTCTATTATTTGACCTTAAATCCATCATTTAAGATTTAATAAATTGTCTAATTTCTCGATTTGTCACAAGGACAACTCGCCACTAAGTCCGTAAGTTCGGTATATCTTACGAGCACGTCTAGGTGATCAGCCTATAGTACTCTATGTTATACAAAACATCTTCTTTAAACGTGTTTATGTTTAAGTTTTGGTAACCTCACGTGCCAGTTGTTTGATGACAAAACGTTTGTTTATTCATACTCAGTCTTTCTTTGAAATCTATACCAAAATAGTTTGGCAAAAGATAGCAACTTTGATAACATTTCGATAAGTCTAGCTGAAGGAATTGGCTTCGACTTCAATATACATCAATTCATGCGTAAGTGACATAAATCACAAAGCTTGTCCAGAATGAACATAGACAAGGGTTAGAACACTTTCCTTTAGCATCTTCTACAGATTAAATACTTTTCCTTTGGAGTCTTTAAGGATTCTACAATATATAATCACATAACATACCACATTAGGTCATAATCAATCAGTTATGGTTTCTAACGTATCTTACCCTTCTTCTTAATCTAATTGTTCAATAGATTTTTTAACATTGGTAACGATTTATCGCATTGTTTTACATTCATAAGCTTTCTTTACTGTGACTTATCTAGTGCTGGCGATGCGGCACCAACTTCCCTTATCGGACTCGCGCTGCGGCGTGAGTCTCTAGTAGCTTTTTACCTGGACCTAGCGCTGTTGTGCCACTTCTAGTACAAATGGATGCCCTGCAGCGCCAATATCCAGTAGCTAATTGGGCTTGGCTTAGCGATTTGGCGCCAGCTTTAAAGCCTTGGGTCACGCTACAGCGTCGTCCCTGTGCCTCAGACTGTTATGACAGTTTTCTTGCTTAGTGCACTTCCCAGACTCATAATTTGTTTATATTAAGTTCGAATTGGCTCGTTCAAAAGCCATTAGCTCACAAATCATATGAACTAAGTGTTCATATAAGAATTTTACATTTTCAAATCAGTTAACACGGAATTCATCGTTTAAGCCCGTTATTACAAAAATGATAAACGTTCGTGAACGTTCATAGCTCGTTTCTTCGTTCTAAGTCAGGATTTAACCATTTTCAAGTCCGCAACTCTAAAATGCAAACTTAGACTATTCTCCATCAAAAGCAAACGTTTTCGAGTTCAATGTTAACTTTTGACTTTCATTTCGACAATTTAACGATTTCGACGATTATCGTCTAATCTCGTAAATTTCACCATAAGTTCGTTACTTGAGATCATTATACCGTTCCAAATGGATTCATTCCATTATCACAATATATACTATCTAAGTCCACAAATGATGGTTTTAAACTTATCCATCAACAACAACATTACAATTCTTCAGTGTCTTTCATTGGTTTATAACTTTTATATATACTTATGATTCCACTTACACATGGTTTATTAAAGTTTAATTCCATTACTAACCATCCTTATACTCCTTATCATACATACTCTATCAATCATCACTTCTCTATCAAACTATAATTGAACAGAGGAAGATTAATGATCAAAGATTTCTTACCATTAAAGTTCTTTAGCTTAGTTCTTCTTCTTCCTTCTTGATATAGCAAAGTTCCAGCATTTCTCATTTTTCTCTTAATAATCTAGGATGTTGGTGTATTTGAACAAGGCAACAAATGATCTAGCAACTCTCTATTTATAGGAAATACAAAGTGGGGGCTTAATTGTAACTTAAGCCATCTCACCTCCTTTCTACACCTCCTTAATCCACCTCCTTACTATTCCAACCCTGGTCACCAAGTAAATTACTTAACTTGGTCACCAAGTAAATTACTTTACTTGGTCACCAAGATGGTTGCCATGTGATCCATGGGGCCCACATGGGTTGCCCCATGGGTTTTTCTTACCCGTTTACCCATCGGTTCAATCCACGGATTCAGTTCTTAGTTTGGGCTTAAGTTTTAATAACTTTAATTTATCCTTTGGGCTTGCTTTATCAAATATTGGGCTTTAACATTATTTCATCTAGGCTTGAACAATTCCTACACAAATCCTACAAGTCCAATACCATTGGCTTAATGCTTATAACGTATAGTCTATGTATTCTTCTTGTATGCTAATTCATATACTCATTCATCATATACGATATACCATTATTCATACATATTCGTATAATACCTCGTATCATACTCGTATTCAATACCTCGTACAATACTTACGTATCATACTATCTTCTTTTATTTATTAACGCTTCTCTTTCCCTAACATTTTTTATCTTAGTACGCAGGCAAAAAACTGCGTTTGTCATACTTGAATTATTATTACATTATCTATCCTTCCTTGTTATTCTATCGTTACGTATTTCTCGGAAGTTCAAAAATAATTCCCGAGCAGATATTAATAAATAGTGTTTTTTAGAAAATTTCTCGAAAAACTTATATTTTTATCTTGGAAATTCAAACACTTTAATTCTACCACATAGCCAAAATACTACGATATTCCAACATGTTTAGGTTATAGAATAACATTCATCTTGCTTACTTATAATAATATAATTTTATTCATTATTTAATCAAATAAAATTATTTTATAAATTATCCGATTTTCTCGGTCGTTACATTCACCCCTCATTATAAGGATTCTGTCCCTAGAATCTCGCTTAAAATATTAATCAAACAAATGAGGATAATTCTTTCTCATCTTTTCTTCAAGTTCCCACATTGCTTCTTCGGCATCGTGATTCTTCCATAACACCTTTACTGAAGGTATTACTTTGTTCCTCAGAACTTGCTCTTTTCTATCGATGATTTGAATTGGCATCTCTTTATACGTTAAGTCCTTTTCAATATGAATAGGCTCATACTCTATTACGTGCTTATAATCTGGCTTATAAGGATGTAACACAGATACATGAAATACATTATGTATTCGTTCTAAGTCTGGAGGCAATGCTATCATGTAAGCTACCTCTCCTACCCTTTTTAATACCTCAAAAAGTCCTATAAACCTTGGACTTAACTTTCCCTTCTTTCCAAAGCGTATCTTTCCTTTCCAGGGAGATACATTTAAAAATACATACGAGCCTACTTCAAACTCTCGGTTTACTCGATGCAAATCCACAAATTTCTTCTATCTGTCTCGAGCTGCTACTAGACGCATTCGTATCAACTTGACGATATCCGCTGTTTGCTGTACCAATTCAAATCCTAGCATTCGGCGTTCTCCCACTTCGTCCCAACACAATGGTGTTCTGCACTTCCTTCCGTACAAAGCTTCATAAGGCGGCATGCCTATGTTCACATGATAACTATTGGTATACGCAAACTCTACTAATGGTAGGTGATCATCCCAACTACCCTTAAAATCCATGACGTAAGATCTCAACATTTCTTCTAATGTCTAAATTATCCTTTCACTCTATCCATCGGTTTGTGGATGATACGCTGTAGTTAAACATCAACAACATTCTCAATTATTCTTGTAAACTTCTCCAAAAGTTCGATGTGAATCGTGGGCCATGATCTGACACTATCGAAACTGGTACTCCATGTCTGAAAATAATTTCCTTAACATAAAGTTTAGCTAGCTGATCTAAGTTAAACTTGATCCTTATTGGCAAAAAGAGAGCCGACTTCGTCAATTGGTCCACTATTACCCAATTAGCGTCATACCCTTTCTGTGTAATCAGAAGTCCCACCACAAAGTCCATCGTGATATGCTCCCACTTCTACTCCAGAATCTCCAATGACTGTAACAAGCCACTTGGTCATTGATGTTCGACCTTAACTTTTTGACAAGTTAAGCACCTACTCACATATTCTGATATCTCCTTCTTCATGTTTGGCCACAAAAAATCTATCGAAGGTCTTGATACTTCTTAGTACTACCAGGATAAATCGAGTACCTCGAACTATGAGCTTCTTGTAACACTTCCTCCTTTAATTTAGTCTCATTCGGAACCCAAATTCTTCCTTCAAATCTTAATAACCCCTCGTTATCAAGACTATATTTTATCTCTGTTTCATCTGTTAGCCGCTTCTTCATTTGGTCAAATTCATCAGTTCTGAGTTGTACCTCCTTGACTCTTTCTACAACAATAGATCGATTCTCCATTGTAAACAATCTCTGTCCTGATTCACTCGGTAACTTTACCTCCAACTCCATTCTAGCCATCTCTGTTATTAACTCAGTTTGAGCCGTTAACATAGACAACTTTTCTCGACCCTTCCTACTTAAGGAGTCGGCCATTACATTGGCTTTTCCGGGGTGATGTAGGATATCGTACTCATAATCCTTTATCAACTCCATCCATCTCCTTTGTCTCATATTTAAAGTTTTTTGTGTGAAGATATATTTTAGACTCTTATGGTCCGTGTATATCTCACATTTCTCCCCGTAAAGATAATGTCTCCATATTTTTAAGGCAAACACTACCGCGGCCAGTTCCAGATCATAGGTAGGGTAAACTTTCTCATATTCTTTTAACTGTCGTGATGCATACGCAATGACCTTTTCATGTTACATGAGCACACAACCAAGTCCTCTATGCGAAGCATTGCTATAAACAATAAAATTTTCGGTATCATCAGGTAAAGACAATACAGTTCACTCAACCTTTTCTTCAGTTCTTCAAAACTATCTTCACACTTCTCAGTCCATATGTACTTCACTGTCTTCCTTGTCAAATTAGTCGATGGAGTAGCTATCTTAGAAAAATCTTGGATGAATCTTCGATAGTATCCCGCTAACCCTAGGAAACTCCGCACCTCAGTTAGCGTTTTTGGTTGTTCCCAATTAATCACTGCTTCAACCTTTGCTGGGTCTAGTGAAACTCCATCCCGGTCAATAACATGTCCTAAAAATTGTACCCTTTCTAGCCAAAAGTCACACATAGTTAATTTTGCATATAGCTTCTCCTTCCTTAGTGTCTCCAACACTATTCCTAGGTGTTCAGTGTGATCTTCTGGCATCTTAGAATAGACTAGAATATCATCGATAAACACTACGATGAACTTGTCTAAATATTGTTTGAACACTCTGTTCATCATATCTATAAATGCAGTTGGTGCATTTGTCAACCCAAATGACATCACCAGAAACTCGTAATGGCCGTAACGAGTCCTGAATGCTGTCTTAGGTACATCCTCCTTTTTAACCTTCAAATGATGATACCCCATTTTCAAATCTATCTTAGAAAAATGCTTTGCCCCTTTCAATTGATCAAAGAGATCATCGATCCTGGGAAATGGGTATTTATTCTTTATCGTTAACTTGTTCAACTCTCGTTAGTCGATACAAAGTCTCAACGATCCGTCCTTCTTCTTCACAAATAGTATTGGTGCTCCCCACAGTGAAACACTCGGTTGAATGTACTTTTTATCCAATAGTTCTTGTAACTGAACCATCAACTCCTTCATCTTTACTGACGCCATACGATACGGTGCCCTTAAAACTAGTGTCACTACTGGCACAATATCTATTACGAATTCGATCTCCGTATCTGGCGGAAGACTTGGTAATTCGCTTGGAAATACATTCACGAATTCTTTGACTATAGGTATTTGTTCCATTGTTGCTCCCACTCTCTGGGTATCAACAACATGACACAAAAAACCTACACATCCCTTCCTCAACAATTTCCTAGTTTGTGTCATAGTAAGACAACACGAACGTCCCGACGATTTATTACCGTAAAATACTACATGAGGTTGTCTCAAAATTCTAATATTTACACATTTCTTTTGGAAATCTATAATTGCACCATGTTTAAATAACCAATCCATCCCGAGAATTATATCGAATTCTCCCAACTTTATCGGTATCAAATTTGCCGATAATTTAGAACCTCATATATATACTCAACAACTCCTATGAATATTTTTTACAGGAATTATTTCTTCATTGGCTACCTTGATATTCAAAGGTACAGGTAATCTTTTGGAAAGTAATCCTAATCTCTTAGAAAAATCATATGCTATAAAAGAACAAGTAGCACCCGAATCAAACAACATATAAGCATTTATATCATTGATCGGGATAATACCTGAAACTACATCCCTTGATGCAACTGCATCTTGGACCGTCATGTTAAAAGTGCAGGCCATCGGCATATTCGTCTGAGCTGGATCACTAAGAGCTAACGTACCACTATTAGTGCCCTTATTCCCGTCCGTCCCCTTCTTTAGGCAGTTCTTCGGTATGTGGTCAGTTGATCCACATACAAAGCATCCATGGTACTTCTTTGGACATGGACAATTAGGCAAAATATGCCCTTCCTGTCCATAGTTGTAACACACTGACTTTCCCTTGAGACAGACTCCTAAATGAGTCTTCCTACAGTTCTTTCACGCCTCCAACCTCTCCTTAGGATCTCCTTGCTTTACTCTGGTATTCCCAGTGTTCAAACCCTTCCTCTTCTACCCGTTGTCACTACCACTGGCTCCCTCGATTTTCACTCCCCCATATACCTTATTCTTATTCTTCTTCTCCCTGTGGTACTGGCTTAAAGCCTCATTCCCACCCTCGGCGATTTTCGCCTTATCTAGAATGGTTCCAAAGGAAGTACTCTAAAACACTAATATTCGGCTATAGAGCCAGGGTTTCAAGCCCTGCTCGAATCTCCTCGCCTTCCTTACCTCAGTCTCCACTTGATGTGGAGTAAACCTCACCAATTCATTGAACTTGGCAGTATATTGGGGAACAGTAATTTCCCCTTCTTTCAACTCTAGAAAACTCATCTCCATCCTCCCATGCATACTCGTGGGAAAGTAGTTCTTGAAGAAAATCTCCTTGAACCATGCCCACATTAAATTCTCTATCTCAGCCCTAGCTTGGTTTGCCTCCCACCAGAATTGGCCTCTCCCTTCATCATATAGGTAGCGAAAGCAACCTTTTGCCGCTCTTCGACATTTGCAATAACAAATGCCTTCTCTATTTCTTTCACCCAAGTCTGGGCTTCTATGGGGTCCATAGTTCCTTTTAACTCTTGCGGACCTACACTTTTAAAATCCTTAAACGTAGTAGCCCGTAATACCACAAGATTTATGGGTACAGTCACTCTATTATGGTTAAAGGCAGCCGTTAATAAATTAACAAATTCCTGCATTGGATTAACTGATCCCCCTTCCGGTTGATTCACATTCGCCCCTTGATTTCTTTGTCTTCTTCTTGGCAAAATTTTTCTATTAAAATAAATAACACTTCATTATTTCTTCCTTCTTGTCATTAGTTATTATTCATTATTAAACAATACCTCAAACTCATTGCACAACATTTTCCATAAAAGGCTTATATTGATTTGTTCTTCCTTTTAGTATAATACTACATCGTTCAACATTACACAACCTAAGCTGATTAGATTACTTTCCAGCTATTGCTTTCCAAAATTTGGGATTTACAAAAGACTACCCTTTGTTATGCAAAAGAGGGTTTTACGTCACTACATAGATACAACATATTTACATATCTAACTCTACTCTAGTTAATAGCTAGATTATATCTGCCTTATGACATTCTCATAGTCTGCATTGGCAAGACTGGCTATAATATTTTGGCTGATAGTATGCCGAGTTTGCCCCACCTCCACAGGATACTTAGCCACTTGCCCATGAAAATCCCCATGAGAACTCCTATGTACATAGGACATCCTATCAATCTTTTGCTTCTTGGTCTTTAGCTCCTTCCTGAGCTTAAAGACCTCGTGTTTCAGCTTATGGACCTTGTCCTTAGCTAAAATCATCTCATCGTGCTCTTCTTCCCACATTGACTCCATACTTTTCTTGTCCTCCAAGATAGCATGAAGCTCCTCTTTAAATTCTTTCACCTCCTTTCCATACTGGATGTTTCTATCCTATACGGTCATTAACAATGATTTCATTGACTCCCCCGGAGTCATCTCTTCTACAGGTGTTACCATGTTAAACGATACCACCTCCACCTCCTCATCTGACATCACATTAAATAAGGACATGAGGTCTAAGTTTTTCGAGTCTTCTAACTCAATAACCACCACTTCTGGCAACTCAGCTACAGGTGTCGATAAGATTTCTACTTGGTTTACTGATTCCTCACTAACGACAAATATATCCCTATACATAACACTATCTCCTGACATCTACAACAAAACAAATTAGTTTTATTAGTAAATATCATTAGCATAGTAAAAACACATATCACATTTAATGCATTTTTAGGGTTAATTTCATCTTTTACTTATTTAACTCTACTTAAGGTTCTTTTAACTTTTAATATTTTAAAGCAAAATTAATTAATTAATTAATATTAATGATATTATATTTATTTATTAATTATATTAAATAAATTAGTTTAAAAATGATTTTAATATTATAAAAATCATTTAAATGAAAATAAAGAATTTAAAGATATTCTAAGTTATAAAATATAACTTTTAATATTTTAAGGTAAATTTCATTAATTATTTAATATTAATGATATTAAATTTATCTAATAATTATATTAAATAAATAGTTTAAAAATAATTTTATTGATTTAAAAATCATTTATAAAGGATATAAATGGTTTAAAAATATTTTAAGTTATTATAAATGACTTTTAATATTTTAGTGAATAATACCTTAATATTTAAATATTAATGGTAATTATTTAAGAATGATTTTTAATTGTTTTAAAAACTATTTAAGGGTAATAATAATACTTTAAAAATATTTTGAGTTATTATAAATAACTTTAACTCAAAATATTTTAGCAATGGTTTCATTAATATTTGGATATTATTTAAATATTAGTGATAATAGAATTATTTAATATTTAAATCATTTAAGAATGATTCTAGTGTTTGAAAATCATAATAAATTATAATAATTATTTAAAAATTATTATAAGTCATTTATAAATAATATGATTAATGTTTAAATTATCTAGAATAATATTTAAGATACAGATTAGAGTTTTATTAACAATAAACTCGATACCGGTGCACTAAATGTTTCTGAAATTGATTCGAACCTATATAGGTTAACTGTATAAGTGTCTGTTTGTGTCTTAATGACTCATTAACATATCTGACAGTGTGATTAGGTTATGTGTTGACAGCAAATAGCAGTACTATGTGTTACAATATATTATTCTAATCGAAAGAACAATCGTATGAATGATAGGTCATTAAATTAAAGATAGAACTAAGTTGTGTAAGCAACAGATCAGGCAAGTATCTGAACCATACTTTTATTATGCAAGTATCCTAACCTTTGCATTTACTTTATGCAATGGACATGAGTAAAAAAGTTTCAGAATTATATTATCATTATGCCAGATTATTAACTCTATTGTTATGGATTATGTATTCAAATATTCGTATTCATACAAGTTATCAAACTTTATTCGTTCATTGTTTATCATTACAGTATTATTGTAAGATTCAGATATATATATATATTATTTGTTAATTTTTAAATATGGTTATACAAGTGTCCTCAGTTGGATAATTATTGTACATGTTGATATATACTTGTTGTTTTCCAGTATGTATACCTTAATTAAAAGTCGTCTAAGCTATTTGACTTGGCTAGACACAGATTTAAAAATATCGTTGAACATGATAGAACCTTATTAATATCCAACCAAATTGTTTTGGTTCGGATTCAGGCTAAGTATGAACATCCCAAATCTGGGAAGCTTTTGTGCCCCTAAGGCAGATAAGATGAACGAGAATATCGTTTTAGTATGTAGTATTGATCAATACAGGGTATAACAGGCTGATCACCCCCCGTGCCTGTAAGTTATGACGGTTTACAGATAAAGTTTTGTTTAACCTTTTTGAAAACTAAAAACTATGTTCATAGTCTGTCGACTATTCTCTATTTATATTAAATACGTAGTTTTAAAATTTTGAAATAGAATTGATATGTTGATTGGAATTGTTTCAACTTACTTCACAACTGTTGATTCATTGTAGAAGTTCCCTTCACTGAAAATATTTAATTCTTTCACCTAACTTTTATTGACCATTATTACTTGCTGGGTAATCAAATGTTCATCCTTACTTAATTTAAATGTTTCCAATTAAGTATGATCAACCTGAAGGCTCTGCCAGGAATAAAGGGAAAGGAAAGCTAACAGAATAAGTTTGTGTTATTTTATGTAATAGCTAGACTTAAATAAGATGATGATATTTATTATCTATCATGTAATAAATGTATTAAAGGTCGCGTACCTGGGATTTAGATAACTCTGATATATAAATTAAGTTTAATATTTATGACATTATTATTATTATTCTGCTCAAAAAAATGGTATCGTGAAGCACTGAATTCGGGTTTCAAGCACCTGAATTTGGGGGTGTCCCAGGTTGGTATCAAAGCTTTAGGGTTAGAAACCTTTGGTGGGGGTAGACCTTAGGCTATAACCTTAGGGCAGAGGGAAATATTGAAAGTACAAATAACTCATATAGAGTTTAAAAGGAGATGAGTTAACTAAATTCATCGTAAAACAAAATAAAAATAACCTATATAAAACTATTATTTGCTGTGTATATATTATATACTAATCAAGATAATTTATGTGTAGATGTTAGGAGGAAAAGGATTAGGATACCCTCAGATCGTAAAAGAGGAATCAATCTCCATAATCGAGCCAACATCAAAGCCAATAGCTAAAATAGAGGCTCACGTTAAAGGTAACTTTGATGAGGTCATTTTGGAAAATATAGTACAGGACCAAGAAATGGTGGATCTAATATATAGTGATTCAGACACCGAAGTTGGAGCTGATCAATCATCAACCGAAGTGCAGAATCTGAGGAACAAGGTTTGTTCTCTGGAAATGTTGTGGGAAATAGAAATGCTATTAAATAGTCAATTGCGAAAGGCATTAATCGAAACGATGGAAGAACAAGATAAGCATAAAATCCAAATTAATCAGATGGGAGCCAAAAGAAACATATCGTGTACAGCTCCAAGCAAGAAGGGGAAAAGAAAGATGAATGACCGTGACTTAGGAAATTTCGATAATAACCAAGAGAATGCTAACAAAATAGATAAGTGTTCAAACTGTGACAAGAAACACGAAGACGTATACAGGAAAGGGAAAAAGATATGTTACATTTGTGGACATGAGAGACATATCTCTCATTATTATCCTGACTTTAAGCTAGGTGAATGTTTTATTTGTGGATTGGAAGGTCATCGAGCGAAAGGTTGTCCAGAATCAGGAAAAATCATAGTGAATAAGTAGTATAAGTACGGCTAGAATATGTGTGTTCTATGTGGTATATATGATAAGTATGCCTATGTAATGTAATATTTTCACTATTTGTATAAGTTGTAGTAGCGAATCCCAAATTTTGTTGTTACAAAGGGATATCGGATGTTTAAAGCAGTATGTGATATGCTATATACTATGAATTAGTCAAATGAATATGAATCTATGTATGATTAATGAAACATGTTTAAAATATTAAACTTACACGATAAGGTTTAGAATGTAAGTGAATAAAATATAGATTATGTTTTATTTAACCAGATAATGCCGCCAAGACGTTAAACTCAAAACCAAAGGGCAGAAAAATATGTCAACAATGCTGGAGGACAACAACTAGACCTGATGCAGAATTTTGCGAACATGGTAGCTCAAACCATGCAGAATGGAATGCCAGCCTCGAGAAATCAACCAGATAATCAATTTACGAACTTCAAAGATTTTAAGGCTGTAGGACCTCCAAAATTTAGAGGTACCATTGACCCGATAGAAACCCAAACTTGGGTTAAGGAAATAGAAAAAGCGTTTGTAGTCGCTAGGGCAGCTGATGGGCAAAAGACAGCTTTTGCCACCTATATGATGAAAGGAGAGGCGAATTTTTGGTGGGAGGCAAATCAAGCTAGGACAGGAGAAGGAGTGATATCATGGACTAGGTTTAAGACATTGTTCTTTGAGAACTATTTCTCATCTAGTATGCAGGCTAGGATGGAGGTGAAGTTTTTAGAATTGAAGTAGGAGAACAGGACAGTTGCGGAGTATGTCGCAAAGTTCAATGAATTAGCTAGGTTTGCTCCACACCAAGTGGATACAGAGGCTGGAAAGGTAAGGAAGTTTGAGCTAGGCCTAAAACCCTGGCTCTATAATAAGGTGGCATTGTTGCATATCAATACTTTAGCAACACTCTTAGAAATGGCTATCATAGCTAAAGGGGGAAGTGAGACCATGAGCCTTTATAATAGGGAGAGAAAGAATAAGGGTGAGGGAGCCGGGAAGGTAGAAGCAGGTAGTGGTAGTGGGAATGCAAAAAGAAAGGGGATCAATTTTGGGAATATTCAGGTCAAGCAGGAAGATGTGATGAAGCAGGCTGTGCAGTGTAAGAATTATGTGAAGAATCATTTGGGTGAGTGTCTTAAGGGTAAGTTTGTGTGCTACAAGTGTGGGCAGGAGGGACATATCTCTCCTAACTGCCCCAATCCTAGGATGAGCAATGGATGTTTTCTGTGTGGATCAACGAAACATAAGGTAAAGGTGTGACGCCCTCAAAATAGGTATACATCACCCATCTTGAGTCGTCAAATACATGGAACAGAATACAAATACAAACTTAATTATACAACCGTCGTGTAACATACGACAAAACATAGCTAAGAGTTTAAACAGGGATATTTCCTTCTAGACAATTTCCACTCTCAAATAGAGTCCTCATTACATTTATTGTCATACTATTTTATAGAATAGTGAGGACTACTAATACACCATCTCGGATCATCATTTCATTCCCCAACTAGTCCCGACTACCTTCTCATTTCCTGAAGAGAACAATGAAAGCAAAATGGTGAGCTCAACTAGCCCAGTAAGAAATATTATGACTAAGATAATGAAGAATAAATTATTATTAGTCTTCAAAAATGTTAAACTGATAAAATACAATAGACATCAAGTTTAACTACAGCGGAATAAGAAATCCATTAGAAGAGTCAAGTATAGCATGATATCTACAATCTTCTATGATTTAAAATGTTTTCATCAATTTTTATCGCTGAGACTAAGCTTAATAAATAAACCACATTATCGTATCATCCCTGCACTACAGGCCAAGGATATTCATTAAATCATCAATGGTCATGACTATACCGAATAATCCCTGGTCATAATCATACCAAAAACTGTCAAACAATGCACTACAAGCCACTGAGGACATTTACCACATCATTTATAACATTACAGGTCATGATTATACCGAATGATCCCTGGTCATAATCATACCGAGTCCATCTATGCACGTAAGCCAAAGATGACATTAATTACAAAATAAGCATGATGATGTTGACAATGACATAATAATTCAATAAAACAAGTTCAAGAATAAATTTGAAAGATTTATAAGTTAATTTATCCTAAAATCAATAACGTCCAAATTGTCAACATGATACTGCTTTGTGGAGTAAAATTCAAGAATGCTCAGAAGAATATTTTCATGAAAAGATACTGGATGAAGTGAAAATATCAAGGATAATCTACTAATTTCATGGAGTATAGAAGTCAAAACTTTAACCAACTGAGTATAATAGAATATATGAAACTGCAAATGGATTTTCGCCTGCCATGCGGTAATCCACGTAGACAGATCATTTCCACAATTTAATAAGGAATGAATACAAAGGATCATTCACCATGCATGTGATAATCCACATAGACAGGTTATTCCTACAGAATAATAAAGAATGGAATAACAGAAGAATTCACCAGACATGTGATAGACTGCACATACAGGTTATTCCCAACCGAATAATAAAGCATGGAACTAGGTCATGCGTAATCCGCACAGACATGATATTCCAACATAATAATAAATAATGGAACCAGGTCATGCGTAATCCGCACAGACAGGATATTCCAATAAAATAATAAAGAATGGAATAACAATAGAATTCACCATGTATGCGGTACTTTGTATAGACAAGTTATTCCAACATAATAGTAAAGAATGAAATAACAACCCTTATGAGTATTGAAAGAAAATAACTCTCTTCATGAATACGAAAGAATAATACCCCTTACCTTAGAAGAAACTGGATATTGGAAGTACCATACTTCTTTTCTTCTTTCTCTCTATAATTTCTCTCTATAATAATTGCTCTAAAGCTTTAGTGAATTGGTGAGAAATGATGGAAAAATGAGCTTCTATTTATAGGAAATTATAGTTTCGATAATTGCACGTTTTGGGGCTCGAAATATTACAGTACAATACCTTCAACTTTTTGTTTATTTTTAATATAGTCCTGCAAGTATTATCAAACTTGCACAACCTCCCCTAATAGTAAATCATGTGAATTAATAGTTCATTCATGTGACTCAATAGTATAATCATGTGAAAAAACTAATTATAGTATAGTACCTTCAACTATACCTCCATCTTTAATTTAGTCATGTAAGTATTATCAATCTTGCACCAACTCCCCTAATAATACATGAATGTGAATAAATAGTACACACATGTGAACAAATAGTTATATGTATGTGAATTAATAGCAATTAATTGCTCATTTATTCGATTAATTACCCGATAACTTCCAAACATCAATTATTATCGAAATAAATGCTGATTTCCACTAACACTAATAATTATCACACAATGGAACTATCAATTTCATCTTTAATCAACAGGAACTTATTCATCATTAATATTATAATTCACAATATTTAACAACCAGGTCGTTCCCAGGAAAGAGGGGGCTTTCCAATAAGGATTTCTCCCTTTTGGCGCTCAATTAGGTGATGAAACCTCTCCTTGACAGAACTTCTAGACATTGTCAATATTACAAATAATAATATGAACAACTTTGTCGTCTCAATTATTGATTTAATAATATATCATATTATGCAGATGATACTGTGGTAATAACTTAATCAATAATATGAGAGATATGATGCAGCAATTACTGTAGCAATAATTGAGTATAACTGAGTGACTTCTCACATAACCATCAATAATCAATACTGTGTGCTACTATGCAACCACACGTATTACTGTACTTTTACTACCGGGTAGTTCAACAGTTTAACGGTAAAACTTCCGCTGTTATTTTTATAAAAAGATAATTATGTCGTTTTCTAACTACGATAATACTTTCGTTGTGGGGTCCACCAATGATTGTGCCGTCGTACGAATATTCCTTGTTAAAACGAATATTCCTCGACCAATCGAATATTATGTAACCACTTTCTTACTTTGCAAACTTTTTAAATATTACGCACAACTATAACATTATATTATATCCACACCATAATATTCAAAACTATATTTCGAGTGAAATTAATCTTTATTCATAAAAGTTGGGGTCTTACAACCTCCCCTTCTTATAAAATTTCATCCTTGAAATTAGGGTGCGTACCTGGTATGTCGAAGAGGTGGGGATACCTTTATTTCATTTCAGATTCTAACTCCCAGGTCACTTCCTCAATATCGTGATTTCTCCACAAAACTTTGGCTTAAGGTATAACTTTAGAGCGTAGAATATGATCCTTCTTATCCACGATTTTACAAGGTACCTCTTCATACGTTTAATCTTCCGCTATCTCATTCTGTTCTAATTCAATAATGTGGTTATGGTCTTTCACATATTTACGTAACATAGATATATGAAAAATGTTATGAACACGAGACATATTTGGCGGTAAAATGAGTCTATAGGCCACAGTTCCTACTCGATCGAGGATTAAAAATAGGCCAATGAATCGAGGATTGAGCTTTCCTCTCGTTCTAAATCTTGTAACTACTTTCTATGGAGCAACACGTAACAACACATGATCTCCAATATTGAATTCCACGTCTTTTCGATGAAGATTAACATAACTCTTTTGTCGATCTTGTGAGGTTTTATACGTTGTCGGATCGTTTGAATCTTTTCCATAGTCATATGTACCAACTCCGGTCCCAACAACGTTTCTTCACCCACCTCATCCCAGAATACTGGAGAACGACACTTTCTTCTATACAATGCCTCAAATGGAGCCATGTCAATACTTGTTTGATAACTGTTGTTGTAGGAAAACTCCACCAATGGTAAGAACTTGTCCCAACTTCCCTTGAAGTCAAGGACACAGAGTCTTAATAAATCTTCAAGAGTTTGAATAGTCCTTTCTAACTGCCCATCCGTTTGAGGATGATATGCCGAACTAAATCCTAAATCCGTGCCTATAGCTTTTTGCAAACTAACCCAAAATCTTGAAGTGAATCTTGGGTCTCGATCAGAAACTATGGATATTGTCATACGATGCAATCTTATAATCTCGTTTATATACATACTAGCAAGAAGTTCAAGTGTATAAGTTTCTTGTATCGGTAAGAAATGAGCAGACTTAGTCAATCTATAATAATGTCCTAAATCACATCTATGCCTTGAGAAACCTTGGGAAGACCAGTAACGAAATTCATGGTAATGTGCTCCCACTTCCATTCTGGAATTTCAAGTGGTTGTAATGGACCTTTTGGTAGTTGATGCTCTGCCTTGACTCATTGACAAGTTTGAAACCTTGAGATAAACCCCGTTATCTCTCTCTGCATATTCCACCACCAAAATGTATGTCGGAGATCACGATACATTTTGGTACTCCCAGGATGGATTGCAAACGGTGTGTTGTGCGCCTTCATCATGATTTTATACTTCAAGTCGGAATCGTTAGGAACACAAAGTCTGGAGTTGACTCAAAGTATTCATTCTTCATCGATTCTTGCTTCCGGAATAGCACCTTCTTGCACTTTCTTCTTTATACGCATCAGCTCCAGGTCAGTAGTTTGAGCAGCTTTAAATTTATCGATTAAAGTTGGTTCTACTCGTGTATTCTCCATCATCACATAGGTCCCTGGAGTCTTTAACTCTATCTCCATCCTTCGTAAGTCATACAAAATGGGTCTTTGCATTGACAATATTGCACTCGTACCCGTATATAATCTTTTACTCAATGCGTCAGCTACTACATTCATTTTTCTAGGATGGTATTGGATGGTATGATCATAATATTTCAAAAGCTCAAGCCATCATCGTTGCCGCATGTTGAGTTCCTTTTGGGTGAAGAAATATTTGAGGCTTTTATGATCCGTATAGATCTCCACCTTCTCTCTATACAGGTAATGCCTCTAAATCTTAAGCACAAAAACGACTGCTGCCAACTCTAGATCATGAATAGGATAATTCCTCTCTTATTCTTTGAGTTATCGAGAGGCATAGGCTATGACTTTCCCATGTTGCATAAGAACACATCCTAACCCTTTGCTTGAAGCATCAATGTAGATGACAAATCCCGACGAGCCAGATGGTATTGTCAGAGCAGGTGCTGAAATGAGTCTTCTCTTTATTTCTTGAAAACTCTTCTCACATTACTCGCTCCAATCGGACTTTGTATCTTTTCGAGTTAGCTACGTTAATGGAGTAGCGATTCGAGAAAACCCTTTTACGAATCTCCGATAATAACAAGCTAAGCCGAGAAAGCTACGTACTTTGGTCACTAACTTAGGTTGTTCCCAGCTTTGAATTGCTCCAATCTTTGTCGGGTCAACAGATATTCCATGATTTGATATCACGTGCCCAAGGAATGCAACTTCCTCAAGCCAGAACTCACATTTCTTTAACTTGGCATATAACTTGTTTTCACGAAGCTTTTGGAGTATCAACCTCAAGTGTTGCTCATGGTCTTCACGGGTTTTGGAGTATATGAGGATGTCATCAATAAAGACGACAACAAAGTGATACAAATATTCCTTGAATACTTGGTTCATCATGTCCATGAAGGCAGCAGGAGCATTATTCAATCCAAAAGACATGACTAGGAATTCATAATGCCCGTACCGAGTTCTGAAAGCAGTCTTTGGAATGTCATCAGTTTTAATCTTCAACTGATGATATCCGAAATGAAGATCAATCTTTGAAAAGAATTTGGCTCCTTGCAACTAGTCAAATAGGTCATCAATACGAGGCAACGGGTACCTATTTTTGATGGTGACATAATTCAACTCCCGATAATTAATACAAAGTCGTATACTTCCATCTTTCTTCTTCACGAATAAAATAGGAGGACCCCAAGGAGACGTACTAGGACGGATGGAACCGATGTCTAACAATTACTGTAGTTGGGTTTTTAAGTCCTGAAGTTCAATAGGAGCCATTCGATATGGGGCGTTGGAAATGGGTTTTGTACCAAATTTAAGGTCGATACAAAATTCAATTTCACGCCCTGGGGGTAGGCCATGAGGTTCTTTAGGAAATACGTCAGGAAATTTATTAACAATAGAAATATCCTTCAAATTTGACGTATTTTTATTTAAATCCGTGACATGGGCTAAGAAAGCTTGACATCCGTTTTTTCAATAAAAGAATAGCTTTATGGCTTGATATAACAGTGATTGATTTTAGCGGTTTGGTTGCTTGAATTCGCATAATAGGTTGGTTATGAATATAAAAGCTAGCAACCTTACGAAAACAATCGATTTTAGCGTGATGAGTAGTTAACCAATCAATCCCTAAAATCACATCAAATGCAAGTATTTTCAAAGAAATAAGATCGACGGGTAACGTGCGGTTACCGATTTGAATCAAACAAGACTTATAAACCGTGGATGTAATGAAGGTTTCTCCCAACGGAGTTTGAACAGATAAGTCAAAGTCTAATTTCTCTAGAGTCAAATTTAAACGTTGAGCGCAAGTAGGAGAAATAAAGGAATGGGTAGAATCGATATCAAATAAAGTATAAACTTCACTAAAGTTTATAATTATCTTACCTGTGATCACCTCGTTCGGATTCCTCGCTTTTTAGGAGGTCACGACAAACTCTCTCCCTTGAACTACCGGTTTTGTCTTATCTTGGACACCCTTTGATGCCTCCATCCCAGCTGGACTTGACTTTGGTGCACTGACAAAATTGAGTTAGGTGACCTTCTTTTCCACAATTGTAACATGCTTTGGACTACATCGTGCAGTTTAGAATTATGTGTCCTTCCCCTCCACATTTGTAACATACGACCGACGGTCATTCTCCTTCCTAAACAATAGGTACTGGTGCTGACGTCATTCCATCATTATTGAATCTCTTCTTCTTTAAATGTCCACTCTTATTGTCATGGCCATGATTACCACCGAAGTGATTACCATTTCTGGCATGTTGATTGCCTCCACGTTTGTTGTCACCGCTTCGATGACTGCTACTATTAGTATTATCGACTTGTTGGCTACTCTCTCTTAGTTGGGTTGACTCATTATCGTGCTCCAATAACTGAGCCTTATTCACAACATTTGAATATAAACACAGTTTATGAGAGATAAGGTATTGACGTATCTCGGGTTTAAACATCTAATAAACATCTGTGTCATTCTCTCCTCATTATCAGTGAAGTGGGATGCAAACTGAGACAACTCGGCAAACTTAGCTTCGTACTGCGCCACAGTCATATTGTTTTGCTCAAGCTTGATGAACTCTACCTCCTTCATGTGACAAATACTTTAAGGAAAGTACTTGTCATTGAACAACTCTCAGAAATTCTTCCAAGATATTTTGAGTGCGGCAGGTTGAGTACGCTTTACAGATTCCCACCAGTAATCTGCCTCTGCGCGCAACATGAAGGTGGCAAAGGGAACCTTGTGCTCCTCGGAGCATCCCAAGACATCAAATATCTTGTTGATCTGCTTTATCCACGTCTCCACCTTAAGTGCTTTTGGCTCTCCAAAAAACTCCGGTGGTCCCCGCTCCTTGAACTGCTTAGCGGTGACCGTCCGAGAGTTGTCAGTGTTTCCACCTGCATTTTGGACAGGAGCCGCCCTTGCCTGATGTTGGATGAATTGCATAAAACCTCTGAACATCCCATCGTTCATCATTTGATCATTGTTGTTTACCTGAGGATTATTGTATTCCTGTTGCACATTATCCTGGGTATTAATTTGTGGTAACTCAACGGTCTCATGTGCTTCATTGCTTATCTCAACATTTTCGAATGCCATTTTCAAATACTACCACAAAACAAGGGTTAATTAACATATCACATTTTATCCCTATACTCTGACCAACCAATTAAATATCAAATAAACTTAGGTAGGTCATACTAGCGAAGGAATTCCCCGTCTCTCCCCTCCTAGTTCTTGTCTCACATCTCAGCCAGGGATCATATCCCTAAGCTTTTATACCAAATGTGATGCCCCCAAAATAGGTATACATCACCCATATTGAGTCACCAAATACATGGTACAACATACAAATACAAACTTAATTATACAACCGTCGTGTAATATACGAAAAAACATAGCTGAGAGTTTAAACAGGAATATTGCCTTCTAGGCAATATCGACTCTCAAATAGAGTCCTCATTACATTTACTGTCACACTATTTTATAGAATAGTGAGGACTACTAATACACCATCTCGGATCATCACTCCATTCCCCGACTATTCCTGGCTACGTTCTGATTTCCTGAAGAGAACAATGAAAGCAAAAGGGTGGGCTCAACTAGTCCAGTAATAAATATTATGACTAAGATAATGCAGAATAAATTATCATTAGTCTTCAACAATGTTAAACTGATAAAATACAATAGACATCAAGTTTAACTGCAGCGGAATAAGCAATCCATTAGAAGAGTCAAGTAGAGCATAATATCTACTATCTTCTATGATTTAAAATGTTTTCATCAATTTTTATCGCTGAGACTCAGCTTAATAAATAAACCACATCATGGAATCATCCCTACACTACGGGCCAAGGATATTCATTAAATCATCAATGGTCATGACTATACCGAATAATCCCTGGTAATATTCATACCAAAAACTGTCCATCAATGCACTACAGGTCACTGAGGACTTTTACCACATCATTTATAACATTACAGGTTATGATTATACCGAATGATCCCTGGTCATAATCATACCGAGTCCATCTATGCACGTAAGCCAAAGATGACTTTCATCACAATATAAGCATGAGGATGATGACAATGACATAATAATTCAATAAAACAAGTTCAAGAATAAATTTGAAAGATTTATAAGTTAATTTATCCTAAAATCAATAACGTCCAAATTGTCAACATGATATTGCTTTGTAGAGTAAAATTCAAGAATACTCAGAAGAATATTTCCATGAAAAGATACTGGATGAAGCGCAAATATCAATGATATTCTACTAATTTCATGGAGTATAGAAGTCAAAACTTTAACCAACTGAGTATAATAGAATATATGAAACTGCAAATGGATTTTCGCCCGCCATGCGGTAATCCACGTAGACAGACCATTTCCACAATTTAATAAGGAATGAATACGAAGGATCATTCACCATGCATGTCATAATCCACATAGACATGTTATTTAAACAGAATAATAAAGAATAGAATAACAGAAGAATTCACCAGGCATGTGATATACCGCACAGACAGGTTATTCCCAACCGAATAATAAAGCATGGAACTAGGTCATGCGTAATCTGCACAGACATGATATTCCAACAGAATAATAAGGAATGGAACCAGGTCATGCGCAATCCGCACAAACAATATATTCCAACATAATAATAAAGAATGGAATAACAATAGAATTCACCAGGCATGCGATAGACCGCACAGACAGGTTATTTCAACAGAATAATAAAGAATGGAATAACAGAAGAATTTCACCATGTATGCGGTACTTCGCATAGACAAGTTATTCCAACATAATAGTAAAGAATGGAATAACAACCCTTACGAGTATTGAAAGAAAATAACTCTCTTCATGAATATAAAAAAATAATACCCCTTACCTTAGAAGAAACTAGATATTGGAATAGTGAGGTAGTAGACTTCTCTTCTTCTTTCTCTCTACAATTTCTATCTATAATAATTGTTCTAAAGCTTTAGTGAATTGGTGAGAAATGAAGGAAGAATGAGCTTCTATTTATAGGAAAATATAGTTTTGATAATTGCACATTTTGGGGCTCGAAATATTACAGTACAATACCTTCAACTTTTCTTTTATTTTTAATTTAGTCCTACAAGTATTATCAAACTTGCACCACCTCCCCTAATAGCAAATCTTGTGAATTAATAGTTCATTCATGTTACTCAATAGTATAATCATGTGAAAAAAACTAATTATAGTATAGTACCTTCAACTATACCTTCATCTTTAATTTAGTCATGCAAGTATTATCAATCTTGCACCAACTCCCCTAATAGTACATGAATGTGGATCAATAGTACACACACATGAACAAATAGTTATATGTATGTGAATTAATAGAAATTAATTGCTCATTTATCCGATTAATTACCTGATAACTTCCAGACATCAATTATTATTGAAATAAATGCTGATTTCTACTAACACTAATAATTTCCACACAATGGAACTATCAATTTCATTTTTTATCAACACGAACTTATTCATCATTAATATTATAATTCACAATATTTAACAACTAGGTCGTTCCCAGGAAAGAGGGGGCTTTCCAATAAGGATTTCTCACTATTGGCGTGCAATTAGGTGACCAAACCTCTCCTTAGCAGAACTTCTAGACATTGTTAATATTGCAAATAATAATATGAATAACTTTATCGTCTCAATTATTGATTTAATAATATAACATATTATGCAGCTGATATTGTGACAATAACTGAATCAATAATATGAGAGATATGATGCATCAATTTCTGTAGCAATAATTGAGTATAATTGAGTTACTTCTCACATAAGCATCAATAATCAATACTGTGTGCTACTCTGCAACTACGCGTATTACTATACTTTTACTACCGAGTAGTTCAACAGTTTAATAGTAAAACTTCCGCCGTTATTTTTATAAAAAGATAATTATGTCATTTTCTAACTACAACAATACTTCCGTTGTGGGGTCCACAAATGATTGTGCGGTTGTACGGATATTCCCTGTTAAAACGAATATTCCACGACCAATCAAATATTATATAACCACTTGCTTACTTTGCAAAATTTAAAAATATTACCCACAACTATAATATTATATTATATCCACACCATAATATTTAAAATTATATTTCGAGAGAAATTAATCTATATTCATAAAAGTTGGGGTCTTACAAAAGGACTGTCCGAAAAGGAGAAGGGATATAAGAAGCATGAATGTGGGGAAAGGCAGCGGAACACTGGTAATAACGGGACCAACTTCAACAAAATCAACCACAAGAGTCTTCAACATGATAGTTCAGGATACTGTAGCAGTCGGAGATGGAAGTCCAGGTATTATTCGTATGAATTTTATTTTCATATATATGATTTTTCTTAAATATAGTAAATTATGTTATAATGAAATTTTGAAGGAGAAATTTGAGTTCTGTTAGAAATCAAATTTCCGTATAATCAGATAGACAAGCTTTATGTTGAATAGTTAAAGATCAGTCCGATCGAAACTGATCGAGATCTACTGGAAATGATTGTGTATGCTATTTGCCCTAGTATCTATAAGTTTTGAAACAGTGATTTCGGGGACGGAATCCTTATAAGGGAGGCTGAATGTAATAACCCAATATTTTTAATATAATTAAATAAGAAATTTTGCGTATAATTTTTTTATATAAATGTGGGAATATGTGCAAAGTAAAGTATATGTATATATGTGATAAATAAAATTTATTTATTACATGAATAATTGTAAATAATTTCTTTTTAAGAATTATTGATCATTATAGATTATATTCTTATAATAAATTAATAAAAGTATTTACTATTTATTTTCCATGAAAATATGATTATTATATATATGGTATGATTACCATGATTATTATGATAAGTATTTTATTATATTAGTTAAGTTAATTATTTTAACTTAATTAATGATGGTATATATGAAGGTTATGTCGAATATGGATTCAAAACCCTAATTCTGGATTTTGAATAAGGAATGAGAATAATAATATAATATTATTTATATTTCAATGCTATAAAAAGCATGATATGTGTGTAATGTTAATTTGTGGAACAGTTATAGTGAAACCGTATAAAACCCTAACATTACTGATAAACTCTAGTACCACTACACCAAAAATGGCCTCAAGCGAAGAAAATTTTGTGAAGGAATTTATTACTTCACATGAGGAGTTGTTTAGTGAAGGAACATTGAAGGAAAAAAGTACAGTGACAATATAGTTATTAGCGAAAGAATATCCTTCACAATTTATATTTTTTTTCTCGCAAAATTGGGGCGATAAAAAGATTTTTTGGAGCCAATTTATGATAAAAATTTGAAAGAAAAAAATCTATTTAGTGAATGAATTATTACTCACTATATATCATTATTCAGAAGTTTTTTGCGAGTGATAAAATCAGTCGCTGTTTTGTTCTAAATAATCTTTTAAAATTAATTATGGTGAATATAAATTATAATATAAATACATTAATTTTTTTACAGTGTTAAATTAAAAATCTGATTATATGAGAATCAGTAATGTCTGATTATACGACGTCGTTCAAGGAAGATCTCGTTGCCACTGATAAAGCTTCCTCTGTGAACGAACGAGTTACGAATAGTGATCTTTTGCTAAACTAAGAATTTAATCGGGAAAAAATGGCAGGAAGATTGAGCCATGTTGCTTCTCGGATCATGGAAGGAAATGGCGTCATTTCTTGTTCCGTCAGCTCCTCTATTCGCCTCCGCTCCGGTATGGGCCTCCCCGTTGGAAAACACATCGTCCCCAATAAATATGTAATCTTTTTAACCTTAAATCACATACTTCATACTTAATTATATATTGTTTGTATGTTTATATGATTTAAATGATTTCTTTGGTATTATTCCTAGTTTTCGTTTGAATTTGCTACCCCAATTACGAAACCCTAACAAAATTATGTCTGTTATTCGGCTTGCTCTTATCTTTCTGTAAATGACGAGCTAACTTCGGACAATGGGACTGCATTCCCTGAACCATATATCCATCGTATTGCAGATACAGTCGGGAAAGTGAATTTCTTCACTTAATTTGACATTTTGTTCTATTGGGGAATCAAAGATTCCAGCTTTATAATGGTTCTGTAATTTTAATTTGAATATTTGATTTTTACTAATTAATTCCTTTTTCGCTCAGTATGAAGCATTGGCTTGGTTGTGTGGCGGTTTGAGTTTTTTTGCATCACTTGGACTAATGGTTGTTCGGAATGACAAAGCCTCAAAAATACCATTTGTATGTCAATTTTCCACCCTAACTGATTTCTTTTATTTTCTGAACTACTTTAGTATTTTTCCTATGATATAGCCTGCTTGTGAATTTTGTGGTAGGAATTTGGTATATATTACCAGAATCAGTGGTGGAATTTGGTATATATTACCAGAAAAACAAAAAGAAAACTTCTTAGTTCTGGTGAATAAGTTGGGAAGTTCATATTCGATCTTCTATAATTTAGTTGGGAATATGCCTTTTCAAATGAGATCCCCTCCTTAGTCTAATTAGTGAATAATTTTTGTGTTAATAGTTACACATGCTCTCATCCTTTATCTCGGTCCTGATTGTCCGTTCCCAATAAGACAACTCTTAATTAGTTTTATTGATGTCTATTATCCCTTTATTTCTTTTCTATTTTATGATTTTCTGATTTTAGCCCAGTTTTTGAGTCTTGTGCGGATGAGCCACTAATAAGTGGTGCAACTCTGTTTGTGTAGGTAGTGGTGTTATTTTTCTTGTAGCATTCATTGTTTACGATATATGAACATATTTTCCTCTCAATTGCTTAATATTCTTTGCACTATTATATTGAGCATCACTGAACACCGTGTATCTTAACTATACCAATACAAAACCAGGGGTCTTGCTATATCAGGGCTAGATGAGAGCGCTGAGACAGACATGAGTGCTACTTCAGTGGGCATGGACATGGATGGTACATTCTTTATAGCAATGCACATGACCGGGCCACATGATGTTTCCGTATTAGAAGGTGAAACCACAGAGATAGAAGAAGTTCAAAGGGCTGATTGGCAGTCAGATTCTACTAAGAGCAAACCACATTATGTTTGTGCATCTGTTGGTTCCTCCAGTGAGGTTAAAGAAGTCTAGAAGGCAGATGATCATTCAGACTCTGCTAAATCCTTGCCTCTCCTAGATGGAGGCTCGATTGTAAGTGCTGGACAATTTAGAGAAGATGTGGGTTCTTCAATTGGAGAAAAATCTGAAATGCCAATAATGTCAGGTGACTCTGGAAATTACCATGCAGGAGTGGCTCAAAAATATACGCTAGACAAGTTGGATGACAATAAAGGATCATTTGTATCTGAGAATAATAGCTTTGCTAGTTCATTGGCTAGTAAAATGATTCCTGGGGTTGATGGTAGCTTGGTAAGCCTCTCTTAGCTTGCTGGGGTGGTACAGGGGCTTGCTGAAGATGAGTTCAGGTTTTTAACTCTTGGCAAGAGAATCAACTACTAAAAATGTTGGTGGTTCGTGTGTGAGCGCTATTCTTGGTAAGCCTCTCTCAGCTTGCTAGGGTGGAACAGTTGTATCTCACTAATGTTGCCAAAGATATGTTTCACTTGCAGCTCACTGAACAATTGGAAATTCAGAGAGTTTGATCAGCAACGTCGTAAGTTTGAGGAATCTCAAGTTGTATTTCCTAAGATGCCCAACATGGACCAGGAAAGTCTTAAGAGATGATGATTCTAACAAAGTTCCTTGGAAGGGAGGAAATCTAATTTTGGTTTGGGGCCAAAGATGCATAAATATAGAAGCATGGAAGCCTTTTCTTCTGCACCCTCTGTTTACCTTCCTTTTTATAAAGGAACTCTTAGAAAGGCATTAGAGCATGACAGAGGCCTTTTACATACTTCAGCAAATGTAAATAATACAGTTAAGGTACTTCAATTCCCTTATTTTATCATCCATCTCAGTCTTCAGAAATGGTATTGAACTTTTATTAATCTCACGAGATAGGATATTCTAGATGATTAGAGGTTTAAATATCTTATAATACTTGTTTTATCATCTATTCATTTTTTTATCTGCCTTCTTGTCTTGTGATAAATGGTATGATTTTGAATCCATGTCATCTGCTCCTTACTGATACGAGAATTCAAACAAATCACATGAAGATAAATTTGAAGCTGAGGATACAAAGAGCAAGATTAAATAAACAGTTGATGGCATCCCTCAAAACAAACTCTATATTATCCTTAAGGATCCGCTAACTCAGTCCTATTCATTTTATTATTTTTGACAGCTTTCAAGGTGCAACTACCAAGATCAAGAAGTTTTTTTCCTTAATTGTGGTTTCCAAAAGATCACTTCAAGATCAAGTGTTTTTGAGTTTTTATTCTTTCAAGAACTCAGTATTATCGTTCATCTTTCATACTTTAAAACTCAAGGACAAGCTTATCTCAGTAGAGGAGTAAGGGGAGAATGATGCGGAACGGAACAAGAAGATTGAAAGTTTACTTGTTAATTATTTGTATTGTTTTTAGAGATACATTTATTGTAATTAATGTATATCTTTTAAATATTATAGGTAGTAGTTACATGATCTTAATAATTAGGACTTACAAGTTAATTTATGTTAGGTAGAGTAATTTAACAAATTAGGACTGAAGGTGCAAAAAGTAGCCAATCCGTGGAGTGTGAGTGTCAAACATGTATCTGATATGGATACATCGACCTCTGAGAAGTGTTCGCGCTTCATAGCTTCCTCGCACCTGACAAAGATAACTCCAGTACCCCATCTTGTTGGACGTATTGGTCTCATTGACTTTGTTCTGTATTTAATCTCATCTCTGTTATTCATTTTTTACTTACTTATGATTGATGACATTCTTTTTGATAGGGTGTCATGCTAAATAATTTTACAGAAACAACCATGCTTAGAAGTACTGGGAAATCACCAATCTACCAGTCTCCTGCTGCCTCTTACATGCCTTTTAAGGATCAACATTTGAAACAGCTAAAGGCCCAATGTCTTGTCTATTTAGTATTCTAGTACATATCAATGTCCAATGTCTTACCATCTTCTTCGGACAATATTACAGAATTAATTCCAAAGTACACTACATCAGAGAAGTGGATTATGGATCAACAGAAAAGTAAACTCCTTAGTGAGCAAACTTGGGCTCTCAAACAGCAAAAGACAAAGCAAAGAATTACTACATGTGCTGACAAGCTAAAGTTCTGTTACAAAATTAATGCCTTGTGCTTACTTTTGTGTTATCACTATGATGATTGTATGCTATAAAGGGTTGTTTGATAACCCTATAAGTGCTGCAATTTGGAAAAGTTATTTTTTTCCCTTTAATTGAATATGTTTGATTGAAGATAGAATGGGGGATGAATTACAGTTGGTGAGAGCTGATGTTTCACCAAATGCACTCGGTAAATGTTGCTTATAAATTTAAGCTAATGTCTTTTGCGTGTCATGTGATCAACTCTTTATAAAAATGATTATACAGGATAATGTTAGCTCTTCCTAAGATATCTCTGCAAAAACTTAGAAGTGTAATTGAATTAAAGAAGCTTCAACTGCTGGAGCTGCAAAATCATCTCAGAAAGTAATTAATTCCTGATTTGTCTTCAAGTTGTTTTACGTTTATATAATTATATCTCTTACTCCCTCCGTCCCAAATTAATTGCTCAGTTTTGACTTTTTAAAGTCAAATTGACCATTTTTAAAATTAATCTTTTTACTATTTTTGCTAAAATATAGGTGAAGAGATTATAACCAAAAGAAAGTATATACAATTTATTACTAATCCTAATTTTTATAATTTTAGAAATATATTTATATATGCTTAATTATTAATTCTAAAAATAGTCAATTTGACTTAAAAAGGTCAAAATTGAGCAGTTAATTTGGGACGGAGGGAGTATTTTCTAAGTACTCAATGTTTTTAATAGTTCATTTTTTTATATTTAAGTTTGGCCATAAAATTGTCCTTTTTTACCAGACTCTTCTAGTATAGTCCAAATTGGAGTATAGCCTCCCTGTAATAGTGATTTACTGGCAATTTTTTTGGCGCAAGTTTCTTTTTCACTCTGCAGTGAGACAATGGAACGTGAAGTTTTAGCCGTGCATAAAGGTGAAAATTTTCCCCAAAGAATTGTAACATGTGAGTTCTGCAAGTTTTCATTGCCTGCAGTCGATTTACTTGAGCATCAGGTAGTAACTTTATATGCTTTCTTATTGAAGCTTTAAGTAAAATCTTCCAATCTAAAATTCTAAATATGTTTGTTATTGTAATATTAGGAATTATGTGGGAACCGAACAAAGTTATGTAATTTGTGTAGCAGATATATTAGACTTCGTGAAAGAATTAGCCATGAAAGCAGATGCAATGGTATTCCAAATAATCTTGTGAATCTTCTGGGTAAAATGAAAAACTACTTTAGAATTTTTAATAAGACTATTTTATCTTTTAAAAATAATATAGAATGAACCCCCTTGGTAATCAAACAAGAAATTATTCCTCTTGTTGTTATGTGCATTACAATGTAGTGTGCTCTGGCTGATAAAGGATGGTCACTACGGGAGGGAGTGTTAAAATCTAATATACGTTGTTGGATCCGTTCTCTAATAACTAATCTTTTATAGTAACTCGTAGCTTAATTTAAGTTTTGCTAGTAAATCTATTGTTATTCATGTTTGTAAAATTGGGGTTTGATACTTTTCTTGCAGTATTGAAGGGGTTTTGATACTTTTTCTGCAAAATGAAGTTAAAGGCTCAACCTTGACTTACTTGAAGACGAAGATAATGAGGAGCTAACAATTATTACGCTTTATAGCTAGAGTTTTTTTTCATTGTGTAATATCCGTGTATACATAGTGTAGGTGATATGTCACTTACTTTTGGTAACAAGTCTTGTAATTTTAGTGTGTATATTGGCTATACTAGCTTTGTATACATTATATACTTTTGAAATGATATAATAATTAGTTTCTCATTTAGTGTATATAAATTTTTTGTGCACATTTTTGTTATTTATATTTTAATGAGATATTATAATGAAGAAATGAACATTAATGAAAGATTATTTCTCTCACTAAAATCTTTTTTAGTTAATTTTTTAGTCATCAGTGAAGGATTATTTTCCTCACTAATTTAAAGATACATTCTCAATTTATAATTAGTGAAGAAAAATTTTCAGTCGTTAAATAAATTTGTTCTAGATAATATATTATTTGTGAGAGAATAAAGTTATTCACTAATTTCAAATAGTCCTTCTTAATATATTATTTATGAAGGAAACAAATCTTTCACTAAATAACAATATTCCTTTACCAATTACAATTTATGAATAAAAAAGTTATTCACAATATATCCTTCACAAAAAACATTTCTTCGCAATAAATCTCTTGCGAGTGATATAGTATGTCTAGTGAAGGATTTGTCCTTCACCAGAGGCCATTTTTGGTGGTGTACAGAAGTCAATTACGACTGTAAGATTTGTTAAGTTGTTGTGTTATATAATTAATGACAATTATTATAGATTTAATGTTAAGTAGGTACACACTAATTAATATTTAAAAACCCTAATTACTAAATTTGAACCCTAATTACTAAGTTCCTAATTATTAATTTAGCAAGCTTAATGGTAATAAGTAAATTATAAAGCCTAATTTACAAGTCCTAAGTGATTAGGAAACCTAATTTAATTAGCGAACCCTAATTCACATTTTTAGAAACTAAAATTTATATTTTAGCCCTAATTACAAAATCCTAGAAAATGAGCTTATAAAACCTTAGGGTTAAACCCTAAGGGTTAGAGTGAGTTGCCAAGTTTGCCACTAAAAGTAAAAGCCAAATGACATAAATACCCTTCTTACATTATTTAATAGATAGCTTGTATAAGTTACCATAACTTTAGTTGTTAAACAACTCTAACCTAGCCATGTGCCTATAAATCAAATATCTCAGCCATATTGCATCACAAATATTACATTGTATTCATGTATTATAAATAGATTGAGAGAAAGAAAAGTTCATATTTTTAGCTCATTTGCTCACATACACACATCCAACACTCTTTCTCTAGGCTCACAAAATAACTAAGTAAACCAGTCCCATATTAAGTTCCAAGCCCAACAAGATCAGATCAAGAACCCTAGATTCAAGCTTTGTGCAAAAGAGGTATAAACCTAACCCTAGAAATCTGATCTTAAATACTATGTTAGAAGTTAAGATTTTGTGTTTTAAAATGTTGTATATAGTGTTACTAAGTGATTTGGGTTGTTAGATAGTAGATCCATAACATTATATGCTCGAAATAGAAGTTTTTAAAAATATGAAAAAGTTTGAAAATGTTGTCTGACAACGACTGTCAGACCTCATAGATTTCAGTGTGTTTATGTTTTTGTTTGTTTAAGGGTTGATATTTGTTGTATGCTATGAGATCTGTGTTCTGGAACTGGAATTAGGGTTAGTTGTTGTGTAGATTTCATGTTATTATTGGTCAAACTCAGTTGACCGAGCATGACTGGACAATTCTGGGTAACCCAAAAATTGCCCAAAAGCATCTGACAACGTATGTGTATTCTCTGATCTTATAAGTGTTTTGTGATATGAGTTTGTTATTGCAACCATGTTGTAGTATGTTAGGTTAACTTGAGATCCATGCTTTTAGAATCTCTAAACATCAAATAGCTTGAATGTAATGGTTGGTCAAACCAGGCAAAACGATCATGAAATCAGTTTTCTGGGTAACCCAGAAAACTCATGAACATATCTTCTGACATGGTTTGACCGGACTAATTCTGTTAATTATGTTGATGCTATACTTTTTTTATGTAATAGATCCTTTCTTTTACATGTTAGCTACACACCAGAACCTTTAAATCACAAAAAAAATACATAGAAAATGAGTAGTGAAAGCCCAAAGTAGGCCTCATGAACTGTTCTTCATTTCCGGGTAACCCAGAAAATGAAGAACAGCTCTGACAGCTTGTTCCAGGCCTTATAACTTGCTCGTTTGTTATGATCTGACCCAGATGTTAGTTGATACTTGTAGTGTTACATTAAAACTACAATATCAATGTGATGCCCCCAAAATAGCCATATATCACCCATTTTGGGTCGCCAAATACATGGTACTGAATACAAATACAAACTTAATTATACAACATGAGCTGAGAGTTTTTACACGAATATTATCTTCTAGAAAATATCCAAACTCAAATGGAGTCTTCATTACATTTATTGTCACACTATTTTATAGAATAGTGAGGACTACTATAACACCATCTCAGACCATCACTCAGTTCCCCGACTAGTTCTAGCTATGTTCTCATTTCTTGAAGAGAACAATGGACGTAAAAGGGTGAGCTCAACTAGCTCAGTAAGAAATATTATGATTAAGATAATACAGAATAAGTTATCATTAGCCTTCAAAAATGTTAAATTTATAGAATATAATAGACAATAAGTTTAACTATAGCAGAACAAGCAATTCATTAGAAGAGTCAAGTAGAGCATGATATCTAATATCTTCTTTGATTTAAAAAGTTTATCATTAACTTTATCGATGGGACTCAGCTTAATAAATAAATTACATCATCGAATCATCCCTGTACTACGGGCCAAGGATATTTATTAGTATCACATCCACAAATTATACATGCACTACATGCCAAGAATATTCGTGTAATCATCAACGGTCCTGATCATACTGAATTATCCCTAGTCATAATCATACCAATAAACAGTCTATCTATGAACGTAAGCCAAAGATGACTTTCATCACAATATAAGCATGATGATGATGACAATGATATAAGAATTCATTTAAAAGAAAGCAAATGATACGTTTTTAAATATTTATAATTTAATTTATCCATAATTTAATAATGTCCAAATTGTCAACATGATACTGCTTTGTGGAGTAAAATTAAAGAATAATATCCATGTATCAAAAATAATTTGGACAGAAAAAAATATATTTTTCAATGAATAGTACCCCGTGAATAGTATCCTATGAATAGTACTTCATGGAATAGTACCCCGTGAATAGTACCCCGACATGAAAAATGCCCCAAATACCCGAGTGAATAATATTTGAGTGAATAGTAATTGGGTGAATAGTAACCCTTGAATAGTAACTCGTGAATAGTACCCCGGTATGAAAAGTGTCCCGAATACCCGAGTGAATAATATTATAGTGAATAGTAACTGAGTGAATAGTAACTCATGAATAGTACCCTGGTGAAAATAATGATATTTAATAAGAAAGTTCAGATCAATATTCTAATAAAACGATACTGGATGAAGCACAAAACTCAAGGATATTCCATTAATTTCAAGGATTATAGAAGTAATACCTACCATAGTAAGTTTAGATTTAAGAATATGAAAAGAAATAACATACGAAACAGCAAATGGATTTTCACCTATCATACGGTACGTAATCTGCGAAGACAGGTTATTCCGACATATTAAAGGATGAATACGAAAAATTATATTTCTTATGAGTACAAAAGAAATAATACCCCTTATAAATACAAAAAAAATATCCCTTACCTTAGTAGAAGACTGGATACTGCAATAGTGAAGTAGCAGAATAATCTTTTTCTTTCTCTCTATAGTTTCTCTCTCTATAGTGTCTCTTGTAAATCTCAGTGAATGGGTGAGAATGAAAGAAGAATTAAGCTTCTATTTATAAAAGAATGGACTAAATAGTAACTGATTCATAAACGGTCCATATTGATTTAATATTAGAACGGGCGGTTCATATTGATTACTATTAAAACAACAACCGACGGTCCAGATTGATTTACTTTTAAAACCACCACCGAAGGTCCATATTGTTTTACTTTTAAAACCACCATCGACGGTCCAGATTGATTTACTATTAAAACTACCACCGACGGTGCAGATTGATTTACTATTAAAACCACCATCAACGGTCCAGATTGATTAACTATTAAAACCACCATCAATGGTCCAGATTGGTTATCTATTAAAACCACCATCGACGGTCCATAAAATTTGTAAATCTTCCCATGGAATACTAAGTCAAACTTACAACAAACTCCTCATAACAACCCCTATATTTATATCAAAAATTGAATAAATATTTACCCCAAATTATTTATCTTTAATAAACACATTTTTAATCTATTAACATGTATTCATCATTAATATTATAACTCACAATATTTAACAACCAGATCATTCCAAGGAAAGAGGGGACTTTTCGATAAGGATTTCTCCCTATTGGCACACAATTAGGTGACCAAACCTCTCCTCGACAGAACTTTCTAGACAACGTCAATATTGCAAATAATAATATGAATAACTTTGTCGTCTCAATTATTAATAATATAAATATTAATATTGTGACAATAATTGAATCAAATAACGTGAGATATTATGCATCAATTACTGTAGCAATAATTGAGTATAACTGGGTGACTTCTCACGTAAGCATCCATAATCAATACCGTGTGCTACTATGAAACCATGCATATTACTGTACTTTTACCACCTGGTAGTTCAACAGTTTAACGGTAAAACTTTCACCGTTATTTTTATAAAAAGTTAGTTATGTCATTTTTTAACTACGACAATACTTCCGTTGTGGGGTCCACCAATGATTGTGTCATCGAACGAATATTCACTGACAAAAAGAATATTTCCCGACCAAACGAATATTCCCTGACACAACGAATATTTTATATCAACTTGTTTACTTTGCAAAAAAATTCACATATCACTTTAACTTTAACCTTTTATCAATTAAACCATTTATTAAATAAAATAATAATTATAAGAAAATAAAATACTTTTATTTCATAAAATTTAGGGTCTTACAATCTCCCCACCTTATGAAATTTCGCCCTTGAAATTTACTTACGTACCTGGTATGCCGAAGAGGTGAGGATACCTTGATTAGATTCTAACTCTTTGAGGTATAACCTTTGAGCGTAGAATATGCTTCTTCTTATCCAAGATTTTAACAGGTATCTCCTCATACGTTACATCTTTTGTTATCTCGACCGGTTCTAATTCAATAATGTGGTTCGAGTCTTTCACATATTTACGTAACATAGATATGTGAAAGACGTTATGAACACACGACATACTTAGCGGTAAATAGAGTCTATAGGCCACAACTCCTAATCAATAAAGGATTTAAAATAGACTAATAAAATTGAGGGTTTGAGCTTTCCTGACTTCACCGACTCTTACTTCAGGAATAACGCCTTCTTACACCTTCTTCATCACATTCTTTAGCTCTGAGTTTGTAGCTTGAGCGGCTTTAACTTTATTGATTAAAGTCAGTTCTAATCTTGCATTCTCTATCTTCGCGTTGGTTCTTGGAGTCTTTAACTCTATCTCAATCTTTTGTAAGTCATACAAAATGAGTCTTTGTGTTAACAACGTCACACTCGTAACCGCATACGATCTTCTACTCAACTCGTCAGCTACCACGTTATCTCTTCCACTATGATATTGAATGGTATGGTCTTAATCTTCAACAGCTCGAGTCAACGTCTTCGGTGCATGTTATGTTTGTTTCGGGTGAAAAAATATTTGAGGGTTTTGTATCGGGTTCAAGGTCGATACAAAATTCGATTTCACGCTCTGAGGGTAGGCCAGGAAGTTCTTCGGGAAATTCGTCAATAAATTTTTTAACAATAGAAATATCATTCAGATCTGACGTATTTTTTGTTTAAATCTGTGACATGGCTAAGAAAGCTTGACATCCATTTTTCAATAAATGAATAGCTTTACGACTTGATATAACAGTGATAGACTTTAGTGGTTTGGTTGTTTGAGTTCGCACAATAGGTTGGTTAGGAATATGAAAGCTAACAACCTTATGAAAATAATCAATTTTACCATGATGAGTAGTCAACAAATCAATTCCTAAAATCACATCGAATGCAAGTATTTTCAAAGAGAGAAGATCGACAGGTAATGTGCGGGTGCCGATTTGAATCAAATAAGATTTATAAACAGTGGATTGTGTCGTTGAACAAATATTCCCTAACAAAAAGAATATTTCCCGACCAAACGAATATTCCCCGACATAACGAATATTTTATATCAACTTGCTTAGTTTGCAAAAAATTTCACGTATCACCCTTAACTTTAACCTTTTATAAATTAAACTATTTATTAAATAGAATAATAATTATAAGAAAATTAAATATTTTCATTTCATAAAATTGGGGTCTTACAATCCATGTTATAGATTTCCCAGAAATAATTTACACAACGAATTATATTTGGTCAAAGTAGGTCACTCGATGTCTATGAATGTTCTTAGTGATCAAGAACACCTAAGGTGACACTTACTGTGAGACCCCAGATTTTTTGAATAAAGATTTAAATTTCTCAAAATATTTTTTTGAATATTATGGTGTGGATTTGATATAATATCATAGTTGTGAGTAGTATTTATAAATTTTACAAAGTATGCATGTTGTTATATAATATTCGATTGGTCAGGGAATATTATTTTTATCAGGAATATTTATACGACGGCAAAATCATTGGTGAACAAACAACAGAAGAATTGTCGTAGTAAGAAAACGACAGAATTATCTTTTTATAAAAATAAAGGCCAAAGTGTTACCGTTAAAACTGTTGAACTGTCCGATAGTAAAAGTACAGTAATACGAGTGGTTGCATAGTAATACATGGTATTGATTATTGATGCTTACGTGAGAAGTCACTCAGTTATACTCAATTATTACTACAGTAATTGGTGCATCATATCTCTCATATTATTGAGTCGATTATTGTCACAGTATCATCTGCATTATATAATATATTATTAAATCAATAATTGAGACGACAAAGTTATTCATATTATTAAATTGAAATATTTACAATGTCTAGAAGTTCTGCCAAGGAGAGGTTTGGTCACCTAATTGCGCGCCAATAGGGAAAAATACTTATTGGAAAGCCCCCTCTTTCATGGGAACGACCTGGTTGTAAATATTGTGAGTTATAATATTAATGATGAATGTTATTAAAAAAATCAAATTTTAGTTCGGAGTTGAATTTGGAGACGCGGACGTGATATTTGAGTCTGGAACGATGAAATTAATAGAAATAGACTATAAACACAAAATTTTTCGGGGTTGTCTTTTTGGTCAAAAAAAAATCAACAGTTGTCTTTTAAAAAAAAGTTAAACTTTGAAATTTCAAAAATAAAATTTTTGATGAAAATAGTTCCATTGTGTTGGGATTATTAGTCTTAGTAAAAATCGACATTTATTTCGATAATAATTGATGTCTGGAAGTTATATTGACCAATCGGATAATTAACCAGATAAATGAGCAATTAATTGCTATTGATTCACATGATTACAGCTATTTGTTCACATGATTGAACTATTGATTCACATTATTTACTATTAGGGGAGGTGGTGCAAGTTTGATAATACTTGCAGGACTAAATTAAAAATGAAAGAAAGTTGGAGGTATTGTACTATAATATTTCGAGCCCCAAAACGTGCAATTAACGAAACTATATTTTCTTATAAATAGAAGCTCATTTATTCATTATTCTTCACCAATTCACTCAAGCTATAGAGCATTTATTATAGAGATAAATTATAGAGAGAAAGAAGAAGAGAAGTCTGCTACCTCACTACTCCAGTATCCAGTTTATTTTTAAGGTAAGCGATATTATTTATTGTATTCGTAGAGTTTTTTATTTCTTTCGTATTCATGAAGAGAGCTATTGTTATTCCATCCCTTATTATTCCGTTGGAATAACCTGTTTATGCGGAGTGCCGCATACATGGTAAAATTCTTCTGTTATTCCATTCTTCATTATTATATTGGAAAAACCTGTTTATGCGAAGTACCGCATACATGGTGAAATTCTTCTATTATTCCGTTCTTTATTATTCTGTCAGAATATCCTATCTGTGCGTTTACGCCGGACCTGGTTCTAATTATTTATTATTTTGTCGGAATATCCTGTCAGTGCGTTTACGCATGACCTGGTTCTATTATTTATTATTCTGTTGAGAATAACCTGTCTGTGCGGTCTATCGCATGCATGGTGAATTCTTCTGTTATTCCATTCTTTATTATTCTGTTGGAATAACCTGTCTATGTGGATTACCACATGCATGGTTAATGATCATTTGTATTCATTCCTTATTAAATTGTGAAAATGATCTGTTTACGTAGATTATGATGAAAGTCATAATAAAAGCATTGGACTGATGAAAATCATGGGTATATGTAGTATTAATAAGTGTTATGATGAGTTATGTTGGTTATTATATGAAAACATAAAAGTTTCTTAGAAATCATAAAGGGTTGAAAAATCAGATTTTGGTGAAAATGGAACATGAAATTCAATTGATCATATCTCTTATTATATTTCAAATTTTTAAGTGTGGTAAAGTTCTAGAGTTAGATCCTTGAGTTTTCTAACTTATCCAAGTGGAATCACTGGAAAAGGTGTTTTAGATTTTCGTGTGGACTATTTTTAGAAAAGGCGTCAAAAGCTGTAAAATACCAAAAAACTACTGCATAGAAATTATAAAGGGCTGTTTCGGCCACTTAATTTATGAGAAAAATTCCGGCCTTTTGGGACATGAAAGTATATGGTATAAAGTACCTCCTGTCCAAAAATGAGCTCATTCCAACTTAAAATGAGCAAGTTATAACTTATATGGTGATTGAAGTTATCTTTGGCTTACGTGTAAAGATGGACTATTGATTATTGAATTGTATATCTTTGGCTTATATGCAAAGATGGACTGTTGATTATTGGTTTTATAGTTGTATATCTTTGGCTTACGTGCAGAGACGGACTTGGTATGATTATGACCAGGGATTATTTGGTATAGTCATGACCATTGATGATTTAATGAATATCTTTATCCTGTAGTGCATGGATGATTCGATGATGTGGTTTATTTATTAAGCTGAGTCTCGACAATAAAAATTGATGAAAACATTTTAAATCATAGAAGTTAGTAGATATCATGCTCTACTTGACACTTCTAATGGATTGCTTATTTCGCTGCAGTTAAATTTGATGTCTATTGTATTTTATCAGTTTAACATTGTTGAAGACTAATGATAATTTATTCTGTATTATCTTAGTCATAATATTTCTTAATGGGCTAGTTGAGCTCACCCCTTTCTTTCACTGTTCTCTTTAGGAAATGAGAATATAGTTGGGACGAGTCGGGAAACGGAGTGACAGTCCAGATGATAGCATTAGTAGTCCTCACTATTCTGTTAAATAATGTGATAATAAATGTAATGAGAACTGAATTTGAGTTTGTATACTGTCTATGAGGATTCCTTTGAGAGTGAATATTGTCTAGAAGGCAATATTCTTGATTAAACTCTCAGTTTATGTTTTGTCGTATTTTACAAAATTAGTTTTAAAATTTATTTTAAGTTATAAAAATTAACTTTTAATAATTTGGCATATTTTCTATAAATATTAATAATTATTTGAATATTATTGATATTTAATTTATTTAATAAATATATTAAATAAATTAATTAAAAATGATTTTATTATATTAAAAATCATTTTAAATAATAATAAGGTATTTAAAAATATTTGAAGTTATAAAATATAACTTTTAATATTTTAAAGTAAAATTCAATAATTATTTATTATTAATGATATTATATTTATTTAATAATTATATTAAATAAATTAGTTTAAAAATGATTTTAATATTATAAAAATCATTTTAAATGAAAATAAAGAGTTAAAAGATATTCTAATTTATAAAATATAAGTTTTAATATTTTAAGTTAAATTTCATTAATTATTTAATATTAATGATATTAGATTTATTTAATAATTATATTAAATAAATAGTTAAAAAATGATTTTATTGATTTAAAAATCATTTAAAAAGGATATAAATGGTTTTAAAATATTTTAAGTTATTATAAATGACTTTTAATATTTTAGTTAATAATACCTTAATATTTAAATATTAATGGTATTTATTTAAGAATGATTTTTAATTATTTTAAAAATCATTTAAGGGTAATAATAATACTTTAAAAATATTTTGAGTTATTATAAATAACTTTAATATTTTAGCAATGGTTTCATTAATATTTGGATATTATTTAAACATTAGTGAAAATTCAATTCTCTACAACTTTGCAGAAGAAAGTTTTTCCAAATTACAAACAGATATTGACCGAAATCAACAAACGGGTTGATTTTACAGGCTATAATCAAATTTCAATCAAGAAATTGGCCCATAGACATGTTTAACATGTTTTAAATAACTTTTGCAACAAAAATACTCCTCATCCTCATATACTCATATATCCCACACTCATTGTAAAAATATCCCCATTATTATATTATATTAATATAATAAAATATTATTTTATCAGAAAAGATAAAATATCAATTTTTAACAATTGTCACTTTAAAAATTTTCTCCATCTATATCCATATAAAATCAATATTTTGCTAATCATATAAATCAATAATTAATTATTCACAAATAATATTACAGAATCACAGTACTGGCAACTAGGCCGTTCCCAGGAAAGAGGGGGCTTTCCAATAAAGATTTCTCCTTATTGGCGCGCAATTAGGTGACCAAACCTCTCCTTAGATAGAACTTTATATACATTACCAATAATATTATTATTTAGATAATATTATCTAATAACAATTATTGAGTAATGTCTTCTTACGTAAGAATCAATAATTGGTGCAATACCGTGTGCTACTGTGCAACAACGCGTATTACTGTGTTTTAACCACCGGGTATTCCAACAGTATTAACGGTAACAACTACGCCATTATTTATAAACAACTTATACTTATCGTTTTCTTCATCCAATCGTTTTCCGTTATGGGGCCCACAAAAGACTGCGTCGTCGTACGAATATTCCCCGACAGCAAGAATATTCCACGACCAAACGAATATTCCTCGACAACAATGAATATTTTATAACCACCTGCTTATTTAAAATATTTGCGCATTTTACCCATAACTAACCACATTAATTAAATCAACCCTTACTATTTCAAAATAATAAATAGAGGAAATTAAATTTCATTTATTAATAATTTGTGGTCTTACAACCTCCCCTCCTTATGAAATTTCGTCTTCGAAATTGACGTACGTACCTGGTTTTACGAAAAGATGAGGATACCTCGCTTCTGTTTCCAATTCTCAGGTCATTTCCTCAATAGCATAGTTTCTCCACAAAACTTTAACTTTTGGTATGACCTTCGTGCGTATGACATGCTCCTTCCTATCCAAAATCTTGACAGGTACCTTTTCATACGTTAAGTCTTCAGCTATCTCGTCCGGTTCTAACTCAATAACATGGTTCGGGTCATCCACATATTTACGTAACATCGATACGTGAAAAACGTTATGAACACGCGTCATACTTGGCGGTAAAACAAGTCTATAGGCCACAGTTCCTATTCGATCTAGGATTTCAAATGGTCTAATAAATCGAAGGTTTGAGCTTTCCTCACATCTCCAATTCTCTCTTTTGGAATAACAACTTCTTGTACCTCCTTTTTCATATTCATCAGCTCCGGTGTGTAGCTTGAACGTTTTTAACTTTATCGATTAAAGTCGGTTCTACTTGTATATCATCACGTGAGTCCCTAGATTCTTTAACTCTATATCTATCATTTGTAAGTTATATGAAATGGGTCTTTGATAATATCGCATTCGTACTCGTATACGATCTTTTACTCAACACGTCAGCTACCACGTTCGCTTTTCCAGAATGGTATGGTCAGAACATGTACCAAAATGAGTCTCTTATTGAGTTCTTCGAAGCTCTTCCCACATTCCTTGCTCCATTCGAATTTTGTATCTCTATAAGTCAGCTGCGTTAATAGAGTAGCGATTCGAGAAAATCTTTCCACAAAATCTTTGATAATAACCAGCTAAGCATAGAAAGTTACGTATTTCGATTACTGACTTAGGTTGCTCTCAACTGTGACTCATATCCCAATCTTGGATAGCACATCACAATGACACCTATCAGTTTACTACCGTACGAATATGGCGTCCACAAAGGAAGTCACCAGATAAAGGCTCGGGTACCAAATTCTATAGTTAAATTTTTAACTCCTGAACTTCAATAGGAGCCATGAGATTTTTACAAATGAGTTTTGTATCGGGTTCAAAGTCGATACAAAATTCAATATCACACTTTGGGAGTAAGCCAAGAAATTCTTCAGGAAATACATCAGGAAATTTACTAACAATAGAAATATTATTCAAATCTGAAGTATTTTTGTTTAAGTCCATAACATGGGCTAAGAAAACTTGACATCCGTTTTTCAATAATCGAATAGCTTTATGACTTGATATGAAAGTTTTTGACTTCAATGGTTTGGTTGCTTGAATTCGAATAACAGGTTGCTTAGGAATATGAAAACTAACAACCTTACGAAAGCAATCAATTTTGGCATGATGAGTAGTTAATCAATCAATTCCCAAAATCACATCAAAAGCAAGTATCTTTAAAGAAATAAGGTCAACAGGTAATGCGATGGTGCCAACTTGGATCAAACAAGATTTATAAACAGTGGATGTGATGAAAGTTTCTCCTAACAGAGTTTCCACAGATAGGTCAAAGTCTAATTTCTCCGGAGTCAAGTTTAAACGTTGAGCACAAGCAGGAGAGATAAATGAATGGGTAGCACCGGTATCTAGTAATGTATAAACTTCGCATGAATTTATGATTAGCTTACCCGTGATCACCTCGTTTGGGTTCCTCGCATGTTGACCAGTCACGACAAACGCTCTTCCAGGAACCGTTGACTTTGACTTTTCTGGGACAGCTTTTTGAGTCAGCATCCCCACTGGTCTTGGTTTCGCTACCATACAATCTCAAGCGATATATCCTTCTTTTCCACAATTATAGTATACCTTGAACTGTTGTGGACAGTTTGGGATGATGTGTCCCTCTTTTCCACATATATAGCATACGACTGGTGGTCATTCTCCTCCCTTAAAACCAGTTGCTGCTGGTGCTGACGTCTTCACATTATCTTTGTTGAATCTCCTCTTTTTAAAATCCCTCCCCCCCCCCCCCCCCCCGAGTCGCTTCTTCTATTTTCATGGCCATGACTACCACCAGAGTGGTTACCATTTTTGTCCATCTTTTTCTTTCTTCACTGGTTATCTTTATTCTGATGACTACTGTCACAGGTATGATCCTGGTTGCGGTCTCTTGGTTGAACGTACTCGCTATCTCGCTCTAATAATTGAGCCATGTTGACTACATCTAAATATAAAGAAAATTTATGAGAAATAAGATATTGCCGAATCTCGGGTTTTAAACCTTTCAGAAACATCCTCGTCATTCGTTCCTCATTCTCTACCAAATAAGGTGCAAACCTGGATAACTCTGCGAACTTCGCCTCATATTGGGACACCGTCATGTTGTTTTGTTCTAGTCTAATAAACTCTACCTCTTTCATATGGCGAATACTTTCAGGAAAGTATTTTTTGTTGAAAAGTTTCTGAAACGTTTCCCAAGACATGTTGGGTGAGGCAGGTTGGGTACGTTTCACAGACTCCCACCAGTAATATGCCTCGCCACGGAACATAAATGAGGCGAATAGAACCTTATGTTCCTCCATGCATCCCAAGACATCGAATATCATGGTAATTTGCTTGACCCATGTTTCCGCCATGATCGGATCCGGCTTTCCCTTAAATTTTGGTGGTCCCAACTCTTTGAACTGCTTGGCTGTGACAACCCGCGAATTACTATCATTTCCACCCGTATTCTATAAACGAGTCTCCCTCGTCTGGTTTTCTATGAACTGTAAAAAGCTCCTAAACATCCCGTTGTTCATCGTTTGCTCAGTGGTGTTGTTTACAGGAGGAATATTTCCAGCCTGTTGCACGTTCTCCTCGTTGGTGAGTACAGGCGTCTCCACGGTCTCATTTACTCCACTGTTAATATTCTCAGTCGACATTCTCAAATATTGTCATAAAACAAGGGTTAATTAAGGAAATCAATATAACACATAATATCCCTATATATTGACCAACTAACAAATAAGCTTAGGTAGGACACACTAGCGAAGGATTTACTCGTCTCTCCCCTCCTAGTTCTGTTCCCCGAATCTCCGCCATAGATCATATCCCTAAGCTCTGATACCAACTGTGACGCCCCCAAAATAGGTCCAATCCACCCAACCTATTCTGAGTCGACAAATACATGGTACAGAAATAACTACAACTTCATTAATACAATTTTCGTGCAAAATACGACAACACATAAACTGTGAGTTTAAATACAAATATTTTCTTCTAGACAATATCCACACTCAAATAAGTCCTCATTACAATTATTGATACACTATTTTACAAAATAGTGAGGACTACTAAAACAACTATCTTGAACCATCACTCCACACCCCCGACTAGTTCCCGCTATATTCTCGCCTCCTGAGAAGAAAAATGGAACAAAAAGGAAAAGGCTGAGCTCAACTAGCCCAGTAAAGAACATTATGACTAAGATAATATAGAACAAATTATCGTTAGTCCTCAACAGGGAAAAATCTAATAGAATACAATAGACAACTAGTTTTAAATCAATCTTCGCAGCAGAAATAATAATTCATTAGAAGAGTTAAGTGGAGAATGCAAACTATTATCTTCTATATATGAATTTAAAAGTTCATCGTCAATATTTTATCCCTGTAACATCAATCAATATATATCTGGAATCAAATATTCATCTTTGCACTACAGGCCAAAGATATTCATCAGTTGGTCATGTTCATCTAAACACATGTTCATCTTTGCACTACGGGCCAAAGATATTAATCAGTCGGTCATGTTCATCTCAACACCTATTCATCTTTGCACTACGGGCCAAAGATATTCATCAAGAAATCATTCATCTTTGCACTACAGGCCAAAGATATTCAGTAATATCATCATTTAGGACTGAGGATGATGAAAAATATTTTAAAGAAAACGAATCCAGTGAAACAAAAGAACAAGTATTAAGGATTCGTACTTTAAATAATCCAAGTTCAAAAATACTTCATAAATAACCAGATTGGAGTAAAATTCAAGAATGAAGATCAAAACATAGATCCAATCAAAGATAGGAATCATAACAGACAATTTTGGACACAGAAAAGAAAATTAAATTTTTCTGTGAATAGTTTCGTATTCATGAATAATGTCGTATACGTGAATAGTAATTCTGACACCAAAAGATAGAAATTTCACAAAAAAAACATCATCATGCTTCATGAATAGTACTCATGAATAGTAAGTCGTGAATAGTAACTCATGAATAGTAACCCCGACATGAAAAAGTTCCAAATTTGATAAAAAGTTCCAACCAATATTTCGGCATAATGATATTGAAGAAATAATATCATTTGAGAAGAAAATAACATCCCTTACCTCAGAAAGAATAGTACTTCTGACTGGAATACTGGATATAGTGCTGAAAGAACTTGCACCGTGTAGCAATACTCAAAGTACTAAAATACTCACAAATACGCTCGATATTATAGAGAGAGAAAGAGAGAGAAATCTGTAGTTTCTGGTATGATTTTCAATTCTAACCTAAGCACCTTATTTATAGGAAATTGCTTAGAACACCAAAGCAGAAAATTTAATATAATATTAATATATATATATATATATATATATATATATATATATTAAAATCTTACGCACACCAAATCAGATCTAAATATCAGCCACCAATAGTCAACTAAATCAAAAAAAATGTTTTTCTTAATTAAAATAATTAAAACTTCCAAAAATTAATTATTCCAGAACTTCGGAACTTCAATAATTCATAATAAATAGCCCTTTTATCAGAAAATTCGAATCTCGCGATTTTTTATAGGAAATTCAATTCTCTACAACTTTGCAGAAGAAATTTTTTCCAACTTCCAAACAGAAATTGACCGAAATCAACAAACGGGCAATTTTACAGGCTATAATCAAATTTCAGTCAAGAAATGGGCCCACGGACATGTTTAACATGTTTTAAACAACTTTTGCAACAATAATACTCCTCATCCTCATATACTCATATATCCCACATTCATTTTAAAAATATCCCCATTATTGTATTATATTAATATAATAAAATATTATTTTATCAGAAAAGATAAAATATCAATTTTTAACAATTGTCACTTTAAAAATTTTCTCCACCTATATCCACATAAAATCAATATTTTCCTCATCATATAAATCAATAATTAATTATTCACAAATAATATTACAGAATCACAGTACTGACAACCAGGCCGTTCCCAGGAAAGAGGGGGCTTTCCAATAAATATTTCTCCTTATTGGTGCGCAATTAGGTGACCAAACCTCTCCTTAGACAGAACTTTATATACATTGCCAATAATATTATCTAATAATATTATTTAGATAATATGAATTATTGCTCCGATAATGAAAAATACTTTGTAGTGACAATTATTGAAATAACAGTAATATAAAAAAATCAACGCAACAATTATTGAATCAATAAAATAAAATACTGAACAATAATTACTGTAAAAATTATTGAGTAATGCCTTCTTACGTAAGAATCAATAATTGGTGCAATACCGTGTGCTACTGTGCAATAACGCGTATTACTGTGTTTTAACCACCGGGTATTCCAACAGTATTAACGGTAACAACTACGCCGTTATTTATAAACAACTTATACTTATCGTTTTCTTCATCCAATCGCTTTTCGTTATGGGGCCCACAAAAGACTGCGCCGTCGTACGATTATTCCCCGACAGCAAGAATATTCTACTGACAAAACGAATATTCTCCGACAACAATGAATATTTTATAACCACCTGCTTATTTAAAATATTTGCGCATTTTACTCATAACTAACCACATTAATCAAATCAACCCTTACTATTTCAAAATAATAAATAGAGGAAATTAAATTTTATTTATTAATAATTTGGGGTCTTACACAATTAATAGATATATTTACCCAAATATGTAGTTGATATAACAATAATTTAAATTTGCACAATATCCTAAGTTGTGTAAGTTAGGGAACTTACGTCTCGCGTAGATTACAAGTCTATAGCTTAACGTTACTACAAATTTTTATATTATCTTATTTATGTGTGTGTGTGTGTGACGCCCCCAAATCCAGGTACTTGAAACCCGAACTCGGTGCATCACGATACCATTTCTATGAGCAGAATAATACTAATAATAATAACATTAATATAAATACCAAACTTAATTTACATATTTATCAGAGTTTAAACCCAAGTACGTAACCTTTAATACATTCATTATAATACATGATAATAATGATATCATAGTCTTAATAAAGTTAAACTATTACATAAAATAGCACCAACTTATTCTACAACCAACTTCGCTTTCCCTTTGTTCTTAGCTGAGCCTTCTAGTTGTTCACACTTTGCTGAAAACATTTTAAATTAAGCAAGGCTGAGCATTTGAGTGCCCAGCAAGTAATAGCAATTATAAATATTAGTTGAAAGGATTAAATATTTTCTTTATACGACACTTCTACAATGAATCAACAGTTGTGAAGTAAACTGAACCAATAATCATATATTAATTATATATCAAAATTTTTGAAACTATGTACTGACTATATCTAGGGATTAGTTGACAGATTATGAACATTATTTTCTATTTTTAAAAAGGTTAAACAGAACTTCATCCGCAAACCGTCATAACTTACAAGCACGAGGGGTGATCAGCCCGTTATGCCCTATAATGATCAAAACTACATGCAAAAACGATATTATCGTTCATCTATCCGCCTTTGGCGCACAATTTTTTTTTCATATACGGGATGTTCATACTTAGTCTGGATTCCAAACCAAAACAATTCTGTTGGATAATAGTAAGGTTTTATCTTGTTCAACAATAATCTATAAATTTGTGTCTAGCCAAATCAATTAGCTTAGACGGCTTTTAAGTTAACATGTACATACTGGAAATTTATAAATGTGTATCAACATGTGATTAAATACAATGATTATCCAAGTGAGGAAACTGGTATACCCATATATAGAAATTAATGAACTGAATAAATATTTGAATTATAATATAATACTATGTTGATAAAACAATGATCAGATATAATATATATAACATTAGGGTTAATACTCTGGCACAATAATAATATAATTCTGAAACTTTCTTACTTATGTCCATTGCATAAAGTAAATGCAAAGGTAGGATACTTGCCTGGTTTGCTACTTACAATATGCAACTTAGTTTTATCTTTTATAAAACAACCTATCATTAATAAGATCATTCGTTCGCTTAGCATATCATATCATAACACATAGTACTGCTATTTCCAGTTAACACATAACCTAATCACATTGTCACATATGTTTAACAGTCATTGAATCACAAATAAACACGTATCTAATCAAATTATCTAAGTCCAAATCAATTTCTGAAAAATGTTTGTGTACCTACGGCTTTATCGGGTAATTATCGAGTCTAAGACTCTACACTGTAGTTCAATAACTGTAACTATATGTCATATTATTTTTAAATGACTTATAATAATTTTTAAACAATTATTATAATTTATCATAATTTTTCAAACACCGGAATCATTATCAAATGATTTAAATATTAAATAATTCTATTATTATTAATATTTAATTAATAGTAAAGTATTAATGCAACCATTGCCAAAATTTCAAAGTTATTCATAATAACTTAACATATTTTTAAAGTACTACTATTACCCTTAAATGATTTTCAAAACATTTAAAATCATTTTTAAATAATTACCATTAATATTTAAATATTAATGTACTATTTATCAAAATATTAAAAGTCATTAATTATAACTTAAAATATTTTTAATTCATTTATATCCTTTTTAAATGATTAATAAAACCATTTTTAAACTATTTATTTAATATAATTATTAAATAAATTTAATATCATTAATATTAAATTATTAATAAAATTATCCTTTAAATGCTAAAAGTTATATTTTATAATTTAAAATATTCTTAAACATTTTATTTTCATTTAAAATGATTTTTATAATATTAGAATTATTTTAAAACTAATTTATTTAATATAAATATTAAATAATTCCAATATCATTAATATTAAATATTAATATTTTTCATGAAAAAATATCAAAAGTTATATTTTATAACTTAAAATATTTTTATAATACTTAAAAAAATTATATGATTTTTAAATCATTAATTCTATTTTTCCACAATTTATTTAATATATTCATTAAATAAATTAATTATCATTAATATTAATTTATTAATGAAATTCATCACGAAATATTAAAAGTTATTAAAAATAACTTAAAATATTTTTTTATACCATAATATAATTTCAAATGATTTTTCAAGTATTAAAATCATTTTTAAACAATTTATTTAATGTTATAATTAAATAAGTTAAATACCTTTAATATTTCAAAAATATTAAATATTTATGAAATATATTAAAAATTATTAAAAACTAATTTTTAGACTTTAAAATAATTTTTAGTAATTAAATTTGTATTTTTAATAATTAAAAACTAATTTTCTGTAATTATTAAATAAAATAATTAATTATAGAAATAAAGTGTCGCTACAGACTGCCTATAGCGACAAAACCTTCGCTATAGGTGTTCTTCATGTTCTTCACCCAAACCTAGAACATGCATGTCAGTTTCGAGTGGGTGGGTTTGACCAAGTATAGATCTTAGATCATAAAGTTTCTGGGTATGTTGTTAGTCAGATCTTGTAATGCTAGTGCAAGACTACATGATCCAACAACAAACATGATCATACAACACATAACCAAGAAGATATGATCATCCAAAGTGGCTTGTCAGAGCTGTTCTTCATTTCTAGAATTCTGGGTTACCCAGAAATGAAGAACAGTTCGACTGGTCATATTTGGGCTTCCATAACTTGTTGTTCTAGTAATTGTATTGTGATCTAAGCTTTGCAGTGTGTAGCCAACATGTCAAGAAAGAGATAGATCACATAAAATCACCATAACAACAACTAAATCTCCAGATATTAACCGGTCAACCCATGTCAGAAATCACGATCATACGTTTTCTGGGTTACCCAGAAAATGGAAATCGTGATCGTCTTAAATGGTTTGACTGTACACTATATGAATCCTGATAATCATTTAGATGTTCTATGTAAGACCCCAACTTTTATGAATAAAGATGATTTTTCTATGAATATTATTTTTGAATATTATGGAATGAATTTGATATAATGTTATAGTTGTGAGTAATATTTATAAATTTTTCAAAGTATGCAAGTTGTTATATTATATTCGATTGGTCGGGGAATATTCGTTTTAGCAGAGAATATTTGTGACGCCCCCAAAATAGGTATACATCACCTATTCTGAGCCGCCAAATACATGGTACAAAATACAAATACAAACTTAACTATACAGCTGTCGTGTAAAATACGACAAAACATAAACTGAGAGTTTAAATAAGAATACTGTCTTCTAGACAATATCCATTCTCAATGGAGTCCTCATAGACAGTATACAAACTCAAATTCAGTCCTCGTTACATTTATTGTCACACTATTTAACATAATAGTGAGGACTACTAATGCTATCATCTGGACCGTGACTCCGTTCCCCGACTCGTCCCAGCTATATTCTAATTTTCTGAAGAAAACAGTGAAGGGAAGGGTGAGCTCAACTAGCCCAGTAAGAAATATTATGACTAAGATAATGCAGAATAAATTATCATTAGTCTTCAACAATGTTAAACTGATAAAATACAATAGACATCAAGTTTAACTGCAGCGGAACAAGCAATCCATTAGAAAAGTCAAGTAGAGAATAAAATTTACTATCTTCTATGATTTAAAAAGTTTTTTCATCAATTTTTATCGCTGAGACTTAGCTTAATAAATAAACCACATAATCGAATCATCCCTGCTCTATGGGCCAAGGACATTCATTAAATCATCAATGGTCATGACTATACCAAATAATCCCTGGTCATAATCATACCAACTCCATCTCTGCACGTAAGCCAAATATATACAACAATAAAACCAATAATCAACAATCCATCTTTGCACATAAGCCAAAGATATACAATAAGAAAACCAATAATCAACAATCTATCTTTTCACGTAAACCAAAGATATACAATTCAATAATCAACAGTCCATCTTCGCACGTAAGCGAAAGATAACTTTCATCACCATATAAGCATGAGAATGATGACAATGATATAAGCATTAATCAAACTAAAACAATGATAAATATTAAAGACTTTAAATTTATCCAAATATTATCAACCACTCATAATCTAATATTATTAATATCATAACAATATTTTTTAATCGCCTCTAAACTTATAAACAATTTATTTCAATTGTTTACACTTTACCAAATAATGCATTTAATCATTCAAAGAATGCCATAATCATAAGATTTCATCACCAATGATCAAATCCCTTATCAACAATCTACATATACCTTATATAGGATTTCCAAGCCATAAAATCCGATTTCCAACTTTGTTACTTCACATAACATATTTAATTCATATGTTCGTTGTGACGCCCCCAAAATAGGTCCATTCCATCCAACCCATTTTGAGTCGCCAAATACATGGTACAGAAACAACTACAACTTTTACAACCCATAAACTGTGAGTTTGAATACAAACATTGTCATCTAGACAATACACATACCCAACTATGTCTTCAATACAATTATTGATATATTATTTTACAAAAATGGTGAGGACTACTAAACAACTCTCTCAAGGACCATCAATTCATACCCCGACTCGTACTCGCTATATTCTCGTCTCCTGAGAAGAAAGATAGAACAAAAAGGAAAAGGGTGAGCTCAACTAGCTCAGTAAAGAATATTATGACTAAGATAATATACAACAAATTATCGTTAGCCTTCAACAGGGAAAAAAAATCTAATAGAATACAATAGACAACAAGTTTTAAGTCAATATTCGCAGCGGAAAATATTAATTCATAGAAGAGTTACGTAGATGATGAAATCTACTAATGTCTATGAATTTAACAGTCCATCAACAGTATTTTTATCCCTGTAACATCAATCAATGCACATCTTGAATCATATATTCATCCTTGCACTACAGGCCAATGATATTCATCTGTTGGTCATGTTCATCTAAACACCTGTTCATCTCTGCACTACGGGCCAAAGATGTTCATCAGAAATCATTCATCTTTGCACTACAGGCCAAAGATATTCAATAATAACATCCTTTAAGACTGAAGATGATAAAAAATATTTTTAAAGAAGCGAATCTAGTGAAACAAAATGACAAGGATTAAGGATTAAGGATTCGTACTTTGTTTTATCTATGTCCCAAAATATCTCAAAAATAATCATAGTGGTGTAAAATTCAAGAATGATCAAAACATGGATACAATCAAAGCTAGTATCCACAACAGATATTTTGGACGAAAAGAAAAAAAAATATTTTTTTTGAACAGTACCATGAACAGTACCCGTGAACAGTACCCATGAACAGTACCGTGAACAGTACCCGTGAACAGTACCAGTGATGACAGGTTCCAAATTTGATAAAAAATTCAGACCAATATTCCAATGAAATGATATTAGATGAAGCAAAATTTCTAATCATTTCAGGAATTATAGAAGCAATACTTACCATAGTAAGTTCAAATTCAAAAATACGAGATGAAATAATATCGCTTACACAATATGGAGTATGAAAGGAAATAATATTTCTCATGAGTATTGCAATAAAATAATATCCTTTACCTTAGTAGAAATTGGATTTGACTGAAATATCGGATATTATTCTGAGAAAATCTTGCAGAAAAACTACGCTCAAAATATTCCTATACTCAAGAAAAATACTCACAACACTCTAGAATAATAACTTCTGAATTTAGAAATGGTGTAATTTTAGGATGGAGGGTTGCCCTCCTTTTATAGTGCAAAACGAAAGGAGAAAAATCAACTGAAATGCCTAATTTTCCTTATCAGCCAAATTTTTCAATGTTAATCATCCAAATTTCAATATCGGTGGGGGCACCCTTTGAAACCAACTTGCAGGCAAGAAAGAAAAGCATGCAGGCAAGAAAGAAAAGCAACCTAACTTTGAAAAAAACAAGGCATGTATGAGTCATCTTTGAAAAAAAAAACAATACTCCAATAATGCAAATTGAGAATCAAGAATTCGCAAGCATGCATTTTTCATTTACACCAACCATTTCCACCGACCCAATCACCAAATAATGTTACAACAAAGTATTCGAATATTAACCATATGCGTATATATATAATAATAATATTATTAAACAATTATAATAATATTATATATGAATGAATATTTTATCAAAAATTGTAATTCCACAAAATATGCCAAACTTTCAACAATTATTTTATGCTAAAATTCCTTCATTTATAAATAAACCCATCATTTATATCTACATCAAATAAATATTTCCTTATCATATAAATTAATAATTAATTATTTACAAATAATATTACAGAATTACAGTTATGACAACCAGGCCGTTCCCAGGAAAGAGGGGGCTTTCCAATAAGGATTTCTCCTTACTGGCGCGCAATTAGGTGACCAAACCTCTCCTTAGACAGAACTTTCTAGACATTGCCAATAATGTTATCTGATAATATTATTCAAATAATATGAATTATTGATCTGATAATGGAAAATATTGTGCAGTGACAATTATTGAAACAATAATAATATAAAATATCAACGCAGCAATTATTGAATCAATAAAATATTGAACAGTAACTCCTATAGCAATTATTGAGTAGTGCCTTCTTACGTAAGGATCAATAATTCAAAATACTGTGCAATACCGTGTGCTACTGTGCAACAACGCGTATTACTGTATTTTAACCACCGAGTATTCCAACAGTATAAACGGTAACAACTACGCCGTTATTTTTAAACAACTTATATTTGTCGTTTTATTCCTCCAATCACTTTCCGTTATGGGGCCCACACATGGCTGCGCCGTCGTACGAATATTCCCCGACAGTACGAATATTCCACGACCAAACGAATATTCCCCGACAACAATGAATATTTTATAACCACTTGCTTATTTTGAAACATTTGCGTATTTTACCCATAACTATCCACATTAATCAAATCAACCCTTACTATTCAAAATAATAATTAAAGGAATTTAAATTTCATTTATTAATTATTTGGGGTCTTACAACCTCCCCTCCTTATGAAATTTCGTCCTCGAAATTGACATACGTACCTGGTGTTTCGAAAAGGTGAGGATACCTCGCTTTCATTTCCGTTTCCAACTCCCAGGTCATTTCCTCTATAGCATGATTCCTCCACAAAACTTTAACTTGTGGTATTACCTTCGTGCGTAGGACATGCTCCTTCCTATCCAAGATCTTGACAGGTACCTCCTCATACGTTAAATCTTCGGCTATCTCATCCGGTTCTAACTCAATGACGTGGTTCGGGTCTTTCATATATTTACGAAGCACAGATATATGAAAAACATTATGAACACGAGACATACTTGGAGGTAACGCGAGTCTATAGGCTACATTACCTACTCGATCAAGAATTTGAAACGGACCAATAAATCGTGGATTAAGCTTTCCTCTCTTCCCGAATCTTGTAACTCCCTTCCATGGGGCAACACGCAACAATACATGATCCCCAATACTAAATTCTACGTCCTTTCGATGAAGATCCGCATAACTCTTTTGTCGATCTTGTGCCGTTTGTATACGTTGTCGAATCGTTTGGATCTTCTCCGTAGTCATACGTACTAACTCGGGTCCCAACAATGTTGCTTCACCCACCTCGTCCCAACATACTGGAGAGCGACACTTTCGTCCATACAATGCTTCAAATGGGGCCACACCAATGCTTGCCTGATAACTGTTGTTGTAGGAGAATTCCACCAATGGTAAATATTTATCCCAACTGCCCTTGAAGTCTAGGACACAGAGTCTTAATAAATCTTCAAGAGTTTGAATAGTCCTCTCTGATTGTCCGTCCGTTTGAGGATGGTATGCCGAACTGAATCGTAACTCCGTACCCATAGCTTTTTGCAAGCTAACCCAAAATCTTGAAGTAAATCTTGGGTCACGATCCGAAACTATGGATACTGGCATGCCATGCAATCTTACAATCTCATTTACGTACATTTGAGCAAGACGTTCAAGGGAATAAGTCTCCCGTATCGGCAAGAAATGAGCAGACTTGGTTAATCTATCAACAATACCCAAATAGCATTGATGCCTTGAGAAACCGTAGGAAGACCCGTAACGAAATCCATAGTAATGTGTTCCCACTTCCATTTCGGAATCTCAAGTGGTTGCAATGGACCCTTTGGCACTTGATGCTCCGCCTTTACACGTTGACAAGTTAAACACGTTGAAATAAACTTTGCAATCTCTCTCTTCATATTGTTCCACCAAAATGTATGTCGAAGATCACGATACATTTTGGTACTTCCAGGATGAATTGCAAACGGTGTATTGTGTGCCTCCATCATGATCTTGTACTTCAAATCAGAATCGTTAGGAACACAAAGTCTGGAGTGGACTCGAAGTATTCCTTCTTCATCAATTCTCGCTTCTGGAATGGCACCTTCTTGTACTTTCGTCTTCATATGCATCAGCTCCGGATCGGTGGCTTGAGCAACCTTAACTTTTTCTATTAAAGTTGGCTCTATGCGTATACTTGACATCATTGCACTCATTCCTGCATATGATCTTCTACTCAATGCGTCAGCTACCACGTTCGCTTTTCCAGGATGGTATTGAATAGTGTGGTCGTAATCTTTCAACAACTCGAGCCAACGTCGTTGCCGCATGTTGAGTTCTTTCTGTGTGAAGAAATATTTGAGGCTTTTATGATCTGAATATATCTCCACTTTCTCCCCGTATAGATAGTGCCTCCAGATCTTTAGCGCGAAAACGACTGCTGCCAACTCTAGATCATGAGTAGGATAATTCCTCTCATACTCTTTAAGTTGTCGCGAGGCATAGGCTATGACTTTCCCACGTTGCATGAGAACACATCCTAACCCTTTGCCTGAAGCATCGCTGTAGATAACAAATCCATCCGAACCAGATGGTATTGTTAGAACAGGTGCCAAAATAAGTCTCCTCTTAAGCTCTTGGAAACTCTTCTCGCATTCCTCGCTCCATACGAATCTTGTATCCTTCCGAGTTAGCTGAGTTAATGGAGTAGCAATTCGAGAAAACCCTTCCACGAATCTCCGATAATAACCAGCTAAGCCCAAAAAGCTACGTACTTCAGTGACCGACTTCGGTTGCTCCCAACTTTGTATTGCTTCAATCTTCGTTGGGTCAACAGATACTCCATTTTTTGACACCACGTGCCCAAGGAATGCTACTTCCTCAAGCCGGAACTCGCATTTCTTCAACTTAGCATATAACTTATTTTCACGAAGCCTTTGGAGTATCAGCTTCAAATGGTGCTCATGATTTTCACGGCTTTTGGAATATATGAGGATGTCATCAATAAAGACAACAATGAACTGATCCAAATAATCCTTGAATACTCGCTTCATCATATCCATGAAGGCCGCAGGAGCATTAGTCAATTCGAAAGACATGACTAAGAATTCATAATGCACATACCGAGTTCTGAAGGCAGTCTTTGGAATATCCTCAGTTCTAATCTTCAGCTGATGATATCCAGAATGAAGATCGATTTTTGAAAAGAATTTTGCTCCTTGCAACTGGTCAAACAAGTCATCAATACGAGGTAGAGGATACCTATTCTTGATGATGACATGGTTCAATTCCCGATAGTCAATACAAAGTCGCATACTCCCGTCTTTCTTCTTGACGAATAAAACAGGAGCACCCCAAGGAGATGTACTAGGACGAATGAAACCGATGTCCAATAACTCCTATAGTTGGACTTTTAACTCCTGAAGTTCAATAGGAGCCATTCGATATGGGGTTTTAGAAATGGGCTTTGTACCAGGTTCAAGATCAATAAAGAATTCAACTTCACGTTCTGGGGGTAGACCGGGAAGTTCTTCAGGAAATACGTCAGGAAAGTCAATAACAACAGGAATATTATTCAATTTTGACGTGTCTTTATTCAAATCCATAACATGGGCTAAGAAAGCTTGACATCCGTTTTTCAATAAACGAATAGCTTTATGATTAGATATGACAGTGATTGATTTTAATGGTTTAGTTGCCTGAATTCGAACAACAGGTTGATTAGGAATATGAAAACTAACAACCTTACGAAAATAATCAATTTTGGCATGATGAGTAGTTAACCAATCAATCCCTAAAATCACATCAAAAGCAAGTATCTTTAAAGAGATCAGGTCAACAGGTAAGGTGATGGTGCCAACTTGAATCAAACAAGATTTATAAACAGTGGATGTGATAAAAGTTTCTCCTAACGGAGTTTCCACAGATAGGTCAAAGTCTAATTTCTCCGGAGTCAAGTTTAAACGTTGAGCGCAAGCAGGAGAGATAAATGAATGGGTAGCACCGGTATCAAGTAAGGTATAAACTTCGCAAGAATTTATAAATAGCTTACCCGTGATCACCTCGTTTGGGTTCCTCGCATGTTGACCAGTCACAACAAACGCTCTTCCAGGAACCATTGACTTTGGCTTTTCTGGGACAGTCTTTTGAGTCACCGTCCCCGCTGAACTAGGTTTCGCTACCGTACAATCTCGAGCGATATGTCCTTCCTTTCCACAACTATAGCATACCTTGAACTGTTGTGGGCAGTTTGGACTGATATATCCCTCTTTCCCGCACTTATAGCATATAACTGGTGGTCTTTCTCCTCCCTTAGAATCGGTTGCTGCCGGCACTGTCGTCTTCACATGGTCGTTGTTAAATCTCCTTTTTTTAAAATCTCCTCCTGACTCGCTTCTTCTATTTTCATGGCCATGATTACCACCAAAGTGGTTACCATTTTTGTCCGTCTTTTTCTTTCTCCACTGGTTATCGTTATTTTGTTGACTGCTATCTCCGGTATGATCCTGATTGTGGTACCTTGGTTGACCGTACTCGTTATCTCGCTCCAACAATTGAGCCCTGTTAACAACATCTGAATAGAGAGAAAATTTATGAGAGATGAGATATTGTCGTATGCCAGGTTTCAAACCTCTCAGAAACATCCGCGTCATACGTTCCTCATTCTCCACCAAATGAGGTGCAAACCTGGATAACTCTGCAAACTTTGCCTCGTACTGAGACACCGTCATGTTATTTTGTTCTAATCTGATGAACTCCACTTCCTTCATATGACGAACACTTTCAGGAAAGTATTTGTCATTAAATAGTTTCTGAAACGTCTCCCAAGACATGCTGAGTGCGGCTGGATGGGTACGCTTCACAGACTCCCACCAGTAGTCTGCCTCACCACGGAACATAAAGGTGGCGAATGGAACCTTCTGTTCCTCCGTGCATCCCAAGACATCGAATATCTTGGTAATTTGCTTGACCCATGTCTCCGCCATGATCGGGTCTGGCTTTCCCTTAAATTCTGGTGGTCCCAGCTCTTTGAACTGCTTGGCTGTGACAACCCGTGAATTGTTATCATTTCCTCCTGTATTTTGAACACGAGTCTCCCTCGTCTGATTTTGCATGAACTGCAAAAAGCTTCTAAACATTGCGTCGTTCATTGTCTGATCAGTGGTGTAGTTCACAGGAGGAACATTGCCAGCCTGTTGCACGTTCTCCTCGTTGGTGAGTACAGGCGTCTCCACGGTCTCATTTCCATTGTTAATATTCTCAGTCGACATTCTCAAATAGTGTCATAAAACAAGGGTTAATTAAGGAAATCAATATATCACATAATATCCCTATATACTGACCAACTAACAAATAAGCTTAGGTAGGACACACTAGCGAAGGATTTACTCGTCTTACCCCTCCTAGTTCTATTCCCCGATCTCCGCCAGAGATCATATCCCTAAGCTCTGATACCAACTGTGACGCCCCCAAAATAGGTCCATTCCATCCAACCCATTTTGAGTCGCCAAATACATGGTACAGAAACAACTACAACTTTTACAACCCATAAACTGTGAGTTTGAATACAAACATTGTCATCTAGACAATATACATACCCAACTATGTCTTCAATACAATTATTGATATATTATTTTACAAAAATGGTGAGGACTACTAAACAACTCTCTCAAGGACCATCAATTCATACCCCGACTCGTACTCGCTATATTCTCGTCTCCTGAGAAGAAAGATAGAACAAAAAGGAAAAGGGTGAGCTCTACTAGCTCAGTAAAGAATATTATGACTAAGATAATATACAACAAATTATCGTTAGCCTTCAACAGGGAAAAAAAATCTAATAGAATACAATAGACAACAAGTTTTAAGTCAATATTCGCAGCGGAAAATATTAATTCATAGAAGAGTTACGTAGATGATGAAATCTACTAATGTCTATGAATTTAACAGTCCATCAACAGTATTTTTATCCCTGTAACATCAATCAATGCACATCTTGAATCATATATTCATCCTTGCACTACAGGCCAAGGATATTCATCTGTTGGTCATGTTCATCTAAACACCTGTTCATCTCTGCACTACGGGCCAAAGATGTTCATCAGAAATCATTCATCTTTGCACTACAGGCCAAAGATATTCAATAATAACATCCTTTAAGACTGAAGATGATAAAAAATATTTTTAAAGAAGCGAATCCAGTGAAACAAAATGACAAGGATTAAGGATTAAGGATTCGTACTTTGTTTTATCTATGTCCCAAAATACCTCAAAAATAATCATAGTGGTGTAAAATTCAAGAATGATCAAAACATGGATACAATCAAAGCTAGTATCCACAACAGATATTTTGGACGAAAAGAAAAAAATATATATTTTTTTGAACAGTACCCATGAACAGTACCCGTGAACAGTACCCGTGAACAGTACCCGTGAACAGTACCAGTGATGACAGGTTCCAAATTTGATAAAAAATTCAGACCAATATTCCAATGAAATGATATTAGATGAAGCAAAATTTCTAATCATTTCAGGAATTATAGAAGCAATACTTACCATAGTAAGTTCAAATTCAAAAATACGAGATGAAATAATATCGCTTACACAATATGGAGTATGAAAGGAAATAATATTTCTCATGAGTATTGCAATAAAATAATATCCTTTACCTTAGTAGAAATTGGATTTGACTGAAATATCGGATATTATTCTGAGAAAATCTTGCAGAAAAACTACGCTCAAAATATTCCTATACTCAAGAAAAATACTCACAACACTCTAGAATAATAACTTCTGAATTTAGAAATGGTGTGATTTTAGGATGGAGGGTTGCCCTCCTTTTATAGTGCAAAACGAAAGGAGAAAAATCAACTGAAATGCCTAATTTTCCTTACCAGCCAAATTTTTCAATGTTAATCATCCAAATTTCAATATCGGTGGGGGCACCCTTTGAAACCAACTTGCAGGCAAGAAAGAAAAGCATGCAGGCAAGAAAGAAAAGCAACCTAACTTTGAAAAAAACAAGGCATGTATGAGTCATCTTTGAAAAAAAAAACAATACTCCAATAATGCAAATTGAGAATCAAGAATTCGCAAGCACGCATTTTTCATTTACACCAACCATTTCCACCAACCCAATCACCAAATAATGTTACAACAAAGTATTCGAATATTAACCATATGCGTATATATATAATAATAATATTATTAAACAATTATAATAATATTATATATGAATGAATATTTTATCAAAAATTGTAATTCCACAAAATATGCCAAACTTTCAACAATTATTTTATGCTAAAATTCCTTCATTTATAAATAAATCCATCATTTATATCTACATCAAATAAATATTTCCTTATCATATAAATCAATAATTAATTATTTACAAATAATATTACAGAATTACAGTTATGACAACCAGGCCGTTCCCAGGAAAGAGGGGGCTTTCCAATAAGGATTTCTCCTTACTGGCGCGCAATTAGGTGACCAAACCTCTCCTTAGACAGAAATTTCTAGACATTGCCAATAATGTTATCTGATAATATTATTCAAATAATATGAATTATTGATCTGATAATGGAAAATATTGTGCAGTGACAATTATTGAAACAATAATAATATAAAATATCAACGCAGCAATTATTGAATCAATAAAATATTGAACAGTAACTCCTGTAGCAATTATTGAGTAGTGCCTTCTTACGTAAGGATCAATAATTCAAAATACTGTGCAATACCGTGTGCTACTGTGCAACAACGCGTATTACTGTATTTTAACCACCGGGTATTCCAACAGTGTAAACGGTAACAACTACGCCGTTATTTTTAAACAACTTATATTTGTCGTTTTCTTCCTCCAATCGCTTTCCGTTATGGGGCCCACACATGGCTGCGCCGTCGTACGAATATTCCCCGACAGTACGAATATTCCACGACCAAACGAATATTCCCCGACAACAATGAATATTTTATAACCACTTGCTTATTTTGAAACATTTGCGTATTTTACCCATAACTATCCACATTAATCAAATCAACCCTTACTATTCAAAATAATAATTAAAGGAATTTAAATTTCGTTTATTAATTATTTGGGGTCTTACATTCGTAACTAAACCATTTTCATGAAAAATAACAAATCAGCCCCAAAAATATTTCTTTTCTGGGATTTAGCATAATATAGTCCCATAATGAACATATATTTTTCTCGAAATTTCTAAAATTCATTTACTATTTTTCAAAAATTAATTTCCAAATAATTCATTAAAAAATTAGCTACCTCCATTTTAACTCCAAAAATTCCCAAATCTTTACAGGATCTTACAAATGTTAACGTGAGTCTCCAGTTTAAATTTCATGGTCATCGGAGTTATAGAACTCCGGTTATAGCATTTTTCATTGGAAAAACCTAAATATTTAAATGGTCATAACTTGCTCATTTTAAGTCGGAATGAACTCATTTTTCGACAGAGGTTCTTTATACCATATACTTTCATGTCCCAAAAGGCCAGAATTTTTCTCACAATTTAAGTGGCCGAAACAGCCCTTCTAAAATCTGGACAGTAGCATTTTGGTAATTTACAGCTTTTGACTCCTTTACTAAAATCAGTCCACATGAAAATCTACAACACCTTTCTAGTGATTCCTCTTGGAGATGCTACAAAACTCAAAGATATAACTCTATAACTTGACCACACTTAAAAATTCAAAATATAATAGGAGATATGGTCAATTGAATCTCATGTTCCATTTTCACCAAAATTTGATTTTCAACCCTTTGTGATTTCTAACAAACTTTCATGTTTTCACATAATAACCAACATAACTCATCATAACACATACTAATACTTCATATACCCATGATTTTCGTCAATCCAAAGCTTTTATTATGACTCTCATCATAATCAACGTAATCAAATCATTTCCACAATTTAATAAGGAGTGAATATAAAGGATCATTCACCATGCATGTGGTAATCCACATAGACAGGTTATTACAACAGAATAATAAAGAATGGAATAACAGAAAGATTCACCATACATGCGATAGAGACTAGACAAACAGGTTATTCCCAACAGAATAATAAATAATGAAACCATGTCCGGCGTAAACGCACAGACATGATATTTTGACAGAATAATAAATACGAAAAAATAAATAATGGAACCAGGTCCGGCGTAAACGCACAGACAGGATATTCCGACAGAATAATAAATGTGGAATAATAAATAATGGAACCAGGTCCGGCGTAAAATGCACAGACAGAATATTTTGACAGAATAATAAAGAATGGAATAACAACATAATTTCACCATGTATGTGGTACTTCGCATAAACAGGTTATTCCAACAGAATAATAAAGAATGGAACCAGGTCAGGCAAAATTCGCACCGACAGGATATTCCAACATAATAATAAAGAATGGAATAATAAAAGAATTTTACCATGTATGCGGTACTTCTCATAAACAGGTTATCCCAACATAATAATACAGAATAGAATAATAGAAGAATTTCACCATGTATGTGGTACTTCGCATAAACAGGTTATTCTAACATAATAATTAAGAATGAAATAACAACTCTTACGAGTATTGAAAGAAGTAATTATCTTCATGAATACGAAAGAATAATACCCCTTACATGTACAACAAATAATATCCCTTACCTCAAAAGTAGACTGTATACTAGAATAGTGAGGGATCAGACTTATCTTCTTCTTTCTCTCAATAATTTCTCTCTATAATAATGGCTCTAAAGCTTTAGTGAATTGGTGAGAAATGAAGGAAGAATGAGCTTCTATTTATAGGAAAACATGGTTTCGATAATTGCACATTTTGGGACTCAAAAAATTACAGTACAATACATCTAACTTTTCTTTCATTTATAATTCAGTCATCCAAGTATTATCAAACTTGCATCACCTCCCCTAATAGTAAATCATGTGAATCAATAGTAAATCATGTGACTCAATAGTTCTAAACATGTAAAAAAATTAATTACAGTATAGTACCTCCATCTATACCTCCATTTTTAACTTAGTCATGCAAGTATCATCAATCTTGCACCAACTCCCCTAATAGTAAGTGAATGTGACTCAATAGCAACTCGTGAATAGTAACTCATGAATAGTAACTTGTGAATAGTACTCCGACACGAAAAGTGCCCTGAATACCCGATTGAACAATATAATCTCTAGACATCAATTATTATCGAAATAAATGCCGATTTCTACTAACACAAATAATTCTAACACAATGGAACTGTCAAATTCATCTTTAATCAACACGAACTTATTCATCATTAATATTATAACTCACAATATTTAACAACCAGGTCGTTCCTAGGAAAAAGGGGGCTTTCCAATAAGGATTTCTCCCTATTGATGCACAATTAGGTGACCAAACCTCTCCTAGACAGAACTTCTAGACATTGTAAATATTATAATTTAATAATATAAACTAACTTTGTCGTCTCAATTATTGATTTAATAATATATCATATAATGCAGATGATACTATGACAATAATCGAATCAATAATATGAGAGATATGATGCAGCAATTACTATAGCAATAATTGAGTATAACCGAGTGACTTCTCACGTAAGCATCAATAATCAATACCGTGTGCTACTATGCAACCACACATATTATTGTACTTTTACTACCGGGTAGTTCAACAGTATTAACGGTAAAACCTCCGCCGTTATTTTCATAAAATATTTTTGTCGTTTTCTAACTACGGCGATAATACTTCCGTTGTGGGGTCCATTAATGATTATGCCGTCGTACGAATATTCTTCGACAAAAAGAATATTCTCCGACCAAATGAATATTTTATAACAACTTGCATACTTTGTAAATTTTATAAATACTACCCACAACTATAACATTATCTCAAATTCACACCATAATATTCAAAAAAAAATTCAAGAAAATTAAATCTTTATTCGTAAAATCTGGGATCTGACAATATTCGTACAATGACACAATCATTGGTGGACCCTAGAACAGAATTATTGTCGGATTGAGAAAACGACAAAAATATTTTTATGAAAATAACGGCGAAAGTTTTACCGTTAAAACTGTTGAACTACCCGGTAGTAAAAGTACAGTAATACACGTGGTTGCATAGTAGCATAAGGTATTAATTATTGATGCTTACGTGAGAAGTCACTCAGTTATACTCAATTATTGCTGTATCATATCTCTAATATTATTGATTCGATTATTCTCACAGTATCATCTGCATTATATGTTATATTATTAAATTAATAATTGAGATGACAAAGTTATTAATATTATTAAATTAAAATATTTACAATGTCTAGAAGTTCTGTCAAGGAGAGGTGTGGTCACCTAATTGCGCGTCAATTGGGAGAAATCCTTATTGGAAAGCCCCCTATTTTCTGGGAACAACCTGGTTATTAAATATTATGAGTTATAATATTAATGATGAATAAGTTCGTGTTGATTAAATATGAATTTGATAGTTTCATTGTGTTGGGATTATTTGTGTTAGTAGAAATCGACATCTATTCCGATGATAATTGATGTCTGGAGGTTATATTGTTCAATCGAGTATTCGAGACACTTTTCGTGTTGGAGTACTATTCACGAGTTACTATTCACAAGTTACTATTCATGAGTTACTATTCACGAGTTACTATTAACAAGTTACTATTCACGGGGTACTATTTATCCGAACAATATATTTCTTTTCGGTCCAAATTATTTTTGGGTACAATATTATTCCATGAGGAGATGTGATAATTTTTCAGACCGTTGGTGGTAATTTATAATAGTAAATTAATATGGATCACTGGTTTAAAGCTTCAATAGTTAATCAATATGGATCCCTGGTTTAATGTTTTAATAGTGAAAAAGTATGGACCGTTGCTTTAAGTTTTAATATGGACCGTTCGTTTAAAAGTAAATCAATCTGGACCGTTCATGAATTAGTTACTATTCAATCCATTCTCCTATAAATAGAAGCTCATTCCTTCATTATTTCTTACGAATTCACTGAAACTCTAGAGAGAGAAATTATAGAGAGAAAGAAGAAAAGTATTCTGCTACTTCACTACTTCTATATCCAGTTTCTTCTTTATAAGGTAAGGGATATTATTTGTTGTACCTATAAGGGGTATTATTTCTTTTATATTCTTAAAGAGAACTCCTGTTATTCCATTATTTATTATTCTGGTGGAATTACCTGTATACGCGGTCTACCCTATACTTGGTGAAATTATTCTATTATTTATTATTTTGTTGGAATAACCTGTATACACGGGCTACCCTATACTTGATGAAATTCTTCTGTTATTCCAGTCTTTATTATTCTGTTAGAATATCATGTCTGTGCGTTTTACGCCGGACCTGGTTCCATCTTTATTATTCTATTGGAATATCATGTCTGTGCGTTTTACGCCAGACCTGGTTTCGTATTTATTATTCTGTTGGAATATCCTGTATGTTCGTTTTACGCCAGACCTGGTTCCATTTTTATTATTCTGTTGGAACATCCTATCGGTGCGAATTTCGCCCGACCTGGTTTCGTTATTTATTATTCTTTTGGAATAATATGTCTATGCGAAGTACCACATGCATGGTGATTTCTTTGTTATTCCATTCTTTATTATACTCAGTTGGTTAAAGCTTTGACTTCTATACTCCATGAAATTAGTGGAATATCTTTGATATTTGCGCTTCATCCAGTATCTTTTCATGGAAATATTCTTCTGAGCATTCTTGAATTTTACTCTACAAAGAAGTATCATGTTGAAAATTTGGACGTTATTAGTTCCTGGATAAATTAAATCTTGAACTTGTTTTATTGAATTCTTATATCATTATCATCATCCTCATGTTTATATTTTATTGAAAGTCATCTGTGGCCTGTAGTGCATAGATGGACTTGGTATGATTATAACCAGGGATTATTCGGTATAATCATGAATGTAATGTTACAAATGATGTGGTAAAAGTCCACATTGGCCCGTAGTGCATTGATGGACAGTTGTTGGCATGATCATGACCATTGATGAATACACGAATATCCTTGGCCCGTAGTGCATTGATAATTTGTGGTCATGACCCTAATGAATATCATTGGTCGTAGTGCAGGGATGATGTGGATTATTTATTAAACTGAGTCTCAGCGATAAAAGTGATGAAAAAACGTTTTAAATCATAAAAGATAGTAGATTTTATTCTCTACTTGACTCTTTTAATGGATTGCTTATTCCGCTGCAGTTAAACTTGATGTCTATTGTATTTTATCAGTTTAACATTGTTAAATGCTAATGATAATTTATCCTGAATTATCTTAGTCATAATATTTCTTACTGGCTAGTTGAGCTCACCCTTTCTTTCACTGTTCTCTTCAGGAAATGAGAACATAGCAGGGACTAGTCGGGGAACGGAGTGATGGTCCAGAGGATAGCATTAGTAGTCCTCATTATTCTATGAAATAGTGTGTTAATAAATGTATTGAGGACTTATTTTAAGTGTGGATATTGTCTAGATGACAATATTTGTATTAAAACTCACAGCATATGTTTTGTCGTATTTTACACAACTGTTGTATAATTAGTTTGTATTTGTATTCAGTACCATGTATCTGGCGACCCAAGATGGGTGATGTATACCTATTTTGGGGGCGTCGCAGTTGGTATCAAAGCTTAGGGATATGATCCCTGGCTAAGATGTGAGATAAGAACTAGGAGGGGAGAGACAGGGAATTCCTTCGCTAGTATGACCTACCTAAGTTTATTTGTTATTTAATTGGCTGGTGAGAGTATAGGGATAATATGTGATATGTTAATTAATCCTTGTTTTGTGGCAGTATTTGAAAATGGCATCCGAAAATGTTGAGAACATCAATGGAGCACAGGAGACCGTTGAGTCTCCATAGATCAATAATCAGAACAATATGCATCAGGAAGGCGACAATCCTCATGCAAACAACAACACTGACCAAATGATGAACGACATAATATTCCGAGGCTTCATACAATTCATGCAACATCAGGCGAGAGCAGCTCCTGTCCAAAATACAGGTGGAAACACTGGCAACCCTCAGACGGTCACCGCCAAACAGTTCAAGGAGCTGGGACCACCGGAGTTTTTTGGAGAGCCAAAACCACTTAAGGCGGAGACGTGGATAAAGCAGATCTGTAAGATATTTGATGTATTGGGATGCTCCGAGGAGCAAAAGGTTCCCTTTGCCACCTTCATGTTGCATGTAGAGGCAGATTACTGGTGGGAATCTGTAAAACGTACTCAACCTGCCGCACTAAAGATGACTTGGGAGAAGTTCTAAGAATTTTTCAACGACAAGTACTTTCCCAAAGGTATTCATCACATGAAAGAGGTAGAGTTCATCAAGCTAGAACAAAACAACATGACCATGTCGTAGTACGAAGCCAAGTTTGCCGAGTTGTCCCGGTTTGCGTCCCATTTGGTTAATAATAAGGAGAGAATGACGCGAATATTTTTAAGAGGTTTGATACCTGAGATATGTCAATATCTTATCTCTCATAAACTGTGTTTGTATTCAGATATTGTTAATAGGGATCAGTTATTGGAGCGTGATAATGAGTCAACCCAACCAAAAGATAGCAGCCGACAAAATGATAATACTAGTGAGAGCAGTCATCGAAGCGGTGACAACAAGCATGGAGAGAATCAATAGGCCAAAAATGGTAACCACTTCGGTGGTAATCAGGTCCAAAACAATAAGAATGGACATTTTAAGAAAAGGAGATTCAACAATGATGGAAAGATGTCAGCACCAACACCCGTTGTTAAGGAAGGAGAACGACCACCTATCATATGTTTCAAATGCGGAGGGGAGGGACATATCAGTCCAAACTGCGCGATGCCGTCCAAAGCATGTTATAATTATGGAAGAGAAGGTCACCTAGTCCGATTTTGTCATTCACCGAAGACAAGTTCAGCTAGGATGGAGGTAACAAAGGCCATCCCAGAAAAGTTAAAACCGGTAGTGCAATGGAGAGCGTTTGTCGTGACCTCTCAGAAAGAAAGGAACCCAAACGAGGTCATCATGGGTAAGCTTATCATAAACTCTAGCGAAGTATATACCTTATTTGATACCAGTTCTACCCATTCTTTTATTTCTCATACTTGCGCTCAACGTTTAAATTTGACTCCGGAGAAATTGGACTTTGACTTAGCTGTTGAAACTCCGTTGGGAGAAACCTTCATTACATCCACTGTTTATAAGTCTTGTTTGGTTCAAATCGGTACCCTCACATTACATGTTGATCTTATTTCATTGAAAATACTTGTATTTGACGTAATTCTAGGGATTGATTGGTTAATTACTCATCATGCAAAAATTGATTATTTTCGTAAGGTTGTTAGCTTTCATATTCCTAACCAACCTATTATACGAATTTAAGCAACCAAACCATTAAAATCAATCACTGTCATCTCAAGCCATAAAGCTATTCGTTTGTTGGAAAATGGATGTCAAGCTTTCTTAACTCATGTCACGGATCTAAACAAAAATACGTCAGTTTTGAATGATATTTCTATTATTAATGAATTTCTTGACTTATTCCCTGAAGAACTTCCTGGACTACACCCAGAGCGTGAAATTGAATTATGTATTGACATTGAACCCGGTACAAAACCTATTTCCAAAGCCCCATATCGAATGGCTCCTATTGAACTTTAGGAGTTAAAGACCCAACTACAGGAATTGTTAGACATCGGTTTCATTCATCCTAGTACATCTCCTTGGGGTGCTCCTGTTCTATTCGTGAAAAAGAAAGATGGGAGTATGCGACTTTGTATTGATTATCGGGAGTTGATCTATGTCACCATCAAAAATAGATATCCGTTGCCATGTATTGATTACATGTTTGACCAGTTGCAAGGCGCCAAATTCTTTTCAAAGATTGATCTTCGTTTCGGATATCACCAATTGAAGATTAGAACCGATGACATTCCAAAGACGGCTTTTAGAACTCGGTACGAGCATTATGAATTCCTAGTCATGTAATTTGGATTAACTAATGCTCCTGCTGCCTTTATGGATATGATGAACCAAGTATTCAAGGAATATTTGGATCACTTTGTGGTCGTCTTTATTAATGACATCCTCATATATTCCTAAAGTCATGAAGATCATGAGCAACACTTGAGGCTGATACTCCAAAAGCCTCGTGAATATAAGCTTTATGCCAAATTGAAGAAATGTGAGTTCTATCTTGAGGAAGTAGCATTCCTTGGGCACGTAGTATCAAGTCATGGAATATCTGTTGACCCAGCAAAGATTGAAGCTATTCAAAGTTGGGAGCAACCTAAATCAGTGACCGAAGTACATAGCTTTCTCGGCTTAGCTGGTTATTATCGGAGATTCGTAGAAGGGTTTTCTCGAATCGCTACTCCATTAACTCAGCTGACTCGGAAAGATACAAAATTCAGTTGGAACGAGAAATATGAGAAGAGTTTTCAAGAACTTAAGAGGAGACTCATTTCAGCACCTATTTTGACAATACCACCTGGCTCAGAGGGATTTGTCATCTACAGTGATGCTTCAGGCAAAGGGTTAGGATGTGTTCTCATGCAACATGGGAAAGTCATAGCCTATACCTCATGACAACTCAAAGAATATGAGAGGAATTATCCTACTCATGATCTAGAGTTGGCAGCAGTCGTTTTTGCACTAAAGATTTGGAGGCGTTACTTGTATGGAGAGAAAGTGGAGATCTTTACGGATCATAAAAGCCTCAAATATTTCTTCACTCAAAAGGAACTCAACATGCGACAACGACGTTGGCTTGAACTGTTGAAAGATTATGATCATACCATCAAATACCATCCTAGAAAAGTGAACGTGGTAGCTAACTCATTGAGTAGAAGATAATATACAGGTACGAGTGTGATATTGACAACTCAAAGGCCCATTTTTAATCCTCGATCGAGTAGAAACTGTGGTGTATAGACTCGCTTTACCGCCAAGTATGTCTCGTGTTCATAACGTTTTTCATATATCTATGTTACGTAAATATGAGAAAGACCCAAACCACATTATTGATTTAGAACCAGACGAAATAGAGGAAGATTGAACGTGTGAAGAGGTTCCTATTAAAATCTTGGATAAGAAGGAACATATCCTATGCTCCAAGGTTATACCTCAAGTTAAAGTTTTGTGGAGGAACCACGATGTTGAGGAAATAACCTGGGAATTAGAATCTGAAATGAAATCAAGGTATCCTTACCTCTTCGACATACCAGGTACGTACCCTAATTTCGAGGGCAAAATTTCATAAGAAGGGGAGGTTGTAAAACCCCAACTTTTATGAATAAAGATGATTTTTCTATGAATATTATTTTTGAATATTATGGAATGAATTTGATATAATGTTATAGTTGTGGGTAATATTTATAAATTTTTCAAAGTATGCAAGTTGTTGTATTATATTCAATTGGTCGGGGAATATTCATTTTAGTAGGGAATATTCATACAACGGCACAATCATTGGTGGACCTCACAACAGAATTATTGTCGGATTGAGAAAATGACAAAAATATGTTTATAAAAATAACGGCGAAACTTTTACCGTTAAAACTGTTGAACTACCCGATAGTAAAAGTATAGTAATACGCGTGGTTGCATAGTAGCACACGGTATTGATTATTGATGCTCACGTGAGAAGTCACTCAGTTATACTCAATTATTGCTGCATCATATGTCTCTTATTATTATTTCGATTATTGTCACAGTATCATCTACATTATATGTTATATTATTAAATCAATAATTGAGACGACAAAGTTATTCATAATATTAAATTACAATATTTACAATGTCTAAAAGTTCTGTCAAGAAGAGGTTTGGTCACCTAATTGCGCGCCAATAGGGAGAAATCCTTATTGGAAAGCCCCCTCTTTCCTGGGAACAACTTGGTTGTTAAATATTATGAGTTATAATATTAATGATGAATAAGTTCGTGTTAATTAAAGATGAATTTGATAGTTTCATTATGTAGGGATTATTTGTGTTAGTAGAAATCGACATCTATTCCTATGATAATTGATGTCTGGAAGTTATATTGTTCAATCGAGTATTCGAGACACTTTTCGTTTTGGAGTACTATTCACGAGTTACTATTCACGAGTTGCTATTCACGAGTCACTATTCATGAGTTACTATTCATGGGGTACTATTAACCCGAACAATATATTTCTTTTCGGTCCAAATTATTTTTGGGTACAATATTATTCCATGAGAAGATGTGCGAATTTTTCAGACCGTTGGTTGAATTTATAATAGTAAATCAATACGGATTGCTGGTTTAAAGTTTTAATAGTAAATCAATATGGATCGTTGGTTTAAAGTTTTAATAGTGAATCAGTATGGACCGTTGCTTTAAGTTTTAATATGAACCGTCCGTTTAAAAGTAAATCAATCTGGACCGTTCATGAATTAGTTACTATTCAATCCAATCTCCTATAAATAGAAGCTCATTCCTTCATTATTTCTTACGAATTCACTGAAACTCTAGAGAGAGAAAGAAGAAGAGTATTCGGCTACTTCACTACTTCTATATCCAGTTTCTTCTTTATTTATAATGTGAAATTCTTCTATTATTTATTATTCTGTTAGAATAACCTGTATACGCGGGCTACCCTATACTTGGTGAAATTCTTCTGTTATTCCAGTCTTTATTATTCTGTTGGAATATCATGTCTGTTCGTTTTACGCCGGACCTGGTTCCGTCTTTATTATTCTGTTGGAATATCATGTTTGTGCGTTTTATGCCGGACCTAGTTTCGTGTTTATTATTCTGTTGGAATATCCTGTCTGTGCGTTTTACGCCAGACCTGGTTCTGTCTTTATTATTCTTTTAGAATATCATGTCTGTGTGTTTTACGCCGGACCTGGTTCCGTATTTATTATTCTGTTAGAACATCCTGTCGGTGCGAATTTCGCCTGACCTGGTTCCATTATTTATTATTCTGTTGGAATAACCTGTCTATGCGAAGTACCGCATGCATGGTGATTTCTTTTGTTATTCCATTCTTTATTATACTCATTTGGTTAAAGTTTTGATTTCTATACTCCATGAAATTAGTGGAATATCCTTTTTTATTTGCGCTTCATCCAATATCTTTTCATGGAAATATTCTTCTGAGCATTCTTGAATTTTAGTCTACAAAGAAGTATCATGTTGACAATTTAGACGTTATTAGTTCCTAGATAAATTAATTCTTGAACGTGTTTTATTGAATTCTTATATCATTGTCATCATCTTCATGTTTATATTTTATTGAAAGTCATCTGTGGCCTGTAGTGCATAGATGGACTTGGTATGATTATGACCAGGGATTATTCGGTATAATCATGACCGTAATGTTACAAATGATGTGGTAAAAGTTCTCATTGGCCCGTAGTGCATTGATGGACAGTTGTTGGAATGATCATGACCATTGATGAATACACGAATATCCTTGGCCCGCATTGCATGGATAATTTGTGGTCATGACCCTAATGAATATCCTTGGCCGTAGTGCAAGGATGATGTGGATTATTTATTAAGCTGAGTCTCAGCGATAAAAGTGATGAAAAAATGTTTTAAATCATAAAAGATGGTAGATTTTATTCTCTACTTGACTCTTTTAATGGATTGCTTATTCCGCTGCAGTTAAACTTGATGTCTATTGTATTTTATCAGTTTAACATTGTTGAAGGCTAATGATAATCTATCCTGCATTATCTTAGTCATAATATTTCTTACTGGGCTAGTTGAGCTCACCCTTTCTTTCATTGTTCTCTTCAGGAAATGAGAATGTAACAGGGACTAGTCGGGGAACGGAGTGATGGTCCAGAGGATAACATTAATAGTCCTCACTATTCTATGAAATAGTGTGTTAATAAATGTATTGAGGACTTATTTTGAGTGTGGATATTGTCTAGATGACAATATTTGTATTAAAACTCACAGCATATGTTTTGTCGTATTTTACACAACTGTTGTATAATTAGTTTGTATTTGTATTCAGTACCATGTATCTGGCGACCCAAGATGGGTGATGTATACCTATTTTGGGGACTTATAAGCTTAAAAGTGTAGCCTAAACAACATACAACAAACTTGTTACAACAACAGAATCCAAATAACAAAAACATGAAATATCTGGGCCCATGAACTTGCTGTTAGAGATTTCTTGGCAAGTTCTGGGTTACCCAGATCTGGCTCAGTCAAGGTCAGTCAACGGCCTTTGACCAACAATATCTATTAATCTATGCATGATCTGCTCCTGCTATGAGTTTCAGAACACAGATCTCATGACATACTATAAAATCAAAGCTTAAAACAACCAAAAACATAAAAACAGAGAAAGATTTACATGGTCTGACATTACGTTGTCAGACACAAAAATAATTTCCTAGATTTTTTGAAAATTTTAATTATGAGCCCTTAGGTGTTATGGATCTACCAGATACCAACCCAGATCACTTAAATAGAATTCAAAAAACATGTTTTAATATAAAATCATAACATCTAATCATAACAAGCATGATCAGATTCTAAGTTAGGGTTTTATACCTTTGATTCAAGATGTATATTGATTGATGTTACAAGGATACTATATTGATGATGGACTTTTAAATTCATAGATGATAGTAGATTTCATTCTCTACTTAATTCTTCTAATGAATTATTGCTTCTGCTGCAGTTGTTGATCTAAAACTTGTTGTCTACTATATTCTATCAGATTTTTCCCTGTTGAGGACTAAGGATAAATTGTTGTACATTATCTTAGTTATAATATTCTTTATTGGGCTAGTTGAGCTCACCTTTTTCTATTTTGTTCCATTTTTCTTCTCAAGAAGCGAGAATATAGCAGGAACCAGTCGAGGTATAGAGTGGTGGTCCTAGACAGTTATTTTAGCAGTCCTCACTATTTTTGTAAAATAGTGTATCAATAATTGTAATGAGGACTTATCTGAGTATGGATATTGTCTTAAAGAAAATATTTGTATTTAAACTCACAGTTTATGTGTTGTTGTGTTTTGCGCGACAATTGTATTAATGAAGTTGTAGTTGTTTCTTTACCATGTATTTGGCGACTCAGAATGGGTGGTGTATACCTATTTTAGGGGCTTCACATGCACTGTGCCTAAGGCTTAATTGTGCGAAGCTGCGCCCAAAGTGTGTCAGGTGTGACTATTTTGAGCTTTTTTACTAAAATAGGCATAACCTTTTCATACGAACTCCGATTGCGGAGATTTAAGATGATCCGAAACGAGAACGAATAGACCTACAACTTTTATTCTTTAATGTTTTCAATTTGATGTTATGAACAAGGGTCTAAATGGTCATCTTTAGGACTATTATATTTTCAGGGACAATAGGAGGGCGTCGGGCATGGACGTATGCAAGTGTAGTGCTTCTAACGATAAAAGATGTTGTTCTAAGTTATAAAACATGGATGTTAATAAACATAATGATGCTTAACATTAAGAAATAATGTATTAGATAAGTTGTATAAGCATACTAAGCTTATACAAGAGAGACAAATCGTGCGTGTGACGAACGAACGTCGAAACGTCGTAACAAATGTTAATGAACGTAAAAAGTGTTTTAATTCAAATAAAATAAATATTATAAGATATGAAATGGGTTTAATATAAAACCAATAATGATTCCTAGCAAGACTTAAACACATGAATGAACTTTGAGTACGACCTAAGAAATAATACATCGAGATGTAAGTCAAAAGTTAACACAATTAAATTGAACATTGTGTATTGATTAATAAGAAGGGTTATCAGATATAGAGTAAAGTTTACATTACAACTACTATGCGTTTCTATGTGACTAATAGTTAATGTGAATGATTATATAATTGTTTAGGGCACGTGAAGTGCAGATAACTATAAGCTATTAAACTGTTATTGGTAAACAGCGATCAAGGCAAGTCTTTCAGTTCCTATTTGCTATGTGAACTTGATGTTTAACTGTTTTAAATATTTATTGCAAAGAGCATGATGTGTTATATATATGTTGAAAGTATGAAATGTTAAATTCAATTTATGACTACGTTGATTGAGTAGAGCATGTTGATTGAGTAAAGAACTCAATCTTTATACTTGTTATATGAACTGTAGCATGTATATTATGTTAGTCTAATGTTTATGAGATATATGTTGAACATGTTATTATGTGCTACGTGATGCATGAAAACTATTAGATTTTGGTCGAGCTCAACCTTGTAAATAATCACTTTTACAGGTTAAAGATTCAAGGTAAAGTTATGTGCTACTTGAAAGACATAAATTAGATGTGATACTTGAAGATTTATACACTTTGACTGGATTATTATTATTTGAACCACGTTTAGGGTTCCAAATAATGTATGATGTTTAATAGATGTTGAGTTATAAAATTTAAGTTTTGTTTGTTGTATGAAAGGGTATTGAACCTGGATGTAAGTTTTATTTATTAACTCTGATAAGGTGAGTAATAAGCTAAGTATGGTTTAAAGGTAAGTAAAGATAAAGGTTTTGAGAAATGTAATTAATAAGTTGCAATGATTATGTAATGATAAACTGTCAAGTTTGAGTTATCTGATATGTAAAGGTTATCGGATTAAAATGTAAGATTCTATATAATAACTTTGATGAAGCGAATCATAAAATAACTTGATTCAAAAACATGTAGATAATGATGGTTTTGATTTTGGGAATTAAACTAAGAAGATAGAAAAGTTTAAATTATTCCGCATTTTATTAAGCTTAACATCAAATAATGATGTAAAATTAGAAGTTAAACGTGTTATTAACGACCAAAGTCGATAATTGAATTGTATAAATTTTGGGGTCGTTACAGATGAAACTGAGGAACTTGGAAGAGTTGAAGAGGAAGGATTATCATATGGCAAATCAGAGGAAACAAAATTAGGTGGAATAGGAGGAGGGTCAGGAACAATTCGAACAAACAAACCATCAACAAAAGAAATATGAGACTGTTTCAGATTGGCAGAATCATTGAACTCATTATGGGACACAACTATTTCATCATCAAGATAAATTTTAAAATATTGAAACATTTTGGTAAGAAATAAACCATATGGAAGACATTTCTTAACCTGACGAATGCAACTCAGTATATGAGATAACATCATGAGAGAGAAATTAAAAAAACACCTTTTAAAATTACTGCCACAACCATGAGATCTTGATAAATAAAATCTACTCCACCACCAACTCGTGGAAACAGATTGTAGCGTATCAACTTGTACAGAAAAAACACAGTTGGACACACATTAACAATCTTAGGAGTAAACAAAGTAGACAAAGAATGATCATTCATAACAGTACGAAGTTGCTCAAGAGGAGGAAAGGGGATATTAGTTGCACCCTTTAAAGTAAAACGACAAGGACCAGTGGATGGAATATTAAAAATGCTCCCTAAATTAACAACAGTGAAAAATAAAGATTTTCCCTTAACAAAAGATGAGTAACAATGCCCATTACATTCCAGATTTGTGTAAAATTGTTGTACCAACCGAGGATACGCTTTTGTTGGAGGAAAAAGCATAGCAGACATACCACAAGAAGTAAAAAGATTTTCTAAAGAGGAATTTTAGAAATAGAATAAATCCATGATTTTTTCATAGAAAAATTGTTTTATAACAATTAAAGTTTTGAAGCGTGCTTCAAAACTCTGACTTCTAAAGAAATTATCTGGCAAATCAGAAGAAGATAAAGGGTTTACTATAGTGGAAAGAGATTCAGGTTGAGATGAGGGAAGTTCGGCATCTGGAGATGGTTGTGTCTTCTCTTTTTGATTAGATTCTGAAAACTTCAGGAATGAAAAACTCGAATCGGATCCATCGGAAAAAGTGGCGTCGTCAAACGAAACATACACGGACGCTTGACGATTTTGTCGCTTGGACTTCTTATGTAATCTCACGGTGTAAGGGGATCGAGACCTTTGGACTTCTTTAATGGTGATACCAGAAGATCTTTTGTTGGCTCAGGTCTTCATTTTTTATAGAGACTAGAACGCTCAAGAACAATGAAAAGAGAAAGGGTTTCTGAGTAATGTTTGACAAAGTGCGAGGACAGGGTTTAATAGAGCAAAGTTGGAAATTGAAAAGACTCCTCGAGAAGATAAACACTCTTCAGTTCCTATCTTTTCATATTTCAAAAATCATGATTGTATTTAGAAAATTATTCAGAAGATATCATACCGTGAATTGTGCCACGAAAATAGATACGCCTCTTAGTGTAAATAATTGTTGATACATAAACAGATAATGTATTCAAAATAACTTGCAGATATACTGTGGATTCGAAATATTTTATACATAAAATATTTTAGTACGTGAACATTATTTATACCATGCACATTCCAAGTTCTCTCCTTAACATACAAAACCTTTCTTCACTTAAGGATTTGGTAAAAATATCAGCCAATTATTTTTCTATTAGAATAAAAATTAATTTGATTAATATTTTTGAAACATTAGCCCTTAAAAAATTATGTCTAACCTCTATATGTTTTGTACGTGAATGCAAGACAGGATTTTTTGATATGTCAATAGTACTAGAGTTATCATAGTAAATAGGCACACTATCACATAAAATATCAAAATCATATAGGGTTTGTCTCATCCATAATATTTGAGAGCAGCAACTCCCTAAAGCTAAATATTCACCCTCAGTGGTTAATAAAATAACTGAAGTTTGATTTTTGTTATGCCACGTTACAAGACTATGACCTAAAAATGTGCAAGCTCCACTTGTACTTTTTCTATCAATTTGGCATCCTGCATAATTAGCATCTGAGTAACTCATTAGTTCAAAGTGATTTCAAATCGGATAAAACAATCCTAAATTAATAGTATGACTTAAATATTTAAAAATCATTTTAACAGCTTATAAGTGGGATTCCATAGGTTTTGCTTGAAAACGTACACAAAGGCATACATTGTACATTATATCAGGTCTAGATGTAGTTATATATAATAGATATCCAATCATACCTTGATATTTGGTTAATTCTACATCTATACCTTTTTCATCAGACGTAAGCTTTATTGAAGTGCTCATTGGTGTAGCCTTTGGATTTGATCCCTCAAAAGAAAATCTTTTGAGTAGTTCTTTTGTATATTTGGTTTAATGGATATAGATACCTTCCTTTGTTTGCTTGATTTGGAGTCCCCTTGATTTGGAGTCCCAAAAGTAATTAAGTTCTCCCATTAAACTCATATTGAACTCCTCATGCATACACTTAGAAAACCACTCACAAAGAAAATCATTAGTAGCACCAAAAATTATATCATCTACATATATTTGTATAATAATAATATCTTTATTTTCATGCTTAATAAATAATATAGAATCAATTTTACCTCTGATAAAACCATTTGAAAGTAAATACTTACTCAACCTCTCGTACCAGGCCGTTGGAGCTTGTTTAAGACCATAGAGAGCTTTCTTGAGCTTATAGACATGGTTTGGATACTTTTCATATTCGAATCTAGGAGGTTGTTTTACGTATACCTCGTCATTGATGTATGCATTGAGGAAGGCTCTCTTCATATACATTTGATAAATCTTGAACTTCTTGTAACAAGCAAATGTTTAAAAGATTCGGATGGACTCTAGTCTTATAATTGGGGCATAAGTTTCTTCGTAGTCGATACCTTCTTGTTGATTGTATCCTTGAGCTACTAGCCTTGCTTTGTTACGAGTGATTGTGTCATGCTCATCAAGCTTATTCTTATATACCCACTTAGGTCCAATGATAAAAACACCTTCCGGAGGGGGCATAAGTTCCCAGACTTGGCCTCGTTCAAATTGTTGAAGTTCTTATTGCATTGCCATTAGTCAACTTTCATCTAGAATAGCTTCCTTAGCATTCTTTGTGATAGAAATGCAGAGAATGCATATTAATTTAGCAATCCTCTCCTTGTAGTGATTCCTTTGTTTATATCTCCAATGATGTTTTTCGGTGGATGATTCTTAAGATATCTTATAGTCTTTGGCATTTGTACATCATGTATTGCCTCTTCTTGTTGGGGAAAATCTACTTCAAGCTTTTGTGTTGTTCCTTTTTCCACTCCTTGTGAGTTTTCCAATTCAGCTTGCTGAATTCGTTCATTTGGCTTGCTAGATAGACTTTTTCGGTTTTCTGGATGCTCTTAGATCTCTAAATTTCTAGCATCCTCATCTCTTTCTTTTGGAAGATCATTATTTGTCTCATTAAATGTAATATGAACAGATTCTTCAACACATAGCTTATTAATATTAAATACACGATAAGCTTTACTATTTTGTGAATAACCAATGAAAATTCCTTCATAAGACTTACCATCAAATTTTCACAAGTTATCACTAGTATTTTAAATAAAATATTTAGATCCAAAAACTTTGAAATAACTTATATTAGGAATCTTGTTATTTAAGAGTTCATAAGGAGTTTTCAAAATAATTAGACGTATAAGTACTCTATTCAAAACATAATAAAATGTGTTTACAGCTTCAGCCCAAAACTTTTTATGATATTTACTTTCTTGTAACAAAGTTCTAGCTGTTTCTTCTAATGTCCTATTCTTTCTTTCCACTACTCCATTTTGTTGAGGGGTTCTAGGGGCTGAAAATTCATGAATAATTCCTTTTTCATCAAAAAATATTATAAAATCCTTTTGAAATTCAGTTCCTTGATCACTTCTTATCCTTACAAGTTTGAGACTATATTTTGTTTCCAAATTTCTTATCAATTTCTCAAATTCTATAAATGCTTCATCTTTAGTTCTTAAAAATAATACCTATGTATATATAGAGAAATCATCTATTATTACAAATGCATAAAACTTAACATTTATACTAACATTTATACTAGCATGTCTTTGCCAAATAGATCAAGATGAAGTAGTTGTAAAAGAGAATAAGTTGATACCATGTTCTTTGCCATAAACGATGTTCTTACTTATTTTCTGAGTTGACAAGGAACACATATTCCCTTCTTTTCATACTTTATTTTTGGCAACCCTTTGATGAGATTCTTTGAGGATAATTTCTTAATTAAATCCATGTGAACATGTCCCATCCTCTTATGTCATAAATTAGTCTCATCTTGCATAGATGCAAGACATAGTTCTTCATCTTGTTGCTCAAAATCAATAGTATATATATTTCCTTCCCTTTGTGCAACTAGAGTAGTATTGTTAGTACCATGAGAAATTGTACATTTTTCTTTTTCAAAACTAACTTGATGACCATTATCCATTAATTGACTAACACTTATAAGATTTAATTCAAGTCCACTAACAAGATTTATATTATCAATATTAACCTTACCATTGCCTATTTTACCTTTTTCGATTATTTCGCAAGTTTGATTATCTCCAAATGTAATCGTACCATTTTTCTTCTTGATTTTTAGCTCCACAAATGTTGATTTGTCACCAATCATGTGAGAGCATCCACTATCAAGAATCTATTTTTGAGATGGAACCCTTGCCTTGAGACATACCTGTCAAAAAAAGATAATTCATCCTTTTGGTACCCACATCTTTTTAGGTCCTTTAATGTTAGTTGCACGTAAATCATCTTTTTTAACCCATACATTTTTTATCTTATTTTTCTTAAAACAATTTATGTCTAAATGACCTTTAATACCATAATTTCTACATGTTATGAAAGGAGAACAATAATTCAATCTAAAACGTGATTTTGATTTTAGTATTTTCACATCTCCCTTTTTATGCATAGAATTATAACCAATTCCTTGTCTTTCAAAACTAGGTCTTTGTTAACCCAATATGACATTTAAATTTTCTTCACCTTAAACGAATTTAGCAAGATATAATTTTAGTGAATCTATTTCCTTTTGAAGTTCATTATTAAGAAAGGTTTTAACACGAGATTCATCACTAAATGCATCAATACGTACATCTCTTATTTTTAGTTCATTAGTTAATTTTTGGACTTCATTATTCAAATAATTTACCTTATTGAAAAGTATTTTGTTATAATTATCTAGATAATCAATCTTAGCAACCAAAGTCTTTTCTTCTTTACATATAGACTCTTTTTCAATATCTTTCTTTTCATATATTAAAGAATCAACCTCACTCATTAATGTATTTACTAAATCTTTCAGATATGCATTCTTTTCTTTTAATTTTTCATTTTCTTGTTTTATAGAATTAAACTCATAACTTGATACCTCGTTTGATTCACCTTCTATTCCCATGAAGCATACTTGAGCTATTTTATCCTTGGCATCGACCTCAACTTCAGACTCCTCTTCATCACTCCAAATGATGAGTGCCTTATTTCTTTTATATCCTTAAAGCTCGTTTTTTCTTTGTTCTTTAGTTGAAAGCAGTCCTTCTTGAAGTGCCCTGGACGTCCGCATTCAAAACATGTCTCCTTGGTTTGCTTTCTTTTGGCTTTATTCGTGTTGAAGGTATTTTTCCTTTTATTCTTCCTTTGTAGTAGTCCTTTGAGCCTCCTTGACATCATGGTTATCTCTTCAACCGAATCATCATCAAGATCTTCTTCATTTCCTACATTCATTAGTACAAAACTATAAAAAGACAACACTTAAAAGATGACGTTTTTATAAAAAATATTGTAGTATTTTTTTTACAACGTTTTTTAACAAAACGTTGTAAATACATATACAAAAACGTTATCTATTTATCATAGTAAATTTTGATTTTAAATAGATAACATTTTTTTAAAAAAATGTTATGTTTGTAAATGAAAAGTTAAAATTAAAACACGGAGCTGAGTTATATGTCTAATGTATTTCTTCGCTATGTCTTTCTCTGCTCTCTTTCCCTCACAAAACCAAAACCCTAGTTATCGATCTCTGCTGCCAAAGTTGGAGCCATCTCAAGTCGTCGACATGGGCGAGAAATGGATCTGTTCCTGGTGGTGGTGGGTCGAGCTCATAAATCATCGATTCGAACCAAGACGATAGATCAGAGGGGTTGTAATGAACGGTATCGCAAGAGCAAGATAAGAAAGACCATCTTGTTGAGCTTGGCCCATCACTTCTTCGTGGTGCTCGAGTTTCTGACCAATATCCGCCATGTCAGATGATCGGACTTTATAGCCCAGAACAGCCAAAAGCTCATCAACTCCGATGTCTTGTTCAGTTTCCTCCCACATCTTAGATTTCCCATTTGAATACACGCCGCTATTATTGACGGAGGAGCTACCACTGGTGCCACCACCACAGTCCTGTGGAGAATGTGCTATAATTAGGTTGTGGGTAGTCTCTCTTCATGATTTGGGGGGATTTTTTCTCTCCCTAAGAATGGTTGGGTTTAGGGGTTTGAGAGATTATTGTGTGAGGGGAATCAAAAAATGAAGGAGGGGATTGAATGGGTAAAGAATTTGAGCATTGGGGATTGGACGGCTCTGCTTGGTTCTATTCTATTATGTTTAAGGCTACCCCCAGAAGCCAACCATGGTAATTAAATCATTCCATTCTTTTCTTAATTCATTTATAAATTTTAATTTTGCTTCTATTTCTCTTTCTTGTGTTGATTATTAGTGACTGAAACCAACTGTTGGCTGGTATTTTGTTCCGGTCAATGCTCTTATAAGGTTACCCAAATTATTTATTAAATAAAATGTACGTAATACCTGTTTTTGGTGACAAAGGCACTTTAGACTAACTTTTATTTCTACAACTTTGTAAACAATTTCAAGTCGTTGCATTCTTGGTGCTGGCGCATTCACTTTTCAGTATGAAGCTGTTATTGGTTAGAAATGATCAGTAACATTGTACATTCAATTATTGCTCAGGTAGCAGATTAAAGCTTTTTGTAAATTCTATTGAAATCATTTGATTCGGCAAGTGGAAGCACTGCCAAAAAGCTGGCGTAAAATTAAACCTTTTCCATTCAATTTTGATTTAAGGTTTAAGATAGCTTTTTGATATTATTGAGAAATAGGGAAGAACATCAAGTTATTCATGTAATGACTTTAATTTGTTGAAACATGGCTTCAACCATATAGCTGTGAAGAAGAGGCAAGAAATTGTCAAGCAAATGAAGGATATATCAAAGAACTTTGAGGTTAGATATAATTATTGATCATGATAATTTTTATCTGTTATGACCGGTCTAATCTGACTTTATTTCTTCTCTTCGCTACAGCTTCCGAATTAAAGGTCACTAATGCTTGGTGTTGTGGATTGGGGTTTCCTAGGTTTATCCACCTAATAGTGATGAGGAGAAGGAGATGCTTAGTTGATTTTTTATCCTTATTGTAATTCTCAGGTCTGTGTGAGGTGGATGTGCTGTAATTGTGAATTCAGGGACATCCTTTCTAGCTGGTCTAACCGTACGCATGCACTCAGGAGGATTCACCGATTTAGGCTTTGTTTGTATAGTGGGTCTTAATATTCAAGGTGAAGTTTTCATTATTTTTGCTGTTTTTTTACCTTTTACTGGTAGGAGGATGAGTATTTTGTTTACTGTCATTTGTTCAGTCCTGGAATTGAAACGGTGATTGAAGGTCAAAACATGGGGAACTTACAAACTGATGAGAATGTTGTATGTAGTACCTATGAGGCAATCGTAATCCGACTATAAATTAATTGCATCTTGATGTAATCCGATTTTAAATTAGTATGTATAAGTATTAGAAATTACAGCTTGCGAGGAGCTGTTCCTGATCTTAGCAGAATATCAACCCTTCACTATTTTTAAGTTTGGCTTTTAGATCTACTTTATCTTATCCTTTCATTGTACGAGTGTCGTACATTGTTATTCTGTTAATTGCTTTGTCCTTTAACTTGATTGCAGCAATAGCTCTGTAAATAATTGAATATTGTATCTCAGGTGGGTGAGGATGAATTCGGGTACATGTTAGCTGACATTTTGAAACAAAACAAGGTCAACAACTCTGGCATGCGATTTGACCCAGCTGCAAGGACAGCACTGGCATTTGTTACACTCAGGTCTAATGGTGAGCGAGACTTTATGTTTTTCCATAATCCTAGTGCAGATATGCTTCTTTGTGAATCAGAACTATATATAAATCTGATCAAGCATGTCTGTTTTCCTTGTCTTTTTTTCTCATCAATTATGCAGCACTTGATTTATTGCTCTTAGCACTAGTGTTAATTCAGTTGAACTATATCTAAAGCAGGCTACAATCTTTCACTATGGTTCAATTAGTTTGATTGAAGAACCATGTAGGTCTACTCAACTTGCTGCAATGACTATAGCTAAAAAATATTGAAGCATCCTCTCTTATGATCCTGCAGATTCTACAGATTCTTGGTGCGACAAACCCTGCAGATTCTGCCCCTGGCACTATCCGTGGTGATTTTGCTATTGATATTGGCAGGTAGCATACTATTTTCGTAATTACTATTATCAGTTTCTAGTGTTATTTTATATTATTAATACATTGTGAAATATAGCCAAATTAATCACTTCGTCTGGTGTCTTAACTGAGTCCATAAGTCTTGTTGTTAAGGTGGTATGATTCGTGAACTGATTTAATCACTTTGTCCGTGCGAAAATACAGTTTCCTTGGTTGGCATGGATCAGTTCATCACTAAAAATGCTACTCTTTAGTGCAAACCCCTGGGAGAAGAGGTATGTTTTGTTATTGTATTGCATCATGATATGCCACAATTTGTTAGAACTGCATATAGAGACCATAGTTCACTATAACATGTAATTTTCATTTTTATAGACCAGTGGGAGCTGTCGTTTACACTCCTAAATTAACCTCACTTTCACTTTACAAATTTAAACAATTAGCACAGTAATAAGCAAGGATCGATCCCACAGAGAGTGATTTGTTTTATATTTATCCTATGATTTCTAATAAAAAGGGAATTTTGAATTAATTAATTAAATTAACAAGAATAAACTAATAAGAATAAACAATGAATAAAAAGCTTCAGTTCTTCAGTTCAGTATCACATTTTTACAATAATAGATTAATCAAGTGTAACATTATTTACCCTTCAATGAAACTAATAGTCCTAGGTAACAACAAGCTTTGCTACCCGAAACTCCCCTTAGATTGTCACTCAATGAAACAAGTTCTTCACAAGATTCTAACAATTATATAACCTAGAACAAGCTCTCTAGATTTAATATAATAGCAGCATTAAGAGCTAGGGAATTAGACTATTCCAAGCAACAAACACATAAGCTCGGATTGTTTAACTTGTCTTCTGATAATCATAGCAATACTCAAAAGCATGTCCACAATTAGGTATTACTAATTACTACTTGTGATTAGAAACAATATCAATTACACGTAATATTATTCCTTGATCTAGCATATGATATTTGTTAACCAACTCAATCCTGCAGAAATCAAATCAGTTAAGCCAAATAGCATTCAAAAATTAAATCAGATTATCAAGAATGAATTTCATGTGAGAAGGAATAAATAACGAATAATCAATTAACCATTAATTATAAATAAGGTTCAACATCCCTTAGAACTAAATAAAAATAACTTAGCTCATATCTTCAATCCTCCAATGTTGTAGATGAGAGAATGTAGTAGATGATTGAATGAATAAAACTCTGATTAGCATCCTCTATTTATAGTGCTAGACAAAGTCCTAAATCCTATAGGAAGTAGAAATCCAAATCCTAAAAGGAATTACAAATCATAATTAGTTTCCATAAAGAAATAGAATCTAATTTGGAAATAAATCTTAGTCTAAAGATATCCTAATTCTAATAGAAATATCAATCGAATTCCATGTTGAAATCTGCCAAAATCTGCATTTAGAAACTTTTCAAAAATCCAAGGTTTCCCAATTTTTCCGCTCAAATTCGATGGGGCGAATTTCCATTTTCTGTTGCGACGTCCTTTGGTAAAATGAGCATAACTTTTGATCCAGAAGGAGTTACGGGGCCTGCTACCTATCAAAACGAAGATATCGACGAGATAAACAACTTTCTTTCTTTGAGAATCGACAGAATCGCTCTGCATCAAGGTCGAAATCGGGCTCCAAGTGACTGTTGTGTAAATTGCAACTTCCAAACTTTGAGGTTCAATGTCCGTTTAGTAAAAATATCATAACATTTTCATATGAACTCCGATTGTGACGATTCAAGATGTTCTAGAAAGCTAAAGAAGAGCTCTACAATAAAATTCAAGTCCCAAGCTAAGAACATGCATCCAACTTAATGCTAAAAATTCTGCAATTTTCCCTTTTTTCTCATTTTAGCTCCAATTCTTCCTGAAATTATTAAACACATTAATAAGCTCATATACACATGAAACATGCAATAAAACTAAATATAATGGAATCAAAATAAATGAATAATATGCACTCATCAAATTCCCCCACACTTAGCCTTTTACACGTCCTCGTGTAAACCAAAAGTTTGATTTCCAAAAAATTCTATTCAACCATAGTGTCAAAAGTTTTCAAGATACAAATAATGACTATTAACACTAAATTTGCAGAAATCTAATCAACGTCTTATCAATTAACTCACAATTACCAACTTTATCATTTCACCAATGAATTTCATTAAATCAAATTGTAGCCACATAAGTAACTTTCCCAAAATCATCATACTTACTCAACTTAGTTACCATGGAGCAAAAACCGTGCACACTGAATCATACCCAAGAACAAATTTTTCTTGCTTTTTAATTTTTTTTCATAGAACCTTCTTTTTAGCACAGATGAATGTATTTTCATGCTTCTTTTTTTCGTATTTTTTTTCTTGATATGTGCAATGCCTCCTTTTCTTAGGCTTTTCAGAGTTACCCATTAGCGAACATTCCACCAACGACTCCCAAACCAGATGATCTTAGGGCGCTAGGTGTAGAGACACCCCTAAGGGCTTACTTATTCAAGTAACAAAGGCCACAAAAGTCGACTAGTCAAGCTGCTTTTATCCATCGCACTTTTCAGCGTGAATACCGATGCTTCCCGAGGCTTAGATACCCAGTTATTTCGCACAATGGACATTGAAGCAGATGTTCAATTTTCATTTTTTTTTCTTTTTTTTCATTCATCATTATTTCACACGGTTCTGCAACAACATAAGCAAGTTAAACAGTTCTAAGTCATGAAATCAATGCACATAGACAACTCCACAAATAACTTAGCCAAATAAACATGTTTCTAATATTCAAGTACTAATGTATCACAAATTCAATTTAAATCAATTACTATGGATCGTGGCTTAGTTGTTATCATTCATTAACAAATTAAGCATCAAACAGATTCTGAATTTTAGCATCAATTTTCAATCTTTGACTTTAACCTTCGAACACATAGGCAAATAGAACCATGGAACCCAAGTTTTCAGTTTTTTTTAACTTCCCATCAAAATTGGAGTATTATTCCTACGTAAAATAAAACCTAAATATCCCCCCCCACACTCAAACCGTACATTGTCCCCAATGTAAGAAAATCATGCAAAGAAGAAAATACTACTACCAAACATGCAATAAAAACAAAAAAAAGTAAAAAGTAAAGGGATAGAAAAATCAAATCTGAGATCTTGGGTTGCCTCCCAAGCAGCTGCCCTTGTTTATTGTCATTGGCTTGACATCATCCTTCTCATCCTATGTAATTGGATTTGTGTACTTCAAGTGGACTGGTAACAATTTCAATTCTTCATTAGGAGCATCTTTCAGATCCTGATTTTGCTCCATTCCAGCCCTTAAATCCTCCTTATATATTTGCTCAAGAGATTCCTGCACTGTAGAGTCAACAACACCAATAGCAAAAATAGAATTAACATTACCAAGATACCTCTTAACTTTATATATGCCGAACTGGACATGTGCGTCGTCCAATTCCACGTGTAAGGTCCCATGGTGTTTATCATCGTGTTTTGTTACTTGTACAAGGAAAGTATCATCATGTATGTCCTCCTTATAGAAATCTGCAGGAATGATTAATTCTTCCATCTCTACCTCTTTTTCATCCTTTTCAGACTTTGAATACCTTAATTTTTCTTCAAATTTAGTAGTAGTCTTGAGCACTTCCAAATGGTTTCCACTGGTGAACACCTCATCATCTTTAAGTTCTTGTTCCTTATTCGCCATTTCTTCTAGGAATTTTTCATTAGACTCTCTATACCACATTAATTTCTTTCCAACTTTCCAATTCCTTGTTAGAACTTGGGGAAAAGGTAGTTTCGGTTCATAAGCAGAAAGAGGTGGAAATTTGTGCCTGAGTACATCACTGCTGCCTATTTCACTATTGTCGGACTTGTTTTGTATTAACTTTTCTTTTTGTTGATCCTCTACACCACAACTCAATGTTATGGCACTTACATTTTCAACGGTTTGAGAAAGTGACCTTCCTACTGTGGTTGCAAGTTGACCAACTTGGTCCCTCAGATCTTGAACAGAAGTTCTTGTCTCTTGCTGGAATTGTTGTGTCTGACACATGAACTGTTGTGTTTGGTTCATGAATGCCTTGAACATATTCTCCATAGATGTCCCGGAATTGACAGGTACTTCTTGATTTTCTGTGTGGTACTGAGGTTGAGCTTGCTGAATACCTTGCGTATTCTTTGTAGCCATTTGTCGAACCAAAGCAGTTAAATCAGAAATCTGCTGCTCCAAGTCTCTCGTGCTTACCCCAATTACCCTTTGTAGTGTGAGATCCATCTTAGTTCCATACTGCTGTGAGTTAGCTTCCATGTTTGCAATTAAGTTCCTTGCCGCTTCTAGAGTCTTGTCTACCAGTGCTCCTCCACTTGCTGCATCAATCATGCTTCTTTCCATTGGTAGCAACCCCTCATAGAAGTACTGGATCAAGTAATGTTCATCAATTCCATGAGGTGGATAGCTGGAACACAACTTCTTGAACCTCTCCCAATACTCATAGAGATTCTCTCCATTGAACTGCCTGATTCCACATATCTCCTTTCTTATATCGGTAACTCTTGATGCAGGAAAATACCTCTCCAAGAACAACCTTTGCATATCAGTCCATGATCGTATTGATCCAGAAGGTAGATAGTATAACCAGTCTTTAGCCAAATCTGCTAATGAGAATGGAAAAAGTCTAAGCTTGATCTGCTCCTCTGCCACTCCTTGTGCTTTCATCGTGGAACACACCACATGGAACTCCTTTAGATGCTTATATGGATTTTCACCTGTAAGACCACGAAAAGTAGGCAAAAGATGAATTAGTCTAGAGCTAAGTTCAAAAGCAACATCTAAAGTAGGATACTCAATACAAAAAGATGGTTGAGTCAGATCAGGAGTAGCCAGTTCTTTCAAAGTTCTGTTATTTTGTGGCACCGCCATTTCTTCCACTTCAAATGATGGAACAAGAGCTTCTTTTATATTTGCAGTTTTCTTTATCTCTTGATCAAAATTTAAGTCAATAAAGTTAGAGGATTGAGTCATAAAACAAAAACAAAAACAAAATAATAAATAATAAAAATAAACAAAAACAAAAAATAAACAAAACAAATAACACTCCCCGGCAACGGCGCCAAAATTTGGGAGCTGTCGTTTACACTCCTAAATTAACCTCACTTTCACTTTACAAATTTAAACAATTAGCACAGTAGTAAGCAAGGATCGATCCCACAGAGAGTGATTTGTTTTATATTTATCCTATGATTTCTAATGAAAAGGGAATTTTGAATTAATTAATTAAATTAACAAGAATAAACTAGTAAGAATAAATAATGAATAAAAAGCTTCAGTTCTTCAATTCAGTACCACCTTTTTACAATAATAGATTAATCAAGTGTAACATTATTTACCCTTCAATGAAACTAATAGTCCTAGGTAACAACAAGCTCTTCTACCCGAAACTCCCCTTAGATTGTCACTCAATGAAACAAGCTCTTCACAAGATTCTAACAATTATATAACCTAGAACAAGCTCTCTAGATTTAATATAATAGCAGCATTAAGAACTAGGGAATTAGACTATTCCAAGCAACAAACACATAAGCTCGGATTATTTAACTTGTCTTCTGATAATCATAGCAATACTCAAAAGCATGTCAACAATTAGGTATTACTAATTACTACTTGTGATTAGAAACAATATCAATTACACGTAATATTATTCCTTGATCTAGCATATGATATTTGTTAACCAACACAATCCTACAGAAATCAAATCAGTTAAGCCAAATAGCATTCAAAAATTAAATCAGATTATCAAGAATGAATTTCATGTGAGAAGGAATAAATAATGAATACTCAATTAACCATTAATTATAAATAAGGTTCAACATCCCTTAGAACTGAATAAAAATAATTTAGCTCATATCTTCAATCCTCCAATGTTGTAGATGAGAGAATGTAGTAGATGATTGAATGAATAAAATTCTGATTAGCATCCTCTATTTATAGTGCTAGACAAAGTCCTAAATCCTATAGGAAGTAGAAATCCAAATCCTAAAAGGAATTACAAATCATA